>VXBA01002517.1:0-165711 GCA_013399895.1 Serilophus lunatus
GATATTCAAGAGAGAATAACAACAAATAGTAAATGATAGTAAATAATAGGCTAATAAATAATTTCAAGGAGATACTGTAACATTATGAAAAGTAGGCTTAGTCATGTCATCCAGGTATTTTCCTTAATATCATGGTTTACATGATCTTGTCTTACATTGTTGCTCTTTCTCAATCAAAATATTAATTGGACTGAAAACTAACTGATAGGTCTCCAAATGTAATTATAAGCAGAAGCACCACTGAACTCTGCAGAGCTCCCTTCCTGTTGGATCTTAACCCCACACACTTTATGTGTAGTCGGTGACCTGTAATAAAATGCCAAATCATTACTGGTGATCTGCAGCTGCACAGAAGTTGGGGCAGGTCGCTGATACCAAACCTGATCCGGATCATTTAATGAACTGAGCTTAAATAAACAACATGTTTTTCAGTGCCAGCAGATGTAAAGTTGTTAGCCTAAGAATAGAGCAGCAGCTGGACTAAGGGGTGGGTGACAAAGTCATGGAAAACAGTGACTCAGAAGAGGAATAATCAGCTGAGGACGAGCTCCTAATGAGATCTGCCAAGAGGAGCTGATGCTTCCATGGAACCGAAAATGGAGGCACCGAGGAAGACAAAGGTAGTGTTATCATATGTGGGCTCCAGGAAAACTTCCCTGAGGGCTGGAAAACGCGTCTTCGTGAGAAAACATTCAAGGAACACGGTTTACTAAGAAACAAAAGGTGAAGGAACATTCGAAATGCAGTCTCTAGGAAGGCACATGGCAGATTTAACACTAAGGGGCAGGAAGGCCCCGGCACAGGTTGCCCAGAGAAGCTGTGGCTGCCCCATCCCTGGAAGTGTCCAAGGCCAGGTTGGAGCAACCTGGGATAGTGGAAGGTGTTCCTGCCCAGGGCAGGGATGGAATTAGATGATATTTAAGGCCTCTTCCAACCCAAACCAGTCTGAGATTCTGTGATTTATAGGGCAAAGTGGTATTTGGTAGCTGGACATCAATCCAGGTTGATGTATGTTTTTAGGAGTGGGGAAAGCTGCCCAATGAAACAGTCCGACTGTTGCAGAGTTCCTGTCACTACAGAATCACTGGAAATACTTAATGAGGTTTTTTTTTTTTCCAAATGAAACACTCTAGTTTGAACAAGAATTAATTCAGAGGAATCCAGCGGCCTTCATTAGGCAGGAACTGGGAGCAGGTTATTAGAACAGCTTCTGGTAGATTTGTTCTGAATAAATACAGAAACCCTGTGGCTGCAGGCAGGGTCGAAGGGAGGGGTGAGCAAGGCAGGCACAGGCTCCTTGGCTGAGATATCTGTGTGCTCCCAGGGAGGTGAAAAGGTCGTTTTCACCTAATCTCTCCTCCCTTCTCAGGCTCAGGCCATATTCAACCCTTTTTTCGCATTATTAACATTATCAGTGTGGGGCAATCAGTATTTACAAAACCACAGCTATCAAAAGGTGCCTCTGACAATTTATTGCCGGGCCTTTTGCTTTAACTCTGTGCTGGAAGACCACTATTATCCACTGGGAAACTCAAACAGGTTACAAAGCGAGAATACAACCAAGCAGCGTCAGCTTTATTGCTGTCCGTTGGCAGTTTGAAGGAATCAGGTGTCTACTGGGTCTTGGTTGTTGTTTAGGGGAAGCAAGGCCTCTGGGCAGGCTGTATCCTTTTGTTCATTCGTGTGGAGAAACCAGAATGGAGGTTTTAAGAGTCAAAATCCTTAAGAGAAAAATGCAGAGGAGAAAAAGTGGGAAACACAGAATAGGACTGGAGGAAGAGAGATATTTCCAAGATCTTCTGTCATTCAGGGGTGATAGCCACCCTCTGACATCCAGAACACAGTTCTGACGGTCACTTATCAATCCTTATCTTGGAGCATGATTTCTAATGTCTCCTGTGCAGCTGGAGCGTGTGTCAGTGCCTGGGTAATCACAGTGCTGGCAGGGGGGACCCCGAGTGCCTTCTGCCTATTCTTTCTTGCAGCTGTTTCAACGGCAAATGCTAATTCCTCTCTCAATGTTTTGCTCTTTCTGGGAATTTAAAAATAACTTGCCTAATGAAGCAGTGCTGAGCAGCTCATATGTCCAGACAGATAGGAGTGAAATGCCTCAGTTCAGAAAGCAAAGACGTCCGTGGTGGCAGTGCCTTTGAACAAGTCCCCCAAGGCCCTTTTTCGAATAATCCCAGTCCGGCTGAAATTAATGCGGGAAGAAATTCAGAGCAAGGGAGGAGAATCACGTCAAACAGCCTGGGACTTGGGAAGACATTTCTGGGTGAGCCGCAATCAGGCCCGTCCTATGACATCCCTTTAGCAGTGCTATTTAATTACTCCTTTATGGTCAGGGTTTGATGTATGTGTTCTGTAGAAGGGACATCCTGAACTTGAAAGAAAAATGTGGCTCTTACTGAAGGCTTTACAAAGATCAGTGAAGCTCCTTGTTAGAGCAACGAGAAGCTGAGCACAGAGTGCCTGTCCAAGGGCAGCCCCCAAAGCACAAGCAGAGACACTTAGAGGCTCTGACTGTTTTCAGATTCTCTCTCAAAACCACCTTGTTTTGTTACTCATCTTTGTTTTTCTATCTTCTGTACCTGGAGATCACCCTCCTTCTTTAAATCTACCCTGCAATGAGCACATCTGGGGACAGGACAGAACTTGTGGGAACCATAAAGGGTGAACACCCAAGAGCAGCTGTAGGAGTGGTTACAAAATGAGCTGGGTGGGAAATGCTGGAAAGCAAATTTGCTGTGGAAAGGCAGGCATGAGGGCCAGGGTTTCTTCCTTTGGGCCCAGACTGAAGTCAAAAAGCCTTCCCTACCCACTTCTAGCTGCCTTAGCCTCTGCATTGATTTGCAACATTATTTCTTCTTGTTCCTTAGAATTAAATAATTTCCCTTGGGGTTCCAGATTTACTTCTATGTGTGCCAGAATACTTAGCAGAATGTACATGCAACTCTTTCTAATATTTCAGTGAGAAACACCTTTTTTTCCCAGCTGGATGAATGATTATTACATTCTTCAAATCAATTCTAATTTTTCTTTAATCATTTCTGATGCCCTTGGCACTGTTGAGTGACAGGGTTTGCTCTCCAGCCTCGGAGGCTGCCAGGGTAACTCAGCAATCTCCTCGCCTGCAGGAGAGGAGATTATTGATCCTAAAAGGCTGGTGGTTTTATTTTGGGCAGAGAGGATGAGGGAAGCGTCTGTCAGAAGAGTTTGCTAGGCAGACTTGTGGTACTACCTGTGTTAAGCCTACAAAGACCCTAAGATCTATATCATATACAGCATGTCTATTTATGTTTTATTGAATTGTTCTTAGAAGGTGCCAACTCTAGAGACCAATTCATCATTCCCTTGAGTCTTGCATCAAATATGCCAGACTGCAAAAGGATGAAATGCAACCAAAACACAAGGATCATGTGTTATTTTATCTCTGTGCTCATGTCAGGGAAATGGAGGACTTCCACCACTGGGATACAACCGCTAAAAATCAGGAGCTTCTTTCCTTCTGTACAGAATAATGGATTTCATCATCATCCTGTATCCATCATATTTTATTCTTCATCCTTCAAACAGGAGTGGGGTCTGTGTGATGTCCAGAATAGTGCAGGAAATGGCACATTTCCTTTTTTGAAATGTAGTCTTAACCTGGTTCATAATTTTAATTAAACTGGTGGTTGCTCCTTGCCTGACAACACAGGTGCTGTTCTTTGTAACTCACATGAGCCTCTCTCAGCATGTTTCCTGTGGAATAGCATCCATCCATACATCCATCCCAGCATATTTCCTGTTGGATTACAGACTTTACAGACTTGGCAATAACTGAGAGGTCTGCACCTTTCTGTTCTCAGATCCCAACTCTAACTTTAAACAACCTTGGCCAAAGCCAGACAGTGACTGTCTCGCACCAGGAGCATCTTGGGCCTTTAGGATTCAGTAAGAAAACTTACTCTTCAACTCTTGGTTTCAATAATCCTGGTATCGTAATTCCAACAGAGAAGCATCACAGAGGGGTCATGCCAAGCACCCACCTTCAAACAGAGACAGGTCCAAATCCAGAGGGTGCCTTGAAACCAGGGTCCACCATGTAGGCAGAGGCAGACTGTGTCCTCAAGGGCTTTGGGATGTTGCTAAATCCCTGACACAGCTCCAGACAGTGCTGGACAGATTCCCACGCTGAACACGCCAGGGGCTTGTTTTAAAAAGAAAGATCTTAAATATTCTCCATAGCCAAAGCCAGCATTTTGCTTCTCTCCGATGGGAGATGAAGGAGGGATAAATTCCTTAAAAATAATCCTCATGATGTTAAATAGTTTGATTAAGCAGGCTGCCTAATTCTCCTCCTTGGTCTTAAACTGTCCTCTTTATCCCTGATTTCTGCTCTGCTCCCTCTCTGCTCTGGCCTGTGCACTCTTCTCTGCTGCACTATGGAGCTGCCTTGACAGCCCTGTTTTAGCAGCTGCCTGCTGTAAAAATGTGCCCTTATCTCTCAGTCTGCAGTTTATGCTCAGTCTCTTTATTTCCCTTCATGTAATCATCAGACATTTCTGCGTTTCATCGTGATAAATACCAGACTGTTGAATCTCTGGGGCTGCCAAGAAATGCATCTCAGCATAGCACAAATAGAGCTGCTATTTTTTTTTTCATTCTTTCCCTTAGTTTAACATTTATTCCTGCCATTGTTGCCCATAGAAGGATAAATAGGGCTGCATCTCACTAGCCAGTTGCTCCAAACACATTAGATTAGAGAACAAATAACATGATAACCAAAGGCTTTGAAGACTATATTAATATTGAGATAGTCAAGCAAAGATGTGATAATGTGCTATATACAGGTGAACCAGTGCTCACTACAGGATAAAATTAGATTGACTCCTCTGTAGGTCATGTACCTTATACGGCTCAGAACTGGCAGAGATTGTCCTCTCTCTGCCCTGAAAGAGGAGCATGTCAGCTCCTGCCACTGCTCTGCACTGCTCACCGAGGTTCCTGGGATCACACTGTACTGCACAGTACAAGGCACGAGGGATCCTGGTCGTCCCAGCTTTGCTACCATAGCTTTTCCATTTCTACTTTTTAAATGCCATAGGTTTCTCTTTCCCCTCCTCTCAGAGAAGAGAGAAGAAGCATGATGTGCAGGAAGATAAGAAGCACATGGCATCTGTGAGACAGGCTGGAATGTCAGACATCACCCAGGTTATTGGAAGGTCCATTCAGTGATGCTGAGTGACCCTCTGAAGCTTTGAGAGGCAAAACCAACACACACCAATGACTGCTGGTGGATCAGACACACATTGTGGTTCTGTCTTTCCCTTTCTCTTCCCCCTTCCCTTCCCTTCCCTTCCCTTCCCCTCTCCCCCTTCCCTTCCTCTTCCCCTTCTCCTCCCTATCTTCCTCCCCCTCCCCTTCCCTTTTCCCCATTCCAACTCACAGCCACTGTTGTCGAGATGTATCTGCCACACAACTGTGTTAAGTAGTTTTCCTTAGCAAGTGGATTTGCTGTCTGAAGCTGCCCCTGTTGTTATTTCCATTAAAAGGCTGGAAGCTTAATCTTGAATAATCATGCAGTCTAAAAGATCTCTGAATGAAATCTGAGGGTAAAGAAGTAACAGGTGCAGGTAACAGACACAAGGAGAAGCACCTCTTGCACTTCATACAGAAAACAAAGAGATGCAAGACATAAAATTCTATGGAAACTCGCTTGTGTCCCAATCCTCCTGTCCCAGTGACAGGGATCAATAGCGCCTCTGATGTCATTTTGTCTGCCTGGGTTATCTCCCTGGGTGACTCATCTGCAGGAAAGGCTCTCAAATGGGTGCCCTATTGGTGTATCTGCTGCCTGGTCTCTCTCTGGATGACAATCACTTCCCCTCCTGCATTTTAAGATGGCTCAATACATAAACTTTTAAAAGAAAAATCCAGTCAGGGCTTGTGATACCTTGAGATATCAATCAAAACCACAAAAATACTTCAGTTTTAGGAGCTTTGAGCAGCCCAAGGGCAGACCTCAGAGTGCCACATGGTGCCTCAGCCTTTGCCTTTCCAAGGTGTCCCACAGTGTAGTTAAAGCTAAAGGCAGAGCCATGGGCAGGATGGCCACACACAGGCTCCTTCTCTGAACTGGGCTCACTCCCTGCAGGGCAGAGAGTCCAAGGGTGAAGGCAAAGCACCAACAAAGGCCTGAATTTAAGCTTGTCTTGTCAACATGTGGAATTCCCCTCAGGAAAACCGTTATAGCCTGGAAGAGCAGAAGCTTCCCCTTCCTTGCCATTTTTATGAGCTTTGTTCTTACCCAATGTCTGATCTCCCATTCATGACCCATTTCCAAGTGTCACATTCAGCCACTGCCCTGAATGTTGCTGCAGCTGCAGCTGCTGGTGGGCTGATCATCCCACTTCAGCAGGACCAGGTTTCTCTCTGGTCTCTCATCTCAGGCACCTTGGCACAGCCAGAGTCACCTTCTTCTCTGCCCATGGGCAGCAGCTGTGAGTAAAACACACCCTCTTTGCTTGTCTGTTGGCTGCTGCCAGCAAAGAAACAACAAGGACATTTGACTGCCTTTAGCAGTAAAGCACAGGGACTCCTGGACTTCTGAGTGCTGTCACTGCTGTGTGTTGAACTCACAGAATCATTAAGGTTGGAAAAGACCTCCAAGTTCACTGCGTCCAACCTGTGGCTGATCCCCACCTTGTCCCTCAGCCCAGAGCACTGAGCGCCATGGCCAGTCCTTCCTCGGACACCTCCAGGGTTGGGGACTCCAACCCTCCCTGGGCAGCCCCTTCCAAGGCCTGACCATTCTTGCAGTGAAGAAATTCCTCCTGATGTCCATCCTGGACCTCCCCTGGCACAACTTGGGGCTGTGTCTTCATATCCTGTCGCTCATTGCCTCGGAGCAGAGTCAGACACCCACCACAGCTCCATCCTCCTGTCAGGGAGTTGGAGAGAGCCAGAAGGTCCCCTTGGAGCCTCCTTTTCTCCAGGCTGAACCCCACAGCTGCCTCAGCCACTTTTCTTTTGATGGACTTTCCAGATCCTTCCCTAGCCCTGTTCCCTTCTCTGGATACCCTCCAGCCCCTCAATGTCCTTCCCAAATTTAGGATGCACAAACTGGACACGGGATCTGAGGCGTGATTTTATAAATCCACACTTCCTAGGCATGCAAAAAACAAACATCCTACTCAATAATTCAGATTGCAGACATGTGTGTCTCCTGAGCTTGTGAGCTTCAGAGCATCGTAAGATGTCGGTGGAATAGGAAATGCAATCCTTACTTCCGTCTTCCCATACTTTTATGCTGAGCATGACATCATGTGGTGTAGGATGCCCTTTGGTCATTTGGGATCAGTTGTCCTGCTTGTGTCCCCTCCCAGCTCCTTGTGTGTCCCCAGCCTCCTCACTGTCAGGAGAAGCAGGAAAGGCCTTGAAGCTGTGCAAGGCTTGCTCAGCAATAACAAAACCTTCTCTATTATCAACACTGTTTCCAGCACAAATCCAAAACAAAGCTCCAAAGTAGCCACTGTCAAGAACATTAATTCTGTCCCACCCCAACCCAGCAGACTGTCCCAGCAAATGCTGCTGGAAAAACAGAAAACCAGTCATTTTGTTTCACATTTAACTTGTTGGAGCGTGGTATCTTTGGAACCCTTTTATTTTTCTCAATTAGATGGAATCTGTCACTGAGTTCAAAAATTATGGAAATAGTCCAACAGACAGGCTGGCAATGCAGTTGCAGCTCTCTTTCCTTAGGAAATCATCTTTAAATCCCTAATGATTGGAGAAATGACACCACAGCCCATTAGTTGGTGGCCATTTACATTTCAAGGTTCCTGTCACCCATGAGAGGGTGGCTGAATCCTTCCTTTCTTATAATTAAAGCTTGTGAGCTGGAGACTCAGTTTCAAGGTGCTGCTTTCTCTTGATCTGTAAGGCCACTTTAGAAGTCATAACTAGTAATATTAGATTTTAGTCAACTCAGATTTGGCTGCGGATGCTACTTTCACTGGAGGAATTAACTGCCTCTTGCCTTTTCCCTATTTATATTTTAACTGCCTTGTGTGGGAATAGTGAAACATCTTAATTCAGACAGAATTAGTCACTTACTTTATGTAGAAATCTTCAGCATGTAGTAATCTCACCCATATTCAACCAAGCAGGTAAGCACATACTGAAGTCTACAATTAAAATCCTTAATTAAATCCTTAAATTAAGCACATACTTAAATGCTTTGCTGAACAGGGATGTAATCTCCAACATCCTTAAGATAAAATGCATATTTAAGTGCTTTATTGAACCAGTGCTTTTGCTGCAACACAAAGTATACTTGCAAAGGAAAAGCTGCTGCTATAGGTGTAATCCCATAAAAAATTGTGGGGAGGAAGTGTAGGGACATTTATCAACATAAACCACATGGCACCCGTTCTGACAGTTCACACCTGGAATTTTGTGAACTGTAAAAACCTCTTGGGTGGGATGTTGCCAGAGGAAGGTGATCAGCTGTGCCAGGGCAGTGGCAGTGCCAGGTTGGAGAAAGGATAGTCCCAGCTTGGCTGGTGGGCTTTACATGGCTTGCAGGGCTTACATCTGAGATTTGGTGCAGATTT
Source organism: Serilophus lunatus (assembly GCA_013399895.1). Taxonomy (NCBI): domain Eukaryota; kingdom Metazoa; phylum Chordata; class Aves; order Passeriformes; family Eurylaimidae; genus Serilophus; species Serilophus lunatus. Next base: position 8,601 of record VXBA01002517.1, read on the forward strand.
GGTCTCTGTGTTGACTTCAGGGGAGTTAAATAGATTTCTAAGTTTGAAATATATTGAAAAGAAGCACTTAAAAATACCCAAGACATAGCAATTCCCTTTTCTCTTCCTATTGACTTTCTTACATGAAGACAGAAAATATATCCACAATTTAAGTTCATTACCTGACACCCTCTAGAGGCCTCCAACCTGCAAATGCTGCAGCACCAGGCAATTTTATGGGAATATTCCCACCTTGTGCTAATCTATTTCAGCCAACAAGCCCGGGAGAGACAGTGGCAGGTACAGACCAGCCCACAGGTACAGGCTTGGGAAGAAACATTTTGAATCCTTGAGATGCAACATTACCGTCTCAAGGAAAGGCTCAACGGGGAGAAAAATGGTGCTGCAGCACACCCAGGCTCTCTTCCTTTGGAAATGGGAGGTAAGAATCCAGCCAAGATTCTGGATTTTACAGCACACAGCCTGAATGCTCCCATCCCTCTGGGACAGGACCCCTTTGGACTGGATCTACACCATCCAAAAGCACTGCATAAAGTGAGCCCTTGGGATGCAGTCTGGGACTGCTGGCTGGCACTTCTGACCCTTTCTGAGGGGTTTTCACTGGGCTCACTGGGTAGTTAAACAAAGTTTATGTGCTGTTGGATAATTTTCCTCATCGCTGCTTCTCTCACACTCCAGCATCTTAGGCTGTGGCATATTGCAAATCCTCCCTTCTGCAGGAAGAGGTGGATTAAATTAAAGCAAAAACCCAGCAAGAAAACCTAGAGGGAAAGCTCAACTCCTGAGTGGAAGTGAAGGTGTTCTAAGCCATCCTATGTAATCAGCTGCAAAATTTTGTTGGTGCTTCGGGACACAGCGAAGGCCATTAGGCACCCAGGAGATGCTGAGGAAAGACTGGTGTCACCCAGGGCAGGTTTGTCCCCAGCCATCACCAGCCAGACAGCAGCTCCCACTGGCAAGACGGAGAAGCCAGTGATATTAAATTACATGCTAATTAAAATCTGACTCTGCTTTCACTCACAGGGAAAAGTCACTGGGCCATATGCAGAGATGGATGGCAGTTCATCCAGAAGTTATGAGTCTTTTAATTATATGTGCTTATAATATAAATGCATTAGATCAACACAAACCCATTTAACAGGCCCTTTCTGTACCATTACTCACGTATGTGAAGACTCTGCTGCTTAATTAAATGTGTTTTGGTACCACTCACACCGAACATGGACCCGCTGCATCGCAGCCACACTGGCCAGGCCAGCCCGGGCTTGTGTCAGCACTCGGTCTCACCACAGAAAGCACAGGATTGCAACAGGGCCACCAAAGAAGGTTTTTGAGTAACATAACCCTGATTTTGGAGACAACCTGCAGTAATAGCTCAGAGAAACATCAGCTTTCCAGGTTGCTCCAAGCCTCCTCCAACATGGCCTTGGACACTTCCAGGGATGGGGCAGCCACAGTTTCTCTGGGCAACCTGTGCCAGGGCCTGTCCACTCTTATTGTTAAAAATTACCTTAGATCTAGTCTGAATCTACCCTCTTTCAGTTTCAAACATCACCACTTTTCTTTTGGCGTCAAGACCTGCTAAAAGGTCTGTCCCAAAGGCTTGCACTAAGGAGCTACAATTATTTCCAGTCCATGTGTCATGGGATTGATGCCACATAGGACAGACCGGATGGTTTTGATGGCCATGGCCTTGGACAGCCCCTCCACATGTTTTATTTACTGGAGAGCAAACCCTTCTAGTACCAGACTGGGTTCAGTTCTTCCTAAAGCTGAGCTGCTGTTGGGCTTCCCTGGCCAACAGCCCTGTTCAAGCATTCGCCCCACTCACTGCTCTGGTTCCCAACATCATATACAAGGTATTGTTAAGCCATTAGAGAGTGTCCAAGGGAGGGAATGAAGATGGGGAAGGGCTGGAGGGGGAAGTGTGTGAGAAGCAGCTAAGGGCAGTTGATGTGTTCAGGTGGAGGAGATTGAGGGGAGACCTCATTGCAGGGACAACTTGCTGGGAGGGGCAGGGACTGAGCTTTGCTCTGTGGGGACCAGGGCCAGGAGCCCAGGGAATGGGCTGGAGCTGTGTCAGGGCAGGGTCAGGGGGGATCTCAGGCCAAGGTTGTTCTTTGCCCAGAGGGGGGTTGGGCACTGCCCAGGCTCCCCAGGGCAGTGGGCACAGCCCCAAGGCTGCCAGAGCTGCAGGAGGGTTGGGATGATCCTCAGGGACAGGAGGGGGGACTCTTGGGGATGGGCCTGTGCAGGGCTGAGGATTGGACTCCATAATCCTTGTGGGTCCCTTCCAACTCTATGACTGATTCTGTGAAGACTTTGGGGTCTGCAAGGCCAGTGGAAGCACTGAAATACTGGGACCTGTTTAGCTCATCTGAAACCCATCTGTGAACACAGGCAGCTTGTAAAGGTACCAGCTCTGCTTTGGAGGGTTCATTTCTCAACCCCTCACCAAGGGATCCAGCTGATGAACAGGGTGCCTGTGTCCTGATTTCTGCTGGAGGGTTTGGAATGCCTCAGCCTGAATTAATGCCTTTCCCTATGTTCCTGTCAACAACAAATGGTAATGAAAGGAGTGGTCATTTTTAAAACATGTGATTTTTGTGCCTTTTCCATAAGAAAGTGAAGACAGTGGCATTTAACTGCACCCACCTGCTCCTTCCCAGGAAAAGGCCAGTCTGAGGGAGCTTCCTGGGACGTGAACAGGGACGCTGTTCCCCCAGCATGTTGGGCTGGGAAGATCTTCCTCTCCTGACAAGCCCAAACCCATCTCTGCACCCTCGAAGGGAAAGAGTTAACTCTGTGTTGAAGTTTCCATTTCTCAATTAAAACCCAATTCCTAATATTCAATAAATGGCAGTTTTAATTTCTTCTTCATACATGATCTTAAAATGAGATTTTTAATTTTTTTATTTATTCCATAAACAATATAACAAAACTCAGCAAGTTAACAATATGACGTTTTCACCATACAGAGTCAGTCACAAATATTTAAAACCTTTGCAACAAGAACAACAAAACCCAAAATATTACAAGAATAATTTACAAGAGGATCTATAAAACAGCAAAGCGCTCACAAATTTTCCAGTTTCCTTTACACAATATCACTACACTCTTTCACAACATTTCTTTTTATTACAAAATTCCCAACAAAAGTTTAATTTTTTTCTTTGTATTTTGGTTTTTAAAACCAGAAACTTTTAAGTATACATCCTTTTATTAACACCCGAAGGTGCAAAAAAAGGGAAACCTCACACATACAAACACTTCACAGCACTTTTCTAAGAAAAATATACACTTACAAAATATTTTACAAATTGGCACACTTAAAAATATACAAGATTTTGTAGGCGTCTTAGAGTGATCCTTAAGAATTATACTTCAATTGACTCTACAGAATATTTATAAAGCTTATTCTAAAAGAAAAAAGGCAAATCATTTCCAGACATGTTAAAATTGCAGTGTAAAATGTGGAACAGAAATGGATATGTTACATTCATAAAAAGGGCCATTTAATAGTTCTTAAATGCTCAAGGGGGCATAAAAGTTTTCTTTAGCACCATAAAACAGGAGCAACTTCCTACGAGGTGCCTCTAGTTCTATGGAAGGGAACTCAAGGAGCAGTACATTCACATCTCTGGAGGCAGCAGTCGAAGCGCCCGGCAGCGCCGGGGCAGCGGAACAGAGCAGCTCCTTGGATTTCTACCCTGCTTCCCACCGGGAGTAAGAGACAAAAGGAGTTTCACTGGTACCTTGGTTGTTTGTCTGTGTGTGTGTGTGTGTGTTTTAGTCTAGATTTAAGTCTTCCCTTTGTGCTTTTGAAATGGACGTCTGTCTGTCTAGCTGGAGAAGGGTAGTGAAAAGACCAATTTGATTTCTCGTTTCCTTTTTGCACCAAGTGTTTAAAGGCTCAGTAAACGTGTCTGGCAACCCAAGTGTCCTGTGAGATGGAGGGAATCCTCCTGCTTCAGATCCCAATTCCCTTAGATGGCTGTTACTCCACTGTCATTAGTGTCACTTGTTTACCTGAGAAACAGATTTGAAAAGCCTTGCTTCTACCACAGACATTGTACTTTGTTTATTTTATACATTTTTTTCTTTTTTTTTTTCTTTTTTTTTCTTTTTTTTTGCATTATTTCACACGCTGAAGAGCTAAAGAGGCACATTCTCAAATAGATGTCAGGGGCTGGAACCAGGCAACCTCCACTGGGCACCCTGGGAGCTGCACAGGCAAAGTCCAACACACCGAGTTGAGAAAAGACTGAGGGCCTGATCCTGCACCAACCCAAGTCCACGCACCTGATCCTCTTCTCACTTACTCTGACTTCAGTGGAGTTTTTCTGGGGATTTGACATCACCAGCCAGGCAGGAAAGCACCTGGGAGTGGGAGCCCCCGTGAGTGAGCTCCCATCTAAGTGCTTTGCTAGATTGGGAGCTTAGGGAAAGAACATGGTCCAGCAGACAAAGGATGACAATGCTTCAAACATCTTTGTTTTGGTTAGTGGCTCATTTGAGCCATCATGCCAGAAAAATTAACAGCAATCCTGACTTTTAAAAAGAGCAAACAGTGGAGCAATGGTTTCTCACAGCAACCACTGCCAGGCTAAACCAGCCTTGGCTTTTCCTCTCTGAGACCCAGCCTTGGCAGGATGACACAATGTGGCAGGGACAGCCCTGTGGCTGCCTCTGCCCCCCTTCTCCTCCTCCCAAAATGCCTGATTGCCTCTAGTCTGAAAGTCATTATTCTCAAGATGCTTTTCAAAAACATCCACCCTCTTATGCTTAAAAAAAAGAAAAGCAAGAAAACCTGGTAGAGTTCTTTTAAAACAAAAACCCCAATAGGTTTTTATTGGATCCCCATCAGTGATATTTTTCTATTTACAAAACCTCTATATGGAAGTGTCCCCAGCAAACTATGACCGTGGGGTGGGCTGGCATCTCTGCAGGGAACAGACACCACAGGGAAAGGATCCTTTCCCAGACCATGGGAGAGCCCATGGAAGAATGGTGAGTGCCACCTTTCCCTGCTGGCAGGCAGTCCCTGCTCCAGCTCAAGAGGTGAACAAGAGCCAAGGGCTCAAGCTGCACTGCCCTGTGCTGTTCTCCTCTTGGATGGATTTTATGACCATCCTTTGGAAGAGGCTGGTTTCTGCTTTTTAATGTCACTGCCAGGAGAAACTCAGGAGAGGAAGGCTGCCTCCAGTCCTCTCATCTGGTACTCAGTGGGACATGCCAGAGTAGGAGTGAAATGAGATAAACTAGAAAAGATGCTGCAGAATAAACATCTTTTGTGTCACTTGGCTTTGTCACCCCAGCCAGAAGCCCAATGTGAAGAGGTGAAAGGAGGATGCAATTTGCACTGGGACTGGGCAAGAGGATGGACGAAGATGGGAGTCAGTGCAGGGGGGCACAGGGAGCTCTGGGCTGTGTGTGGGGGGGTGGGCAGGGATGGATGGGACCCATGTCCCAGTCCTCCCACAGCTGTGAGCAGTGCCATGAAAAATGAAATGCACCTATACTGACAAGAAGGACAAATGGAAAACAAGAGCTTATATAGTACAGGATGAAGCAAAGGTGGGACTGATGAAAACCTTGAGGTAGTGATAGGCAGGTGGTGATGAATTCTAGGAAAGCAGAGCTCCAGCTTTTCAAGGAGTTAGCCAATATGATCCCTGGGAAACTGCCATCAGGAGCGAGGGAGCAGAACAGAGCTGGCAGATCTTTCAGGATGCTTTCCATAGTGCACAAGGGCTCTCAATCCCCGGGAATAAGAAATCAGGTAAGGAAGGCAAGAGACTGGCATGGCTGAGCTGGGACCTGCTGGTCAGGCTGAAGGGCAAGAGGAAATACACAGGCAGTGGGAGAAGGGACAGGTATCCTGGCAAAAGGATTGGGTCATTTAGGGAAGGGGTGATGGAGCTGAACTTGGCAAGAGAGGTTAAGAATAACAAGAAGGGCTTCTGCAGGTGTCAGACTGAAAACGAAGGGTCAAAGAAAACTGGTAAGAATGGATCAGAAGGCTGAGACAACCTCTCTTCCCACCCCTCTTGAATGGATGAACCACAGGACAGGGACTGGAGGGGCGAAGTCCCTCCCATTGTAAGAAAAGATCAAGTTTGTGACCACCTGAGAAACCAAAAGTCTATGGAATCTGACGAGATGCATCCCAGAGGGATGCATTCCTGAGGGAACTGGCTGATGTAGTTGCCAAGTCACTCTCCATGGTATCTGAAAAGTCATCGAAGTCAGGGGAACTCCCTGGTGACTGAGAAAAGTGAAATATTCCACCCATTTTTTACAGGTATAGAAAGGAGAACCACTGTCCTGTCATCTTCACCTCTGTGCCTGGGAAGATCATGGAACAGATCCTCCTAGAAGCACTGCTGAGGCACATAAAGGACGAGGTGATTTGAGACAATCAGCATGGCCTGTTCAACCCAGTGGCCTGATGGGGTGACTCCATAATGGACAAGGGAAGGGACAGAGATGTCATTTATCTGGACTTCCGTAAGGCCTTTGACAGAATCCCCCAAAAGAAACTTCTTTCTAAACCAGAGAGAGGTGAATTTGGTGGATGGTCTGTTCAGCAAATAAGGAATTGGTTGGATGGTCACATCCAGAGGGCAATGGTCAACAGATCCATGTCCAGATGGACATCAGTGACCACTGGTGTCCCTCCGGGGTCTATACTGGGACCAGTACTGTTTAGTATCTTCATCAATAATGCAGTGAGTTTCTCTCAGCAAGTCTGCAGATGTCACCAAGCTGAGTGGTATGGCTGACACACCTGAGGGACCAAGTGACATCCAGAGGGACTTGGACAAGCTTGAGAAGTGGGATGGTGGGAACCTCATGAGGTTCAACACAGCCAAATAAGAGGGGCTACACCTGGGATGAAGCAATCCCAGGGATCCACACAGGCTGGGGGATGAAGGCATTGAGAGCAGCTCTGCCAGAAAGGACTTGAGATATAAATTTTTTATGAGGGTAGTGAAACACTGGCACAGGTTGCCCAGAGAAGCTGTGGCTGCCCCAACCTTGAAACATTCAAGGTCAGGTCAGACAGAGCTCTGAAGAGCAACCTGGTCTAGTTGAAGATGTCCCTTCTCATTGCAGGGGGGGTTGGACTACTTGACCTTTAAAGGTCTCTTCCAACCCAAATATTCTATGAAGGTGAAAAAGGAGGAAGGTAAATGATTGGCTCAAGGCATTTCCAAATTTCGGGGTCAAGCAACAGAGTGATGACTTTTCCAAACCGAGTGAAGGGCCAGTGCCACACCATAAGGGATCCAGGCTGTTCATCATCTCCCCAGAGACTTTTTAGTCAAAGATGATAGCAAAGTCAGAATGGTGGCAGGACTGAAGGAGAGAGAAACGAGGCAGCTGGTATTTGTGATTATCATCGTCCCAAAACACTGAGCTGGGTGTTTCCTGGATCTCATTGATTGCCAAGAGATAATAAAATAGTAGATATGTTTCACGTCTGATCTTCATGCCCTATTGCACAGTTCTCAAATGCAGTTAAATATTGCTATCCTGTTCTGTACAAGGTGTTTTGAGTCCCATATTCATAACATTAAGCAGAATGAGCACAGTGCAGGCCAGGTGAAATGTGCTTTCCAATTATGGTTCTGGGTCAAAAAGGTCTGTGCCACATCCCGGCCCTGGATTTGCCCTGTCTCTGTAAGAGCAGCAACCAGAACATCTGAAGGAAGGGAGCTGCCAAACCCTCAACCTGCAGCACAAGGGAGGAACATGGGAAAAATGGGATGTGCCAACACCACAGCAGTGGCTGGAGCTTGGAGTATCTGATAAGCCAACAAACAGAAAAGAGCTGCTGGGGGAGCAGGGGAGAGTGTGATGGCTGAAGGCAAGCCTAGCACCCAGGGATAAAGCCCTACCACAGCTCTCGTCTCCAAAATAAATCCTGATCATCTTCTGGATGTTCCTCCTGGAGCCAGAGCTGGGGTGGAATCTGCATCCCACAGCATACCCAGGGACCATTCCCATCCAAACCAACTCACTCTGGGCAATGCTAGCATTTACTACATGAAAAAAATTAACTTAAAGGATGCTTTTTATGATTACTATTTTTGTTCAAAGTTCTTTCTTTCATGTGTTAAATAAACCACAACGCAACTACCGCACTGTTCTCTTTGGGATGGCAGAGCTGAGCCTCAGCTACACCTCAAGATCTCCAAGTGCTGAAAACCTTTTGATTCTAAAACAACATTCTGAATCTCCACTTTGATTGTAAGTGCTCACTCTGCTTTTTTTCGCTAAATTAACTTAAACCAATTCTGCTGCTTTGCCTTGTGCGTGGGTGAAAAAAAACCTACTTGTAAGGAAACTTGAAACCAGTCCTGCCCTCTGTGGAACATGATCTGTCTGACTGCTATTAAGGCTCCTCATCCTCAGCATCTTCTATTGCATAACGTGTCCAAGCCTCACATCCCTCTGCTCCCAATCGCTCCCAGTTCGCAGGGCTCTTGCATATCAAGGTTTTTTGTAAGAAATCAGCAGCAAAACTCACAGGCTCTCAGTTGCACAAGGAAAATAGATATTTGTTGGGTTTGTTATTCTCGTGGAGGGTGAGGGTGTGGTGAGTAGGGTTACAAATAAGGCCTTTTAAGAATACATTTAGCATTCAATACTTAACGCCGTCTTAATAAAGTCCAGTCATGTATGATCCGGCCCTGATCAGTGAGATCACAAATAGCTCCGTTGGCTTGTTTATTTTTCATGAACTGAATCAAAGAAAAGGTTCAGATTTGTATTTAAAATGAATTACTTTGCTTTCAGAAGTTCAAACTATATTGGCATAGCAAGGTTAGACACTGAGAAAACACCAAAGCTATGAAAGGAGAGCACTCCTGACAGGCTCTGCATTGAAAGTGTGTAAGAAACTACTCAAAGGAAAAGTAAATACCAATCAATGTATGAAATGTATTAGTTCTGTTTTTATACCTATTTTAGAATTTAATCCCAGGTTCTTATAAAATATATAAAACTGAGATACAAAGAATTAGCAATGTAACTTTGCATTTCAAATGATCTTCAGCTACAGGTTTTGCTTTAAGAAAACAGACACTTGAAAAGCAGCTGTTCTGTAGTCTCTAGATGCAGACACTTGAGTTCCTGGCAAACTTACCGTCAGTGGTTTTCTGAACTCCTCCACCTTTGCAACTCTCTCCTATAATGAAACTCAACATTTCACCATTAAGTTTCTCCACTCGTCATTTCAGAGAGAGGACGTTACCATTTCCCAGCATCGGTTTCAAGATTCCTTTTTCCTTTTCTTCTCCCCCACACTTTTTTTAATATATTTTTCTCTTTTTTTTTTTTCCTTTTTTTTCTTTTTTTTTTTCCCTTTATGAGCTTTAAACCACAGGGTGAATCCATGAAATGAGGTAAGTAAATTTGGCACACTTTTAGTCATGTCCATAAAACTTTTGGTAAGTTGTATCAGTGAACAAGATCGTTTTCATCATGAGTTACAGGTGCTTTCGAAGGGGGGTGGTTAGTACTTAACAATTGGAATGTTTCTAGTAAAACCAAAAGGCATAGCTGCAGAAAACACTCACAACCCAATGTTGATAGAGAAGTAAAAATATATACAATACAGTCACTTGTTCATAGTTTGGCACAATTTTTTGTTGTTGTGGGTAATAGTGCATAAACTACTGTACAACAGTATGACTTTTAAAACAGTCTTTCACAGAGAATATCAGATTAGGTTTGCTTTCAAATAATAAAATTCCCACAATTTCAAACTCTTCATTTCAGCACTTACATTTCAACAGACCACAAGGCAGATTTCGAAAAGGAACCAACGGGAAAAAAAATAAACCCAACTGAAAAAAAATGGTAAGAAAAGAACCAAACATCAACCATCTTTCTAGAAAAGGGAGTCTCTTCTTCAAATACAGGAAAACCCAAAAATGTTGTTTCTGCTTTAAGAAGAATGGAGTCTGATTCCCTGCAGGAAAAAATCAAACATTTGATGCCATCTTAGTTAGCTCGTCTGGAGTCACCACGACGGAGCGAACGCGCTAAAGGTGGGCGGGTAGAGAAGATGCAGCTTTAGATGATGCAGGTTAGGAGATACAACAGCAGAGGGGGCCAGAAAGCACTCAAAAATTGCCATGTGAAGCTCAATTATGAACGAGTTCTCATTTGCAAAGTAAAGAGCCTTTAAGTTTCAAGATCTTGGCTTTTGGATGCAGAACCTCTTTTTTTTTTTTTGTGGTTTATTTTTTACAAAATGTTCAAAAAAAAAAAAAGTCTTTCCTTGTCAAAATCATTAAAAAGAGCATGTAATCATGTTTTTTGTTGTTTTTGTTTTTCCCCCAGTAAATAAGTAATTAAAAACTGAAGAAGCCAAACAGCAGAAAAGAGTAGCCTTGTTAGTTTTTTAACCCCAGCCAAGCCAGAAAATTGGTCATTCTTTTAGGTAGCTAGCAAGTCATAAGTATTTTCATGCATTTAAAAATAATAATAAAAAACAAACAAACAAACAAAAAGAAACCAACCCCAAAACCAACCAAAACTGTAAAAGGGGAATGTCTTTTTTTTTTTTTTCATGCAACTTTTGCTTTCAGGAAGGAAAAACTGAGGAACAGCAGGCCTAGCAGGTGGGAGGGAGGTTAGGGGCATTCCAGCCAGTTTGGTGCAGCATTACCTCAGTTTCTCATAAGCAGCTGTCACGGGTGGGTCCTTGTGGGCCTGTTCACGGTCCGTCCGCTTGATTTTACAGTTCTCATCCCTCAGCGATTTCGAACTGGATTTATGACGGTAGAGTTTTTTATGGGTAGGTCCATTATTGCCTAAAGTGCTCAGGTTACTATAGTTTTTATCAAAAAAGGGAGTGTGAATGTCCGTGGTGAACACGGTCGAGCAGTTGGGGCGACCAGGGTCACAGGTTGCAGCTTTGCTGTTTTTGCTTGAGCCCTTGTTGTTTGACTTGTGATTCTTCGCCGCCCCTGGCGAGCCACCGTTCGCCTTCTTCTTTGACTCTTGGGATGTCCCTGCCAAAATTTTAAGAGTTTTCAGTTTCAGACTGTTGGACTCTGGCGATCGGAATATGTCTGGAACGCTGTTGTGGCCAACAGGTCCCCACAAGGGCTCAATGGAGGCCATCATAAACCTCTGGACATCAGCCATTCCCGATGCGATGTTGGACAGGATGTTGGAAGGCTCCTCAAACTCCCTCTGATCGTCGTCCAGGAGGCTGGTGGAGTTGCCCAGGCTGGGTTCTGACCAGCCTGTGCCCCTGTCTTTTCCCAGTGCCCACTCTCCGGAGAGCCCATTGTGCTTGCCCAGCTTCACCCCAGCTGGGCTGCACTGCTGAGTGCCCTCGACCAGGCCCTTGGTGGCCGTGGCCACCGTGCTCAGCTGAGTGATTGCCCTGCCACCAATGGCTGGAACCTTCTCACCATTGACTCCTGGCGTGTTTTTCCCTTTCCTAGTGGATTTGGCCGCCTGCCTGGAGTTCTTCCCTTGCAGCTTATCAGTTCCTTTGTTGGTTTTGGGCGATTTTTTCCGGGTGGCTTTCTGGGAAGAGCTTTGGTTTGTACCCACATTCTTGCTGGATGAACTTTTCCTCTTCGATTTTGACACTTTGCTATTGGTGCTAATTTGACCAGATGGCTCATTAAATGTTGACAAGCATGGACTCTTTTCGAGAAGGCTGACAGAATCTTCATCGTTGAACATATGGAACTGGAACTGATGATTATTTAAAGCAAACCCATTATCTGCCTGATCTTCGGTCTGCAGGACCCCACAATTCCACTTGACCTTCTCAGTGCTGTTGAGGGTGGCCTGAGGGCTCTCCTGAAAGCCCTTCAGGGTGCCCAGGGGCTTGGCATCAGAGCCAGCTATCTGTGGGGATAGGTTGGGAGTGTCTGGAGGGGACATCTCTGAAAGAGATGACTGGCGGAACCTATCAGGTGTGAAGTTGGAAATATCTAAAAGGTCTGTGGACTCCTTCAAAGGGGTGATTTCATCTATGCTCTGCTGGATCACTAGCTTGGGACTGCAGTGGGCCAAGAAATCGTCATTAATATCATCCTCGCCGTCCTTTTCACAAGACTTTAAACTTAAAGAACTGTAATTACTAGAACTAACTGACAATGAACCCACTGAATCAAAACTAATGAGCCTGCCATCATCTGTACTTAGTGTACCTCGTTGGAAATGAAAGCGCCCCTCTCCATTATTAAAATGACATGACTGATAAGAATCATCAGACTGCACTTGTTGGCTATCCGGCATGTAGTTTTTTTGGTATAGCAATTTGCCGCTATTCAGATTGACTTGAGTGTATCCAGAGGCAGGAAGCCCATCTGTGCCCGGGGAGCCAGTGCTGCTGAACTCGCTCGGCAGCCCGGCCGCCTCCGGCATGTCACCGGGGAAGTCCTGGCGGTTGCTGCTGGCAGCCTTGCTGGCCGGCCACATGCTGCCAAAGCTGCTCTGCTCCCTCTCCAAGTGGCCGGGCGACTGCTGAAGCTCTGACTCGGAGGGCGGAGACAGCACACAGCTCTGTGCTGGCTGCAGCGCTGGGAAGGGCTTTTCTGCTGGGCCGATGCTGGGGAATGGGTGCTGCTGCTGCTCGGAGGGGTGCTGGGTGAAGTATGGGATACCAGTGTTGCTTGACAGATCCGAAGCATCTAACAATGTCTGCAGATACCCGCCGGGGATCAGGGGTACATTGGTGGTGATATTAGCAGATGGCAGAGGCTTGTCTGAAGAGGAGGTGGATGGTAGGAAAGGAGAATTTTTAGCAACCTTATCCTCGTGGCACTCTGGGAGATGGGAGCTGTCTGAAGCACAGGGACTGTTTTCGTCCTTCAGACGTGCTGCAGAGTCCTGGTTTTCCAGTGCTGGGGAGTCCTCCACCACACTGGTAGCAGCTTTGATTTTCTTGCACTTCAACCTGGCTTCACTTTTGAATTTGATTCTGCGGAGCACTTTCCTCTCTGTCCCCTTGTGCTCCCGTTCCTGTGATTTGCATTTCATGGCAGCGATGCCTGTGATGTCATGGACGTGTAATCCATTGGCACAGCTGGGAGTGGCGATGGCTAATGCCGGCAGCCCTTTCAGGCCCACGTCCTCCTTACTGCTGCAAGGCTGCTTGTGATCAGAAGAGCAAGAGCCCAGCTTGTTCACTGATTGCTCGATGGCTTTAATTCTTTGAATCCGGTGCCTGTTTGCTAGCTTGCATTTTCGCTTCCGTGGGTGAGGGAGGAACGAAGCATCTGAGCCGTTAAGATAGAAATTCTGCTTGTGGTAGAGAGATGATCTGAGCAAATCCAGTCGGCTCTGCTGCCTCTCCTGCCAGAAGCCCTTCAGTGGGGCCAGCTTCTTGTATTTGCTGAGCAGCTCCTCGTTCAGAGTAACAGTTGTCTCATTGGCATCCACTTTGCTGAGCTTCACCAGCATATGCTTCTCCCCTTTAAACCTGTTAATGATGATGTACTTGATGATCACAGGGGGCTCCTTGCGAGAGACTTTTCGCCGTTTCTTGGGGCACCACTCGTCATCATCCTCCTCCTTGGGCCCGTCCGGGAGCCACTCCTTCTTGTCCAGGATCTTCTCATTCTCAATGGAGTCCACATCATACAGGTAGTCGTCGCTGTATCGCACTTTCCTCTTTGCCCGCAACCCATAGTTCTGCTGAATGAAGGAGCCGGAGTGGTCCCGGGCCAGGTACCGGCTGCAGTCCTTGATATCCCGCAACACATCATAGGAGGACTCTGTGCAAGTGCTGTCATCGCTGAACTCCCCGGAGTCCTCCGTGGAATTCACCGAGTCCAAGAAGTGGCTCCTCTTGGAACCCACGTACTGCACCATCTCTGTGCTGTTGCAAGATTTATTTAAGGCAGCTTTCTCCTCCTCCTCACCGTCCTCTTCCTCGCCATCCTCCTCTTCCTCCCCCCAGATGATGCCTTCCTCAGATTTGAATTGAGCAGGGTCAGTGGCACCACTGGGCCCCCTTTTGAGGGTGCTCCTGCTGTCCCTTTTGGTGCAGTTGCTGAACACACTGGGGAAGAAGTTGAACTGGGCATCCTCTTGTAGGGTGGTGGTCTTCTCCCGCACGTTGTCCTGGAAAGATTCATATCTAATCTTTAGGGAGCAGACATCACTTCCCAAGGTGGAATCATCATCATCGAACATGTAATTATCCACGTCTTCCTCAGAAAACAGATTTACAGAAAGCTCATTTTTGGAGCAGAGGTCAAGCAGCTCAATTTTACTTTCACTAATGAAAGATTCAAAATAGCCCCATTCCTGGTTGGGATTTGTTAGTAAAGGTTCCTCACCATTGCATTTGTCTAGTAGTAATCCCTCGTAATAATTTTTCTGAGTGGGGTCCTCTGAATCACTGTCAGATTTCTCTGCATCTCTTTTGTCCGCTGCCCTCGATTTATGCATAGGGAAGCTTAAAAGCTGGTCTGAAAGCAGTTGATCCCCATATCTCATGGTTTCTCCTGTGCTCATGCAGTGAATCCCTATATCAGAGACTGAACAGGTGTCATAATCCCTATTTATATCCCCCACTTTCAAGCTTATTCCCGGCTCTGCATCAATGCCATCCTTGGATTCAATAAAGCAGCCCAGACAGGTCCGGCTCGGCTGCATCAAGCAGTCGCCTGTCAACGCCGACATTCCTCCGGGCTCCATCATGGTGAAAGGAGCCTTCTCGCAGTCACCTGGCAGCGACCAGGAGCTCATGCCCTTGGTCACGCAGGACGTGAGGGAGATGGCGTGGGCGGAGGAGTCATCCGAGGTGTGCTCGGGGACATCCGTGAGCCGCAGTGGCGACGGAGGGCTCAGCAGGCACAGTTTCTTGGCCGTCAGGGCACGGTGGCACGCGTGGTTCTCCCTCAGAGCTGTGGTCAAGCCTGGGAACGGGACCGCGGCCTCGGCAGCTGTGCAAGGCCTCTCATCACCATCTAGGGAGTGTGATTCTGGGGGAATGAGGAAGAGGGAGGGAGGAAAAGAAGAAGAAGAGAGAGAGATGGTTTACTACCCTTGTAGGTCTGCTCCGGTTTCCCACCCTGCTCCCCTTCTCTCAGGACTTGGTGGCGACTTTTCCCAACTGCTTCTTTGGGAAACAGCACATGCTCTTCTCATGAGCACACAGTCCTTTCCTCCTGGATCCAATTAACGTGGTGATGTGCATGGAAAGGAGTGGTAAACACGCAACCCTCTGCATCCAGCTGGAAGAGGTACAAGAGTACGTTTAAAAAACCCAACCCATCCACTCTTCCCTCTTCATATTCATATTGTTACCTGGATACGGCCTCTCAAACCTGACAAGGTTATTAAAAAACAAAACAAAACAAGCCTAATAGAAATGTTCCTGTTAACGTTGAAAAAAATGAATGGAAAAATAAGATTCTTAAAAAGAAACAAAGCATCCCCCCTGTGGTGCCTGAGCATTACTGCTCCAGAGTCAGAAAGTTACAGATGATTTTAAAAACCCCGGGGTCGTTTTGTCACTGTCCACACCAAGGGAAGGCAAAAGATAACACAGAGTTTCAAGCAATTATTGTTAGAATTATTGCGGGGATTGCCATTCTTCCCTAATCTCTAAAAATGCCTTTCCAACAATGTAAAGATTTTTTTTAACCTAAGGATTTTTTAATTTTCCCTCGTTGCATTCTTTTACGGCAGAATAAAGTTATGACTGTACTTTTATCTGACTTCTGGCTCAACGGACGATATGACCCTTGAAATTTAAATACGATGTCTTTTCATCCACAAACACGCTCTGATATCTCTGTATTAAAAAAATATATTCCAATGAGTGCATTCATCCCAGTTGGAGACCTGCGCCGACTCGGAGCCCAGGGCTTTTGTCATGGCTCATGTCTTTCCTCCTTGGTGGCTCCACTGAAGGCTGAGAATGGAAGCAATGAAGCTTTCCAAGGAGGGACACACCACAGCCGGAGCACTGGGATGTGGTGTTACATGGGGCATCCAAAGGGATTTGGCCACTGTGACCCTCCAAAAGTCCAAACTGATATGAAAGCAAGTGTCCTGCATCTTTGGCAGCCTGGCAAGGGGAAGGTTTGTGTAGGCCACTGTAGCACAGGAGTGATGGAAAACTCACTGAGTAGAGCAGGGTACCCACCAGGAGGTAGGCAGGATGAAAAGGAACAGGATGCAATGGAAGGAATGGGATTCCTGCCCTTGTGAAGTGTAAAACCGAGGTCAGGAATCCCCTAATCTCATCCCAAAAGCAGTTTTGTGCTATGGGGGCCGTAGGGATGGAGCACCAGTGAAGCCTGAATGAAATGCAAGCTGCAGTTGGAGCCTCACAGCACTCTGAGGACTTTAAATCACTTTCCAAAGACTCCATAAATCCAACCAGAAGTGCAATGCAGTGCCTGTAAGCACCCTCAACATGCATGACTTGGAAAAGATGAGACTGGCTTGCTTGAAAAGGGTTAAAAAAAAAAGAAAGAAAATAGCTGATTTTTTGAGTCACTCCCACCAGTTTTCACATGAGAAATGCAGAGGTGGTATCTTTTTCCTTAAGCACCAAAACAAATTAACCACTGCAGTTCCACTTCAGGAGTAAAATAAAATAAAAATCAGCTTGGAGCTGACAGGAAGCATGGAAAATTTGAGGATAAAAGAAGAATGTCTGTGAATGCTGTAAGACTCAAAGAAGGGGGAGGCAGAAAGCTGAAATTCAATCTGGAATGCTGCAGTCAATAGGCAGAGCTGCTATTATATAAAATAAACTGTCTCTGCATGTTGCTTTAGGTTTATACTTATGTGAAGGAACTTAACTCTGTGAAATACAAATGCCAAAACTTGATTTTCTAGGGCTCCATATTGGCCTAAAATCAGGCGTATGTTTAACTGATGCTCCAAAGGAGTACAGTTCACACAGAAAAACCTGGAGAAGCAAAACCACTTTTCTCATTTTAACTCAACATCCACCCAAAAGCACATGGGCAAGGGGAGGTGATGGCACCAGAGCTACCTGCTGGTTCCCTGCTTTGAATTCAGCAGCAACTCTTACACACCAGGGTTTAAATTGAAAGTTTAATCTGACAGAGGGGAGGTTAAGGTTGGATATTATGTGGAAATCCTTCTCCATGAGGGTGGAGAGGCCCTGGCACAGGTTGCCCAGAGAAGCTGTGGCTGCCCCATCCCTGGAAGTGTCCAAGGCCAGGTTGGAGAAACCTGGGATGGTGGGAGGTGTCCCTGCCCATGGCAGGGGGTGGGACTGGATGGTCTTCAAGGTCCCTTCCCCAAATCGTTCTGCCACTCTATGTCTAATTAAGGCACTTTTTAAGCCCTGTTTAATTGAATACCATGGAAGTGGTATCAGATTCTACAATCACACCTCCTTACTGAGCAGGGAAATACTGATTTTACTGTCCATGGGATCAAACAAGGGGAGCATGGCTAGAAAATCCCCTTGCAGCTCCAGCAGCTGTGGAATTACCATGTGTAGTCAGGAAAAGGATGAGTTGACAAAGAGAGAAACCTCCCAAATTACACCACCAGCACATGCTGCAGGGTCCCCACGGGCACCTGCGTGTCTGGAGTTGTTCCAGGTTTTTGGTAATGAACAAGAACAGCATTTGTCTCTGCACACCTTGTTTGGAGCTGACAGAAGGACCGGAACCTACAAGATGTCAGAAAATCGAGTCCTCGATATCTAACAGGATCAAATTGATAGATAAATACACATATCAAGATTTATAGGCCAATAGAAAATGCAAAAAGCCATGAAATTAAACATAAAACACGTTGGAGGATGAAAACGTCAGGCTCTGCCTCCCCTCTTCATTTACTGTGATCAGTAACTACAGTTCAAATGACCTGAGAAACTGCTCAGAGGTGTATTTATTTCAATCAGGGTTTCAGACAGCTGAGCACTGCTTCTCCTAATTAGTTATTTTGAAAGCAAGTATGGAATCGATGGAACAGATACAGACAAAGTTGGGCACTTTGGGCAAGCTGATGTGAGAGGCTGATCCATCCCCTCCAATGGAGGCTGGAATGACTCGGTGGCTCCCAGGAGCACAAGTGTGGCCAGTGGCACCAGTGCATGTGCAGATGAAGAGGGGTTATGGGAGCTTAAAAGTCTGACCTTCCCTTTCCATGGATGTTAATCCTGGTTTGTTTTTTTCTACCCAATATCTAATTAGCCTCAGTTTGTAGGGACTAAGTATCCTTCAGTCAAATGCTAATACTGGGTAGTAGGTTCTGCTAAGAGAGGGAAAGATTCCCAACAGAGGGGCTACATAGTCTTGGATGACATTTTTTCCCTAAGAAACCAAACTAAAATCTCTAATTCGAACTGCACAAAAACATTTCCAGCCATGCCCATGCATGGGCAGTACTTGTGAAGACCTAAAAAGCATGACAGGGGTGACACCTGTGCAGAAAATTTACCTCACTGCTCCACACTGCAGAGATACCCACAAACTGCTAATATTAAATACACAAAAGGAATCAGGAAAGGAAGCTGGCTTGCAAGTTGCTGCTACTCCCTCATGAACCATAATTAAGTTCCTTACCATTTTCTTTCACCCCATTAATCAGGATAGTTCCTTGGTCTTCTGAGGCACAGTCCTGCTCTTGTTGGTCATCCATCAATTTAACCTCTTTCTGTTCACTCCATGCCCCACTGCATCTGGCCAACCTGCACATTTCCAGAAACATAACCACAGTCAGTACAATTCCCAGAGTTGGCTCAGGGAACCGTGAATAAAAAATAACAACAATAAAACACCCCCACACCACCTCACATGCTGCCCTTACCCTTCTTAAGAGGACAAATCCGATTTATTTAGGCTCCCAGATTGTCACTTTTCCACTCCAAAAGCCAAGTCCAATGCATCTCAGCAAGGCTAAGATGTTATGTGTCAGTGTTTCCTCTGCAGCACCTTTCACATCCCCCGAAGCTGTTTTGCAAAGGTAGGTAAGGCAGGTCCAGCCAGGTAAGCTGACCCATCTCCAGAGGGATGAGTGGAGAGAGGGAGGACTCACCCCAATTCAGATAACTCCTCCTCTTTGGATGTGGAAAAGAAACATAGATACCTGAGTGACAACTGCCCTCCCTACCTCTCAGCTAGTCTCTTTCAAGTGCTCATGGGTATGAAAAACTCCATCAAAAAGCAGTTTTCAGTGAAAAAATCTCTCTAGTCTCACTCTTCATCATGAGAGCTCCATCCCTGGAAGCCTTGTTCCCTGGACCCCTACAACAGCCCACACTGTCCCCACTGGTAAAGCTCTACCTCAAGTGAATGACCACCAGTTGAGGTGACTGGACTTGATGGGACTTCACCAAGGCAATGAGATCAGAATCCAGCCCAGATTTTCCCCTTCCTCCACTGAAGATCCCTCCACCCATTAAAACCCTGCCCTTGGAGAGGGAGCAGGTGTAACAGAGAGATGTGGCTGAACCCTGGGCATGAGTGGCACAGAAGAACCCTTGTCAGTGCTCCTGATAGACAGGATTTTACCTCTTTGACTACAAATTCAAGTCAACATCTATTTTATATCCTTCTAGCAACTTGAACTCAATTTTTTCTCTCCCAGAGCAGGTACTAGATTGGAGCATTGGTTTAGGTGTTTTTCTGTGGAGTTTTTTGTTTGGCTTTTTAAAAAATCAACATTTGTCAATGTCTGCTGTTCCCACAATACTCACTGCCCTGGGGTTCAACAGCCAGACTTCATTCATATTCAGATTTGCAGTGGAGTCCTCTTAATTAACGTGAAATCTTTACAACCGCCTTGGTAAGTGAAACCTTCACTGAACTTAAAGATGTTGTGACACTGAGAGTAAGATAAGAATAACAAGCATCAGTAACTCCATTCCTTTGCATATTTAGAGGAATATTTAACTAACCCCGGGAGTTTTGATGCAAATCTCCATTTCAAAGCTCTCCAATGCCGGGTGGTTTGCTGCCATAAGACCCCTCTCCCGCCAGCACCCACACCCTCCCCACCACCCTGAGCTCCCACTATGGCTGGGAAAAGCTCCAGCTGAAGCATCACTGACATGCTGGAACAGGAGCCACTCGAAAAGCCAGAGCACAGAACAGAGTTATTTCCATGCAGCTTGGAGGAGATTAATGTCTGAGTGTGAAAGCTGCTCTGTGTCTTCCAGTGACAGGCTACAGCTTCACGCCTCCTTGATAATATCTCCTGCCTATTAAATGTAACTTAATTAATATAAATATTAATAAATTAAGTTTTTAAAATGCCTATTAATGAAAGTATTAATAAGATATCTTAAGTCTCAGAAGAACCAGAGGCTTCTAAGGAGACCAGAGAACCACCACTGGCCCCACACGTGGGCCAGTGTGGCTGCTGGAGACAGAACTGGTTGCTGCCTGGGGTATTACAGAATGGTTTGCGTTGGAAGGGACATTAAAACCCATCCCATCCCACCCCCTGCCATGGGCAGGGACACCTTCCACTATCCCAGGTTTCTCCAAGCCCTGTCCAGCCTGGCCTTGGACACTTCCAGGGATGGGGCAGCCACAGCTTCTCTGGGCAACCTGTGCCAGGGCCTGCCCACCCTCACAGGGAGGAATGTCTTCCCAATATCCCATTCAACCTTGCCCCCTGGCAGTGAGAAGCCATCCCTCCTTGTCCTGTCACCCCGGGACCTTGTCTAAAGTCCCTCTCCAGCCCTCTTGGAGCCCCTTTAGTTACTGAAAGGGGCTCTAAGTTCTCCCAAGAATCACAAAAAGTAGAAGTGGAAAAGCTGTGCCTTGAGTACAGCCTCAGTCCCAGAAAAGACATGGACTATGATCCCAGTTTAAATATTTAATGAGATTTACATTCACAAGAGAATCATGGCAGCATTTCAAGTTACCCAAATACATAACCCAAATCAGAACACTACGTAATTTTTCCTTCCTGTTCAATGTTTAACCCCCAAGGAGCAGGTTGAGGGTTAAGTGCTGATCCGGGGTTACTGCAGAAAGGTTTATCCTCCAGGTGAAGTCTGATTATCAATACAATGAGCTGAGACCTGCAGCTCTAAGCTCAGAAGCATCATCGTTCTCTTTGCTGACCCCATTCTTGTTGGGTGTCCTGGTTTACAGTGATCTGGTGTGAGATGCCACAGGTGGCCTGTTTTCACCCTGGAACATTGTCATGGACCTGTCACAGTAATGGCCTGCAATGAATAAAACAGGACAAAAGCACGAACAGTAATTCTCCAATATTGTAAATTTGTCACTTCCAGCACACAAAACATCCCGAGGGATAAAACAACATGGACATAAACCACCATTGAGCTCCCCAAGGAATATCTCAAGCATCTTAAAGATTAAGATGGTGCCATCCCATTCCTGCTGAGATTTCCACCAGGAGAGGAAGGAGCAGGGTCCCGCATCTGGGTTCCATGCTCCTGGCCTGCTCCCTTCTTGCTCTTTCAGTCCATGGAGTTGATGGTTTGACTGGTTTTGCAAACAGGTCTGTGAGGAAGGCATCTGACTCAGTGGCCAACCTTCATGGAGAGAGCAAGGCTCACATGGGCAACAGACAGAGGGGACAAGCAATAGGCAAAAAGGCAGCCAAGCAAACAGAGGCACAAAGGCAGAGAATTTATACACTTTTAATCTTCTAGTATTATTATTTTTGGGGGGAGGTGTGCATAAGGAGGAGGGAAGCGCACAAGAGATGTTTCTGGCGGGTGAGATCTAAAGGCTGGAGTAAACAGTGAAGACAATGAAATGCAAGAACAAAGAGGATATGCTTGTGGACAACTGTTTTCCTTGACTGCAGTGACTCGGAGAGCAGAGCTGAGCTCCAGAAACAATCTGGGAAGAACTGAGACAGCGGATCTTCATGTACCGTCGGAGAGAGATGAAGTGTGAATGAGACAGACAATCTGACTCTTCAGAGACCTGCTGAACAACAGGACCTTTGGGAGCAATGTAACCATGGGAGGTGAGATCCCAAGAGGGACAGGGAGAAACAGTGGCAACTAGGAAAGAAAAGCTGACAAAGGGGCTTGACGTGATGCAGAGCAAGAACAGAAGGCTGGGGATAACAAAGAGATGAGAACAGCTGGTGCCTGGAAGAAAAACTAACCCAGGAGAGGTCTGAGGGATAAAGGTGATGGGCAAAGGATACACCAGGTAGCAGTTCTGAGACCAAAGTAAAAAAAGGGAGAAAATACAGATTTCAGATGGTGTCAGGCCATTGAAGAGAGGTACAGCTGGAGTCATGCTGTTGTGAAGAGTGGCAGGAGGAAAATCACTCACCAGCTGGAAGTTTGTGAACGTGCCTGGAGCCAGAGTGGATGGAGGAAGAGGATGGCGGGTGAAAGGCAATGGTCGAAGACATGGAATCAGATGGATTCCAGGTCTCTGGAGGAGGAGGAGGAGGAGGACAGGAGCACAGCAGGGCTGGCTGTGCTTCAAGAACAGGCACAGTGGGTTTAGAATTCAGAAGGACTTTTGCTGATTGCACCACACATGTTAGAGCATTGGTCTTCTAAGATCACTGCTGGCATGACAGAGAAAGTCACTGGCTAAGAAAGGAGATTAAAAGAAAGAAGTCACAGAAAGCAAGTAGTGGAGCTAAACAATAATCCAACTAGTTTTAAGCACAAGATGGACAAATTAAGGGACAGAAGGAGAGGATGCTGTTGCCTGTGATACCAACACACAAGGCTTGGTGGCCTGGAAAAAACCCTATGACTCAGGTGAAAGACTGAAGTGCCTCAAAAAACCCTCAGCATCACAAGTGAGAAAATTCTCCATTCCTCATGATTCCTGTCAATTCTCCCACTGCTTGTGCTAATGGAGCTGGACAAAAGCTGTTTGTGACCAGACCACATGCACGGGTCTGGAAAAACACAAAGGTAGCACCAAAATAGACCCTCTGCTATGAACCTTCTGCTACCTTTGAGCAGGTGTCCTTCAGCCCAGGTGGCCAAGAAACCCAAAGCATGTTTTTGTTGACTTTTAAAACATATGATCCTCACTTTTATGAGTGTTGGTGTTGCTGGAGTGCAGGCAGACGTGGTCAGAGAACAAAAGGCAATGTCCCAGCTGAGGCCTCACTAAGTTCCTTCTGCTCCCATGATATCCTGGTGGAACTTCCCTTCATCCATTACTTGGGGCAAATAAAGATAATTTCTTTTTCTTTTTCACAGAATCATAAAATTAGGGTTGGAAGGAACCTTAAAGATCATCTTATTCCAACCTTCTGCCCTTGGGTTTCCTATGCTCCCTACAGGAAATGAAATCGAGGCATGCTTGTTGTTCACCTGTAACAGAGAAGGAAACACTTGAATTGCAAAGCTAAAACTTCTGGACATGATCCCACATTCTCCTCCACTCTCATAAATGATGGATTTTATGTTCACTTAAAGCCGGGACATCTGGATTTAAGCATGTTCCTACTAACACTGATCTTACAAAGATGAAAGGAAAAATGTCACCATTTTACATAATCAGGAAAATGCATCTGCTTGACACTTGTCCTCTTCAAAGACAGCAACAAGTTGCTTTGCTTCTTTCCCAGCCAGAAAATGCCCATGTCCCTCCAGTATTGGTGCAGCTTTTCTGAATGGAAGTTTACAAAGTCCACCAGTCCAAAACCCCACTGCTGTCAGAGGTGCCATGGGGAGATAACATCCTCTTCAGCCTCCCCAGCTCTCTAGATGACAACCCAAGGGGAAACTGTGACAAGCGACCTGCTGGAGGGATTTCCTCCCTCTGAGGACTCCCTGCAGACTCTTCCTTGGGAAGCAGCAGTGCTTTGGCTCATGGTATTTCCAACAGAAGCACTGATGGTCACAGTGATGCCCTGGATGCACTTCCAGGGAATAAAGCATGTGAAGATAGGGAAGGGCTTTGAGGTGAAGTGTGTGAGGAGCAGCTGAGGGCACTTGGTGTATCCAGCTGGAGAAGAGGAGACTGAGGGGAGACCTCAGAGCAGGGACAACTTGGTGGGGATGGGCAGAGGAGGGGCAGGGCCTGAGCTCTGCTCTGTGGGGACCAGGGCCAGGAGCCCAGGGAATGGGCTGGAGCTGTGTCAGGGGAGGGTCAGGGGGGATCTCAGGCCAAGGCTCTTCTTTGCCCAGAGGGGGGTTGGGCACTGCCCAGGCTCCCCAGGGCAGTGGGCACAGCCCCAAGGCTGCCGGAGCTGCAGGAGGGTTGGGATGATCCTCTGGGGACAGGGGGGGACTTCTGGGGATGGGGCTGTGCAGGGCTGAGGGTTCAACTCCATGATCCTTGAGGGTCTTTTCCAACTCAGCACATTCTGTGGTTGCTAAAGAATCCAGTACTTGGCTGCTTAAATCAGTATCTATCTATCTATCTATCTATCTATCTATCTATCTATCTATCTATCTATCTATCTATCTGTCTGTCTGTCTGTCTGTCTGTCTGTCTGTCTGTCTGTCTGTCTGTCTCTATTTATACTTATCCACTGCTGGTTGAACATCTCCTCGTTCATATTTCCTGGGCACCACCATTATACCATTGAAGCTCAATACTCTCAAGAAGAGAAGGAAAAAAAAAAAATCTACCAGGTAAAAATAACCAGCCCACGAGCCCGACTGAAAGCCCACCTACACACATGGGAATTCTATTAGATGGACCCGATTATGCATCAGCAAAACCTGCTTTGTAATTAAAATCACAAGAGTGTTCTATCTTCGAGCCGAATAAACAGAAGGTTACTCGCACCCAGACAAAACCTGATGTGCCAGCTCCTATTTACACACATCTTTTACATCCTGAATGTTGTAGATCATGAGGGGAGATGGAGAGCAAGTATCCAAAGTGGAGGAGAATCTTTTTATGGAGCAGTGGGGGAAGAAAGTGGAGAAGAAGCTGTGGCTTTTCTCCCTGCAGAATTGTGAATAAGCGCAGGTGTTCTATATATGCAGTTGTATCTTTCAAAAAAAGAGCTTTAGAGAAATTAATTACATGTCAGAGCCTTTGACAGGTCTTTTAAGAATTGTGATAGTTTTGAATGAAAACATTATATACTTAAAAAGAAATACCATGTAAATGTCTCCGAGATATTTACAGTCAGTGGAGTAATAGTAGGAGAGAATTCAGCTCTACTCGTGGATGCTGAACAAATTGTGCTCCTTCTGACATTTCCAGCCCATACAAGACTTAGGAACTCTGCAGAGCAGAGTTCAGGACCAGGAATTGGCTGAGAACAGGTCCCAGGCTCTCCTAAAGTGCCCATGCCACTTCTCTCTCCTCTCTGGGCTCCAACCCTGAGAACCCAGCTCCTCCTCTCCACAGCCAGGGCATCACAGCACACATCTCCTCCTGGGATTAGCTCCTCCAGAACTGGAGCTCTGGAGAGGACAATACCCTGGTTAGTTTAGTTTTCTGGTTTAGTTTTCTGGTTTTAGTTGGTTAGTTGGTTGACTTTTTATTGGTGGTTTTTCTCCCCTTTTTTCTCCTTTAGGCCTGACAAAACCCAGGACACAGGACAGAACCTCCCATGAAGAAAGTGCATTGGGGCAGCATGAGAACCCACCACAGCAATGGCAGGCTGGGCATTTACTGACCTGAATGATGCTGTTTTCCTACCAGACTCTGAAATTCCCCAATCCCTTTTATTCTAGGCATTCCATTTGATCTTTGTTTTTTTTTCATTATAATTTGATAACTGAGGGGTGAAGTGATAAATATTTTCACCTCCCAGCAAATGAGGATGTCTTTTACTGCTAAGTCTCTAATGGTACATCTGAGTAAACCTGTGTTTTCATGAATTTACATTCCTATTTGGGCCATGGGTCTCTGAACTTTGCCCAGCACCATGATAAGAAAAAAAATCAGAGTACCTGAGATTTCCAGAACTGATAGAGTTGGAAATGAGAAGTTCCTAAGAAAAAGTGCAGTGTGAAACCATCTTCCCACTCTGCTCACCATGAAGTGCTAGTCCAGTCAACCAAAAAGATGTTGGACTTGAGGGTTTCAAAGCTGTTTGCCCAGGAAAATCTCACAAGGAATCGTATCTCCCAGCTCCCTGGGCTTTCCCTACAAATGATGGGAGAAAAGACTGAGGGAAGGAAAAATAAGAAATGAAGAAGGGTTTTGTGGGTCAATCCCAGCAGTGAGACATCTAGTACCCTTCAAGAAGGTAAGGTCTGATTGAGCCAATGTTCACTGAGAATAAGTTTGCGTATAAATACAGATAGAAGCCTCTGATTTGGAATAAATCCGGGGGTGGGAAATAAAGTCGATAGAAGAGCCTGCAGAGAAAATGGAGAACACAACAACCATGAAAAGAAGAAACAATTTCAGAACTAGTGTGTTCCCAGAAGGTGTAAAGGGTGGATGAGCTGTTAATATTCATAGCAAGCCTCCACTTTTCCTCAGCTGAAAGCAGATGCAACAATTACTGCAGAGCCCAAGTCCCAACTCCACCAGACCTCCAGATATGACATTAAGAACATACTATTTAAAGCCAACACTGAAATAAATGACAGTTTCTGACCTTACTCTGGGAGGACATAAGGTGTGAGTGTTTCAAGACCTGTCACAAACAACTTTAGGGAAAAAGGAAGGAAGTGAACAAAATTACAGCCTTCCTGACAAAGCACACGTTAAATACCGACAGAGCTTTCTCTGTAAGTGTATTCTCAGACATCAAGAGCAGCAGTGTATCATAAAGGGAAAAAGGTGGCAATTAAAATCTCGGAGAAGCTGAAACGCATGAGGGAACGCCTGAAATATGGAGTATTTCAGCATAATAGTGGCCTGTGTTAGGGGAGGGAGAGCTGCTACATCAGAACAAGGAGAGAATCAAAATGCAAAGCAAGAAAGGGAAGGATCAGGGAAGAATCACTGGGAAAAAAACAAGTCCAAGTTGTCCATGGATAACAGAGAGACTGGGAAAATGAGAGGGAAAAGGATGGTCTGAGGCCATAACCAAAAGACACTGGCCTTGGATAAGCACAGCTCCTCACCACATCCCCAGGGACAGTGACTGAGAACCTGTTAGAACCTTGATGATTTAGGTTAGGAAGAAACAAATATCCCTTCTTACCAAACATGGGGTGAATGTACATGTCGAGCTGGATGACAATTCCTCTGAGAATAACAAGGGTGAGGAAACGCACGTGGACTCATCAGGGTTTCAGTGAGTGCACCCAGTTTTAGGGTTGAGAAGCATAAAGAGAATTCCTGGCTACCATGATCAAGGGGGGGATGATTAAGAAGAGTTGCTGTGTTTCTTTTTGGTCATCCTCTCATATTTTATAAAAGTGGAAGGAAATGAAGCCCTAATTAGTGTCACCAGCTGCATAGTTTTGAAAAGCACTGGAAAACTGAGGGAGAGATTTCCATCTCCTAAAAATAAGAAAGAACACAGACTTTGGTTTAGCTGTGATGACCAAAAGTAGAAACAGTTCACAATCACAGAAACACAGGACAGTTTGGGCTGGAAGGGACCTTAAAGACCATCAGACTTCCAGGGATGGAGCAGCCACAGCTTCTGTGGTCAACGTGTGCCTCACCACCCTCACAGGGAAGAACTTCCTCCCAACAATTAATCTAAATCTCCCCTCTGTCAGTTCAAAACTGTTCCCCCTTGTCCAATCTGCCTGTCTAAAAAGGCTATCTCAAGTTTTTTTCAAAGCTTCCTGTAAGTACCAAAGATGCCCAGAAACACCCCATAATGTTGCTTTTTGCCTTTCCTCCTTAAAATCAACTATATTCCAAACATGTAATATTCATTCAATCTCTGGATATAAAGTTAACATAAATCAGAAATGGTAAGGGCCTGGATTTCTGAGAAAATTAGACTGCAATGATGAAAAACTCCAACTCTCATAAATCTGCAAAGGTTGAAAATTCAGCGCAATCCTGGGGTATTAACCTTCCAAAAACATGAGAACCCTCCAAAGCTAATTATACACCAGTCTGGTCTAAAATAACAAAAGTCATTAAGTAATAGTTTGGGATGGAGATTTCTTGATGGGCAGAATTACTTCATTTAAATGAATTTATTACCCAAATTCTCTTTTGCTGCAGTATTTACCATTCCATCGGCAAGACAGTATCTGAGAAGCTTAACAAACTCTTCCTATGAACCTCATCAGGAAATATGAGAGACCAAGGTCAAGTGCATTAAGATTACAGAAGCTGAGGAAAAAAAGAGATGTTTCACAGTCCCTCACACAGTGGATATTATCAAATAACTCAGCTGACAAAGGGCGTGCAAAGTTTTAAGACATGGATTAATATGGAGCCAGACTAGCATGTGGAGATGAATTTCACAGGGATATTCTAAAGAAAAGACTTAGTCCTAAACTTTACCATTGCCTCTTTTTTTGACTTAAGTTTTCCTATCAGAAATATTCTCTTCTTGTCTCTACTAAAAAAAAAAAAAAAAGGCTTAAACAAAGAATACCAGGTTTACAAAAAAAAAAGAAGGAAAAAAAGAGGAAATTTTTTTCTGTACAAATTTATAATATATTAAAGTTTGGACTAAGGAGGGTAATTAAGCTGGCTGGTGCCAGAGGAGGATATGAAAGCTCATAAGGATATTTGCAGTAACCCTAGTGGGGTAAACATTTCTCTTTTCTAATATCTTCAAATTAGACATTTTATAGGAAAAAAGAAATTTTAACCAATCTCGTTTGTCTCTTATTGGCAATTAGCAGATGTGGACTCAGGACAAAATGTGTTAATGTGCAAAGTACACAGAATTTTCATAAAAATATGGATAGGCACGGGAAGGAATGAAGCTGGAGCAAGGGGAGGAAGGGCTCATTCACTAAGAACATCGAGAACACTAAGAACTGGTTCAGGGAGCTCTGCACGGACAATTTGGGCTCATGGTGGGGTCTGGGGGCTCCTGTCCCTGTGTGACCACAGTGCCAAAATGTGTTGGGTAGAAGCTTCCATGGGAAAAGCCAGGAGAGCACTGGTGTGGCCTCATCTGCAATATTGGGGCAGTTTTGGGGCAGTTTTGGGCACCCCAATATAGGGAAGATATTAAGCCCTTAGAAAGTGTCCAAAGGAGGGAATGAAGAAGGGAAGGGTCTGGAGGGGCAGCATGTGAGGAGCAGCTGAGGGCACTTGGTGTGTTCAGCTGGAGAAGAGGAGACTGAGGGGAGACCTCANCTGGGGACAGGGGGGGACTCTTGGGGATGGGCCTGTGCAGGGCTGAGGATTGGACTCCATGATTCTTCCAACCAATGATCCTTCCTTCCAATGAGTCCTTTCCAACCCAGCATACTCTGGGATTCTGTGAGAGCTCTGCCCAACCTGGCTCCTCCACTGACTTTCCTCTCCAGGATGTTCCTCTGGACACAACAGATCACGTCATTCCCTATGGAAGAGGGAGCTGCTCACATGGAGAAGAACTTTTTCCTGCCCTTGCTGACGTTCCCTTGCTACAGGACATAGCATTCCAAAATCCCAGAATGATTTGGGTTGGAAGGGACCTTAAACCTCATCTTGTGCCAGCCCCCTGCCATGGGATAAATCATGGGCCATCATCAGCTTCAAGAAACTAAGAGAATCAGGCTGCCAGAAAAGAGGCAATGGTGAGATATCCTGAAAAAAGGGTGACATTCCACAACGATGTGGAAGACAAAAATCCCTTTGCCATTCATTACATCCAAGTTTCTAGCCAGATCTTCTGAACATTCCTGAACGACTTGAAGTTTTGTAAGGATTTTTCCTTTCTAGATACCTATAAATGACTTCATTGATGGCAGACGGGCGCTTCCATTCGATTTCCTTTTTAAACTTTCAACTTCATGCAGTTCCTGCATATTCCCTGTGCTTGGAAAGCCTGAGCTTTTATCTCCAGAGTACAAAGCTGGGGTTACTTCTGCTCGTTTGCTTTTGCTTTTAAAACCTTTAACTACACAAACAGGTAGCAACTCTTAAATACACCATCATCACCATCATTTTGCCCAGAGACCAACTTAGGGAAACCATGTGGTACCTACTGACTTTGGTATATTTTTCTGAGTACTCTCCTATAGCTGACACAGTTGGACCACAAATTTTCTAGGTAAAATAGCTCCCCAATCTCATCTGTGATGTGCATCAGGAGCAAATGCTTCTGACTAAAAAGGGATTCAGGGTAGGTAGGAAAAGGAAATGATCAAAACACTTATCACACCGTGAAAAGACCTTATTAGGCCTGATAAGGAGTTGGAATTGATGACAATTATAAGATACCATCCATTTTTAGCTAATAATTCAAAAAATGGATGAATTATTTGAGGAATAATATGTGATCATTTATTTAAAGACTTGCACTAATGTATACGCTGGAGGAAGCGGAGTTGAGGCTGGTGGAACACTTTAACACTTACATTTCTGGATGGTTATTCCTTTTCACTCAGATGCAGAGATTTAATAGCACTGGATTTAGTTTTGGGGTAAGAGAGCCCCTATATAAAACACTGAGCCATTTTCCAAGGCTGTTTTGTACACAGTCTACTTTTCCTCCACTTTCCTATTCATGCTTAATAAATCCCACTAACAGTTTGCCTTTGAGAGCTGGATTATTTATTTAAAATTCCCAAACAACCCCAAATCCCATCCCCATCCACATGCCTTAGCAGTTCACCTGATTAGCATGGAAGCATCAATTAAATCTAAAGTCACATCTCTTAATTTCACTTGGAAAGATTTTGAGCTCTGCCAAACGACAGAGGCGATTTCAGAAAGCAAAATCCCGCATTAGGAGAGAGTGCAGCTCCTAAGATATCCGTCCAAATCTCCATCTGTATCCAGGTAACAATCTGGAATGCTGATATTTAAGAGGAAAAATATCTGGACAGCTGCCCCAGCTCCCTGGGAAGCAATGTTTAGTTAAAGTCTTGGATATCACTGAAAGAAGATGTGGGGATGTCACGCTGCGGCTTGAGCATTTTTTCAAGTGCTGAATTATTCACCCATGAATCTCAGATGTGAAATCCAAATGCTCCGGTACTGCCCTGGCTTTAGACAATGGCTAATTCCTTTCTGTGCCACTGCAGGGTCTCTTCATCAGCTTTCTTTCATCTATAATCACAGCCAGGTCATGGATTATTAGTCATATTCAGTGCAGACTTCAAGCCCTGCTACACCAATCAGCCAGCCTGGGACTCCCAAAATGCTCCCCTGGCGTTAACACCATCCTGCCAGAGGATCCAACTGCTCCTGGCGTGGCTTCACGGGGACACAAAGAGGGATAAATCCCAGCAGCCGTTTGCCCAAGGCAAAGGCCAAACTGGGGAGAGGACATGGAACAACCTGAGGCTGCTGCAGTTCTGCCCGAAAGTCCCACCAGCAGTGCTGGGCGGGGCACAGTGGAGCACAGAGTCATGGAATGGTTTGGAATGGAAGGCACCTTAAAGATCATCTTGTTCCATCTGCTGCCATGGGCAGGGACACCTTCCACGATCCCAGGTCGCTCCGAGCCCCATCCAGCCTGGACACTGCCAGGGATGGGGCAGCCACAGCTTCTCTGCCCAACCTGTGCCAGGGCCTTGCCACCCTCACAGGGAAGAATTCCTTCCTGATATCCCATCTCACCCTGCCCTCTGGCAGTGGGAATCCATTCCTCCTTGTTCTGACCCTACAGGTCCTTGCCTCAAGTTCCTCCCCAGCTCCCTTGAGCCCCTTTAGGCACTGTAAGGGCTTTAAGGTCTCCTCAGAGCCTTCTCTTCTCTAGATGAACACACCCAGCTCTCCCAGCTCCTCTCCAGAGCAGAGGGGCTCCAGCCCAAGGCCAGCACTTGTAGGGCCATAAGGTATCAGGATAGCACCTCCATTACCACACAAGTCACACACTTGTGTTAATCTTTCCATGCCCAGTGCCCTTTCCTGGGATGGAAATTCCTTCTATTTAGGAATGGAAGCAAAAGGCATTTGATACTTTGGGCTTCTCTTCCCCCAGGCCCAGGTGCAGTGAGTGCTGCTCCTCACTCCAAATGGGATGAGAGCCTGCTGAGCTGCCTGACGTGCAGCCCCACCAGCACAGCATTCCCGCTGGGAACTACTGGGAACCCTCCATCATGTGTCACCAGCCATGGTGTGTCCCAGCAATGCCCCACAGGTCCCACAACCATCCCCCTTCCCCACCATCCAGCATCCTTTATTTTCCTTTTTATTAAACTTTTTTTAAACTAGGAGGAAATCAATGTGTTTCCCTCCACGTGAACATAGAGGGAAGAAAGGAATCATAAGGCAGGCGCGTTTATCAGGCTTTGATGGAGGTGTTACTTTGCATATCAAGCTGTATGGATACAAATGTTTCATTAGGACCTCGGTGATGTTTGTAACATTTAACGAGTCTTGGAGAACAGAGGGGAAAAAATACTACGGGTGCTGCCACGGCAAAGATAAATAGGTAAACATCCTCTGCCTGACACTGGTTGATACATCACAACTTTGCTCACTTAGGGCAGCCAGGAAATTAGTTCTTCAGTAAAAATAAATAATTTGTATCCAAATCTGTGCTCATGTAGAGACGACATAATGGCGTGGGAAACCTTGGCTTGACTGGACGACCCAGGCCAGCTTGGTTTGTCTCCACCTAATGCCAAGCCCTGCTAAGGGCTTTGTTTTGCTCCAAGTCTGATTTTTGCCCTTCTTCCTCAAAAGTAAACCATCTGACTTGCTCTAAACTTTCTCAGAAGGCAGCAGATATGGATTTCCAGCCTCTCAAGGACACTTCATTGTCAGTGCTAAAGTATTCCAGCTAAATTGGGAGCAACGATGGAACCACTAAGAAAATATAAAACCAAACAAAATCCCCTCAGCTTTTCTTTGGTAAAGCTAAAACAACATTTTAAACCACTTCAAATCCCACCTTATTTCTGGATAAACTTCTGAGCCTTACACTGTAAAGAATGAGACTGTGATAAAGTTAAACTCCAACTGAACACAACCTATTAAATATCAACTGAAGGAAGAATTCATGGATTCATACTCATTCCCCTGGAAAACTAAGACCAGATCCTGGATGGCTCATCATCTGTGATAAAAATGGATCTGCAGGAATGTCCTGCAGATCCTGCCAAGGCTGAGAACAGGGTTTGCTCTTCAAAGACAAGCACTCATGACATGCAAACCAATAAGGCACCACCAACAGCCTTATCTCGGATAAAACGGACTTGGAGAGAAGAATCCTGCTCTTCCATGAGGAGTGTGAGCATACCTGCTGTCCCTGCAGAGTCTCAGGTGATGGCTACACACACAGAATTTTGCAAAAGCAACACACAGGCTGAACATCAAGGCTTTCCTCTTGGGTAGGCTCTGCTCATGTCTCCACTGTCACCCACTCCAGTCACTCTCAAACACATGCAAAGATTTAAGAGAGGATCACCCTCACAGAGGTCCTTGGATAAAAGGCTGCCCAAGGGGCAGCACATCTCAGTTTCCATGAAAGGATGCATGTGTACCTGAAGCTCCCCAACCCAAAATCTCCATTCCCCTAACAAAACACTGGCTGATGTTCTTCATAGGCGCCTGCACAGAGTGAAGAAAGGGGAAATACAAAGGAAAATGGAGCCCACAGGCTGTGGCTTGGCAGTAGAAACATCATCAGGGAGGAACAGTGTCATTCATGTGGCTGCAAAGTGTCATCTGTACCCTGCAGTGCTCGCAGCTCCAGCAGCCACTGCCAATGCCAATGGCCTGAGCTGGACAAAATCCAGCTAATTCCACCCTCAAAGCCAGTGTCAGTGGATGACCAGGGTGCACATTTATTATCTAAAGGAGGAGAAAGTCGCTTCTCTTCTAAACCTTACCTCTAAACCTCCTAAACCCAGGCCTACTGTTGGGATAAAAGGAGGTGGGAAGGATATGACCTTCACATCCCGTGGCAGCTCTATGAGACACAGCCAACTTCTAGGGATTTAGCTAAATCCCTGTACCATCTTATTCCCTTTTAGCCTTAACAATGTTTTTCACCCCTCTGCAATTAAAAGGGGTGCAAGGCAGGAGCTTGGGGATCCCGTGCATCATAGAGGCACCTTGAATCCAGTTCAGACTTTAGGAACCATTCAGTGCTTTTTTGGGCAGCAGCCGTCTATTCTGCAGCAGCTTCTGTCTATTTTGAGCCCAAACTGATTGGCAATTTTGAAGAACGCGCCGCAAATTGCTCTGCTAATCACAGCAACTCCAGCCATGGAACTGTA
The DNA here is from genome assembly GCA_013399895.1 of Serilophus lunatus. Lineage (NCBI taxonomy): Eukaryota > Metazoa > Chordata > Aves > Passeriformes > Eurylaimidae > Serilophus > Serilophus lunatus. The sequence continues at coordinate 42,733 of VXBA01002517.1, forward strand.
TTAAAATAACATCAGTGCTAAGACAGAAAACTGAGATCCGCCAGGGAATGCTGAGCTAAGGTTGCCTGCTCTGGAGCCTTCATCTTGCCTGCCTGGGAATCTGCAGCCTCCCTACTTTTCCCCCCTCCACAGTGATCTGTTTTCAGATTTCAGGAGTTTCAGGGTTAAGATTTCAGTATTTTCAAAGAAGTGAGTGGTTTTGCGGTAGGCATGGCCTTTGCCAGGCTGCAAATCTCAGTTTCCACGAGAAGGATGTGAGGTGTGTGCCCCACATCGGCACACACTGCTCCTCACTGCAGCTCTGGATCTTCAAAATGTGAGTGTCAAAAATATCTGGTCACTCATCCAGCTGAAAAATAAGGTTATCTTTTCAAGGAAACATCGATAGATGCAAAAGAAGGAGAAGATTTAAAATTCCTCTTATGCCAAGTTGCCTCTAAATCCTTTTACTGGAGACAGGGAGAGATGGGGCTTTGTGTGTGTGGGGAATGCGTCTGCCCTGAGCACGTGGGTTCTGCTGTCTGCCCTCAAGCCCTGAGCAGCTCTGCCTTCCCCCACCTCTAAAGTGACGACTTTGGGGAGCAACATCTCTGTTTCCTAATAGCCTGCAAGCAGAATCCGTGTTTCCATCCCCTGTGCTGAAGATGGACATCTCTCTCCCTTCAGCACTGGGAGGTGAGATCCCAGCATCTCTCACCCGAGTCTAGAGAACTTGGGGCACCAACTCGCCCTCCAGGGTAAGAAATCTCGCATTGTGGAGACACGATGACACTATGAAGAATGCTTGGAAAAGTGTGTTGTCTTATTTTCCAACTCATCAGTTCAGATTTATAATAAAATAAAATAAAATTAAAAAATATCAATCAGATAAACCAAAAATCGTCCCTCAGACTCTAAGCAGGGACATGCACCCAAGGGCAGTCCTGGTCCATTGGTCAACTAAGCCGTGGTTGTTTGGATTGAGTGTGTGCTGCAAAGGGGCAGGACCCTGCTTGGGACGAGGCTCTGCTGCATCCAGCCTGTCCATGTGGGAGGAAGCAAGAGCGGGGGAACAGGCGATATGGATTAGAAACCTTCTAGCAGAAGAACGTGACTCCCATATGCCAGAGGGTGTTCCGATTACTGACTGTCCTAAACAACAGCTGAACAGGGAAGGGGAACAATCCCTCCTTCACTGGCTGACAAACACAAAGGTGGATAGGGAAGGATAAATCACCTAGTTCCCCCTTCCACACATTTCCCTTACATTGGTGAAATAGCCTCTACAATGGATGAAATCAAAGTCCATCACCAAGTTCAAGAACATGTTTAATGCAGATCTATTCATTTCAAGGAGCATCTGCACAATGGAGAGCTTTACCCTTCAAAAATTATACCAAACCACACACTTCCTTTTCATTCTTCTGCATCTTAACATTTAAAAAATATGGCTTATTTGTAATGAAGAAACATGTTGTATAAACCACAGCCTGCTCTAAAAAACAGATTTCACAAAGACTTGCCACAGTACAGGGACAAGGACCACTTGTTGATAAATTAATTTCACTCCAAGAGTGGAAAGACATATTTCTACACACCATAAGTGGTGCTATTGTGAACAATTTGATGGAAGTCCAGTAAAACAGGTTGTGCAGGTTTTATTTAACCTCATTTAAATCAAATTATCCGACAGGGATGGTGTCTAGGGACAAAGCAGAGCCCCTATACATGCATGCACCAAAGTGTATCTTTTGAGTTAAGGAATATCTACATGGAATCATTCACTTTGGCTTCACTTCAGGACTTACCTATCAGAACAAGGACCTGAGCAACTCCATGGTACAGGCATTTTTATGTCACATGAGGACCGGTGGCAGCAGAAGACTCAGCACCAAGTGTCACTGTTCCAGGTAGCTCTGCAATGCCACCAAGATCCTACACAAAACCAGAAACCTGTAAGGACAGCAGCCTCTGCTCGAAGCTCAAGACCTCACACCCTGGTCTCAGAATCCATTAGGTCAGAAGAGACTTCTGAGATCAATTCTGACCTGTGCCCAGCCCCCACCTTGTCACCCTGCCCAGAGCACTGAGTGCCATGTCCAGTTGTTCCTTGGACACCTCCAGAGATGGGAACTCCAAACATCCCTGAGCAGCCCATTCCAGTATCTAATCACCCTTTGTGTGAACGACTTCTTCCTCACATCCAACCTAGACCTCCCCTGGCACAGCTCATGGAACAAGAAGTCTTGTGGAAGAAGAGAAGATGGAGAGGGGATCTCATCAGTATGTGTAAACATCTGCAAGGGGTGTCAGAGGAAGGTGTCAGACTCTTTTCAGGGGTGCCTAGCAACAGGGCAAGGAAAATCGCCATAAACTAGAACACAAGAAGTTCCACTTCACCTTGAAGAAGAACTTCTTTCCATAGAAGATGACAGAGCACTGGAATAGGCTGTCCAGGGAGGGCGTGGAATCTCCTCAAGCCCACGTGGACACGCTCCTGTGTCACCTGCCCCAGGTGACCCTGCCTGGGCAGGGCTGTTGGACTGGATGATCCCCAGAGGTCACTTCCAACCCCAACAATTCTGTGATTCAGCGATTCTGTGAAGGTGTCCCTACCCATGGCAGGGTGTTGGAATGAGACGGGAACCCAAACCATTCTGTGATTCCATGATTTGCCAAGGAAAGGATTTGGTACCACTGCAAGAGTTGCAGACAGATATACGTGCATAAAAAAGGGAATTACATCAAAATCCCTACGACCAGAGAGCCAATGTGGAAATGGAGCTGAAAGCCACGACACATTCAAACCACACAGGAAGTTTTTAAAACCAAAGACACAAGTGGAAAGTGCACTGAGCAACTGCTGCCCAGGGAGAAGAGTCTGAGGTTTGCTTTTCCTGAGCCCCAGGGATGGGAGCTGCATCCACCCCAAAATGAGAAAGTTCATTTGGAAGATTTAGACTCCTGGAAATTAGTGCAGAGCTCCACATCACAGAGATAACAGGCTGCCTAAAAATGACCTGGGATTTCATTAGGGCTGATAACAAGTGGGAAAAATATGTTCCCAAACGTGCATTACGAATTCAGTCTGTAGAAACTGTTTCAAAGGTATCTTGGTTAAAGCAAATGATGTGCAGGCATTTGATATGTAGCAAATAAGTGATTCTGCCTCCAAGAGCAGGAGCAGGAGCAGGAGTTGGTGGGGAAGGAGGCAGGAAAGTGAGGGAAGGCTGAGCCTCTTCCAGGGAGAACAGGAAAGAACCAAAACCTTTGCTCTGGCCCAGGATCTCTGGTGAACTCCACCTGCACAATTTCAAAGCAGGAACTGATCAAAGCTCTCTGCTGAAAAAAATGCAGTTGCAACACAGGAGTTTTGTGAACTCCAGCATGGAGAATGACCATGGTGGGGATGGAGAGGGCAATGAGCAGGCAGAGGTGTTGGGCTTGCGCTGCCACACCACCACCTGGTCACACACAGCACGTCGCTGGCAATGCTGACGCAATGGAGATTATTTCCTGACTGAAGAACAGGAGAGGATCTCCCTTGTGGTCCAGCAGACACTGACACAGACTCAGGATCCCAGAATGGTTTGGTTGGAAAGGACCTTAAAGCTCATCCCATTACATCCCCTGCCATGGGCAAAGACTCCTTCCACGATCCCAGGTTGCTCCAACCTGGCCTTGGACACTGCCAGGGATGGGGCAGCCACAGCTTCTCTGTCCAACCTGTGCCAGGGCCTTGCCACCCTCACAGGGAAGAATTCCTTCCCAATATCCCATCTCACCCTGCCCTCTGGCAGTGGGAAGTCATTCCCTCTTGTCCTGTCACTCCAGGCTCTTGTCTAAGGTCCCTCTCCAGCATTCTTAGAGATCCTTTAGGCACTGGAAGGGGCTTCTGAGGTCTCCCCAGAGCCTTCTCTTCTCCAGGCTGAATAGCTCCAGCTCTTTCAGCCTTTCCTCATAGCAGAGGTGCTCCATCCCTCTAATCATCTTTGTGGCCTCCTCTGGACTTGCTCCAACAGGTCCATGTCCCTCCTGTGCTGCGGACCCCAGAGCTGGACACAGTACTCCAGATGGGGTCTCACATACGACATCACTGTGAAATACCAAGCTTATGTCCTGGCAAGAAAGATGAAAACAAATATCAGAGCAATGCATAAATTAAGTCTTAAACTCGTCCTCTAGCTTTGCCCAAGGCTCTTGTTTAAGGAAAAGGCATTAGCACAGCATCTTAAAGTCACTTAGAGGATTCCTGGATATTTCCACGGCGAGGTGATGCCGTGAATGATGCTGCAGGCAGAGCCTGTTTTTTCACCTTGGATCTTAAAAATGGGGATTGGCATGTGGAAGTATATTTAAAGCACAGGGGACAGGTTGTTCCCCAGCAGGACAAGGCCTGCAGCAATCTGAAGTGATGGCTTTTGGCTCGCCACGTTGGAGAGGTTAATGGAGAAGGTGCCGCGTGGCGCGTCTCCCAGGCTGTTTGCTAAACCCACATGATGTCCCAGCACACGCTAAAAACCTCTGAGCAGGAACTGATAAATGGGCTGTGGAGAGCTCAGGGCTGTAGAGCTCCATCTACACCCCAAGAAATGTGAGTTGTTTCAAAAAGAGCCAATTTACCCAGGGCACAGTGAGGTGGAAGCTGTCACTGCCTAAATGAGAACTGGAGCTGTCAGGACCAGCCAGCCCCTCTCACGCTCCTGAAGGCAGTTTCCAAGGGTTTAGACTGCGCTCTGAAAGGTTTATTTGCAAGTTTGTCAATATTTAAAAACATTGAGGGGCTGGAGTGTGTCCAGAGAAGGGAATGGAGGTGGGGAAGGGGCTGAAGCACAAGTCTGATGTGGAGCAGCTGAAGCAGCTGGGAGGGCTCAGCCTGGAGAAAAGGAGGCTCAGGGGGGACTTTCTTGCTCTCTGCAACTCCCTGACAGGAAGGGCCAGTCAGGTTGGGGTTGAGCTCTGCTCCCAGTGCAAGAAATGGCCTCGAGTTATACCAGGGGAGGTTGCTATTATGTGTTAGGAAAAATTTCTTCATGAGAAGGATTGCCCCACCCAAGGAGATGGTAGTTCAAAAAGCACAGGAATGTGCCACTTGAGGGCATGGTTTAGTGGTGAACATGGTGGTGGTGCTGGTTGATAGCTGGACTTGATGATCCCAGAGGTCCTTTCCAATCTGAACAATTCTGTGAGTCTATGAAAAAAGCCAAACCCAAGGAAGCGAGGGAGTAACTGAAAACCACAGGTAAAAGTGAAGAGCTTCAACTAAAGACGTCTTTAAAATCTGAGAATATTGAACATTTCCTGGTCTTTTTTCTTTAATATAGAGGGTTGTATCAAGGAGACGACCTGTGACAGCACGCTGCTCTTGCACCTGAAATGACCCACAGAACAACTAGCTGTAGCCACTGGGGTAAGGGTAGGGGTGCAGAGGATGCTCATGAGCCCCACGGCTCACTCTACATCCCTGCGTAGGGAATGACAATGAGCTTCTACTCAACTGCCTGGACAACAAATAGCCATGGTGGGGAGGAACGGGGATTTTTTGACCATCCTCTTGGGCAAAAAACACTCTCAGTGGTGATTTTGGCCACCCATCCACTTTTCACCTCCACAGTGATGCTCCAGATCCAGCCAGTCTCCCACAGGAATCTGCCACACTCCATTAGCCCACAGACAAGCAGGAAATTTCCATGTGCAGCCCTGGAAGATTTATTCATGCTGGGCTGAATCCGGTTCCATGTCTCAGTCTGCCAGGTGACAAACGTCCTTGGCTCCCATTTACCTCAAGATGTGCTGAGAGCCTTTCAGAAATTAAACCTCTTTATTCCAAGGTAAATGACGCATGTTTTGCTGTACAATCTCGTTGTCTATTATCCCCCGTGCTCGCCACTGAATGCAGGTGTCACAGATGGTGCAACTCCATCCTACTAGAGGGTTTTCATCCTCCTTTCTTGGAGCCAGGAATATTTTCTCTCAATAGCAATCAGATCTCTGGGTTGAATTGGCTCAGTTGTGTCGGGTCACTGCTGCAACATCCCTGTCTACCAGCACAGATTTCTCTTACTGTTGCTTTTCCTGGCATGGATCTGCTAATATTTCATTAACAGATCCCTGGTATCTGTTCTTTGGATAGCTGGGGGAAGAAAGTGACTGCGTTACTCTCACTCTTTGGATCTGATTGTGGGAGTGAGGTGAAGCACCAGGGGATTTATGCTCAGCTTTAAAAGGATGCTATCAATTTAAAACTCAAAGTACTTCCATGGTTTTTTCACCTTGGTTAACAATCCAGCAGCACTGCAGAAGTGAAGGATTTTAAGTGATCTAAATTTAGTGCTTCCAGCTCGCCCAGTGTGATCAGCTCTGACTGTTTAGTGTCTTTCTAAATGCTTGAGCTCCCGGAGTCAACCCTGACAGTCTCACCTAAAACAAAAGCCCGTGTCTGACCTGCCAGCCTACAAAGAAATACTTAAAAATATGAACAGAGGATGACTTAGAAGCTATAAAAAAGGGCACACACATAAATCAAGATTTATTTTTTAAATTGCATTATTTAAACCAGTCTTGCAATTTCTGAGCATTTAAGGGTTTACCATGCTCCTTAATCTTTCATCATTTATCCAGTCTGTAATTTCCCCCGAGTCCACCCTTACACATCCACAGTCGCTATGGCTCCTGTTCTGATTTACCTGCATGATGCCACCGTTGCACTAAATGATGTTGATTTGCTTGAAAAGGCAAAGTTGCAAAACATTACATTGTTGCCCCCTTCTTACAGACGTTCAAAGTAAACAAAAAAACAGTTCTGGATGGCAAATGAAAATAGTATGCAAAGAGTAGCTGTGTTAGGTACCAAATCCCCATCAAAGGTCTCTTTTACATACCTGGGCATTTTCTCACAAGACAGGCTAAAAACCCTTGAAGAGTTTTTTCTTGAAAATCTTGTATCATCCATTAAAATATTCCCCAGCAAGTTAGAATCTACTTTTTAAAAACACAGCTCTAAAAGGGCTTAATGGATGAAAACCATTTTTGGTTTTCCGTTATTTTTTCATTTTTTTTACAATTGCATCTGGGCTGACAGCTTGAACACTGAGCTGCAGCCGGTGAGACAGAAATACCAACTCAGTCTTATCAGTAGTGCTGCTACCCGTCGCTGTAATGATCTTAATCAAAGAGTATTGTGATAAAAAAGGACTTTGGTTTGCCTGCCTTTGGAATATCCTAAGTATCAGTGTCCACATTTCACATGATGTAGCTGGAGAAGCAAAACCACAAACCACAGAATCCCACAATGGTTTGGGTTGGAAGGGACTTTAAAGACCATCATATTTCCCCCTCCTGCCATGAACACCTCCCATTATGCCAGGTTTCTCCAACCTGGCCTTGGACACTTCCAGGGATCCAGGGTCAGCCACAGCTTCTCTGGCAACCTCCCATCTAACCCTGCTTTCTGTCAGTGGGAAGCCATTCCCTGTGTCCTGTCCCTGCATCCCTTCTCCCAAGCCTCTCTCCAGCTCTCCTGGAGCCCCTTTAGGCTCTGGAAGGGGCTGTCAGGTCTCCCTGGAGCCTTCTTTTCTCCAGGTGAACACCCTCAGCTCTCCCAGCCTGGCTCCAGAGCACAGGGCATGTGTGCAGGAGGCTCAATATTCTCCAAATGGCAGGCTATCTCTCTGTGCACGAAAGCCTGTGGGAAGCCAAGGGGACAAGCGCTGTCTCTGGCTCCTTCCCCTCCTGTCTTCCCTGTTGCATCAGGCAAAATGAGATGTTAAATTTCTATTAACACACACTGACCTCATGTTTTCCAAACCCAGAGTGGGCTGATGGGGGATGGAATGGGATTTCCACACCCTGTTACACCAAACACGTGTTTGGAGGAAGACACATGTGCAGCCGAGCACCAAGAGTCCCACCAGGAGCATGCCAGCCAGAAGCCACTGCGAAGGCTAAAGCCATGACTCCACCTAAAATGTATTTCAGGAACCAAAGCAACTACTTTTTGACATTGCTGATGGTGTTGCACCACGTTGTCTGGATTTAAAAGAACAGACACCTGTGGCCATTTTCCCTCACCGGATCCCTGCCGCCACCTCCCCCACTGCCACCCGTGGTGCCCTCAGAGCCCAGGCATGATCCAGCCCTGCAATGCCCAGAGCTTCACAGGCACGATTTATTCCCACTGTGAAAATGTTACAGTCTAATTTGTGGCAAAGCACAACAGGTGCTACAACACAGGCAGGGGAATGTGAGGAGGAGGAGGAGCGTAACACCAACGAGAACAAATGCCTGGATAGACAAGCCATGCACAGGGAGATGCTCTGTTTAAATACTGAGTCAGTTAGAAGTTAAGCAAACAAGGTGATGAAACAAATAACGTGGTCCTACCTCCCACCAACTGTGAGAAATCACGGCAGAAATAGGTTGTGGAAGTTCAGATAATGAAAGTGTATTTTGAAATACTATTTATGCCATGCACAGCCCCACGTGGCTCTGTAGCTGCTGGATAAAGGCAGAGCTGTGTCTGGGGGAACGTTAGGAAGAGGCTTTCCCTGTGTCAGGCAGGTCGTACAGGGAGAGGTCTGTCTGCAGCTGGAATGCTGTGTTTCCCACAGGTCACATGTGCCAGTGCTGCTATAGAAAACATTTAAAAACCTTACAACCTCCTGGGAATCTGCACTGTTGGAAAAAGCAGGAGGAACAGGATTTTTAAGGCAGCCAAAGAGCTGGCAGTCCAGTATCCTGTGCTGAACCAATGGAGACCCACGGGGAGAACCATGGAATCATTACAGTTGGAAAAAGACCTTCAACATCACCAAGTCCAACCTTTGAGTAGATCCCACCACGCCCAGTAAACAATACCACCAAGTGCCACATCCACTGGTTTGTTGAACACCTCCAGGGATGGTGATTCCACCACTGCCCCGGGCAGCCCATTCCAATGCTTAACAACCCTTTCAGTGAAGAAATTTTTCCCAGCATTCAACCTGATCCTCCCCATGCACAGTTTGAGGCCATTTCCTCTTGTCCTGTCCTTCGTTCCCTGGGAGCAGAGACTGACCCCCCCCCTCCCTCAGCTTCCCCCTCCTGTCAGGGAGTTGGAGGAGCCAGAAGGTCCCCTCTGAGCCTCCTTTTCTCCAGGCTGAGCCCCACCACCTCCCTCAGCCACTCCTGGTGCTCCAGACCCTTCCCCAGCTCCATTCCTGTCTCTGAACTCACTCCAGCCCCACAATATCCTTCTTGCCGTGAGGGAAAGAGCTGTGGCCAACGTTCCCTCCCGGGCAGAGGCACTTTGTCCTGGAAAGCCTTGAACGATGATGCAAATAATAACCACGACTAAGAGCCTGGCCGCATCTATACCAGGGAAAACAAAGAGTGAGCATCTGTCACCAGCCCTCGCTGCCAAGATGCAGCATCCAAAGTACTTTGCCGAGTCCAGATTGGCAGTTCTGGGCAATCCTGGCTAGAGCAGCACGGGTACGTGATCCACACACGTGTCACCAGCCTGGGCACGGTCCCTGTGCCCAGGGAGGTACAGAAACTCCAGTCTGGGTCTGTCTCATTAGGCTCCCTTGGAACCAAGGCTGAAAGCACCCCATTTACCCACCATGAGTTAGGAGCTGGTTTGGAAGGTGGAGAGAACAACAACAAAAACCTAAGGGCATCTTCAGAGGGAAAGTCCAGACTTAAGCTGTTAATATTTTTTCTTCTCCTCTCCTAGGCTAAATTCTTCATTCTTGTCACAAATCAATGTAGAACTGCAAGAAAAACCTTTGTGGTACTTAATTCATTAAATGACCAAGACTTTTTTTCAAAGGCGAAACACTGAGTTACTGAATTTTTCCAAGTCAGTCAATTTAGGAAGTCATTCTGGTCTGTTCTTTTCAATGCTTCATTGTACAAGTGAACTGCTTTTCCTTAAGGATGCAATGGCAGAAGTACCTCATGTGTCTGAACAATGCATCCCATTGCACACTGGCACCTCCTCTGCCAAAGGTGGAGCATCCCCTGGGGGACTCCAAACCCCTTGGGAAGACGGAAGTCCATGGATGCAGTAGCTGGAATCACATGTCCCAACTCCAACTGCTTGTGCCTGTTTTTCTATAATCATTTTTCAGTGGGAAGAGCCAATGCATCATGAAGCTGTCTCAGCTCCACAAAGGCATTTCTGGCATCCTGCTGGAGAAACCATGATGAAAATCATGAGGAATTACAGAGATTCAGCTCAGTTCATGGTATCTCTAGGCACAGATAAATTACTGTGGTTTAGGTCATAACAACAGTTCTGCATCTCCTGTGCAGAGAGGAAGGTGTTCCATGCGCAGGTGACAGAGATGCCTGAGAGGCTGCAGTAAATCCACCTTGGCTTTCCTTCCTACCAAGCCATGAACTCCCCATCATTTCCCAATTTTCAGACCAGACCAGTTCTGTCTTTACAGCCGACACTAACACACTGAATATACCATGGATGTCAATATAAGGGTGACTTTCCTTCTGGGTGTTATTACTATAATAACTATCACTGGCTGCAGTATTACTGGAAATAAAACAACATTTTCATTTCATTCCAGAAAAGTGTCTTTGCAAGGCAGGAACATCCCCACCCTTGCACTCTGCCTATTTATTGGGAAGCAGAGCATAAATAGAAATAGGAATAAATGTTCACATGGAAACAAAAGTAGGTTTAGGTACAACTTCAGGCTTAAGAAAAGCATTGTTTAACACAGCTATGAGCAAAATAAATGTTTCCTTTTCATTAGCTTCAATTAACTGTTTTGTTTAAACTTCCCTTTTCTGCACTGAAGTTGCACCAAATCCACATTGTTGTTTGAAGTTACAAAATGAGAGAATCATAGAACTGTTTAGGTAGAGTTCAACTGTTCCTCCAGCACTGCCAAGGCCACCACTAACCATGTCCTCAAGTGCCACATCCGGGCAGGTTTTAAATCCCTCCAGGGATGGGGACTCCACTGCTGCCCTGGGCAGCTGCCCCAGGGCTGGACAACCCTTTCAGTGAAGAAGTTGTTCCCAGTATCCAACCTGCCCCTCCCCTGGCCCAGCCTGAGGCTGTTCTCTCTCCTCCTGTCCCTTGTTCCCTGGGAGCAGAGTCTGACTCCCCACCCCGGCCCTGGCTCCCCCCTCCTATCAGGGAGTTGCAGACAGTGGGAAGGTCCCTCCTGAGCCTCCTTTTCTCCAGGCTGAGTCCCCCCAGCTCCCTCAGCTGTACAAGTGTGAAAGAGAACACTGGGAAAGTAACAGTACTTGGAAGTGGGACTGGTGGATGCTCACTGTCCACATTCAGTGAAGTGCCAGCAGCAATCAGGCCCATCAGTGCTGAAAAGAGATTTGAATTTTAAATTCCTTTTATTTAAACAGCATGATGCCATTACAGCTCTGCTGAGCAGAAGTGGGAAGAGGTGACAAAATTTCTTCTTCTCCCTTTTTTCCCTCCCAGTGCCCTGTGTTGGGCAGAGGACAAGGCTTTCACACAGTTCCAGTGGAGAGAATCCCTGTAGATAAAGATGCCCAATGTCAAACCAGGAGGCAGCACTGCCCTTCACTTACTGACCCCAAGACACATGTGGATCACCCCAGGCAGTAGCAACACAGTCGGGTGAGATTCTGCCAACAGGGAAGGGAATGATGATGATGGAAAAAAATTATGATGATAGCAATGATAACAGGCATAATAATAATATGATTAATTAAAATATTAATACATTTATAATGATCATACAATATAAATAACATATAAAATACATCTATTATATATAAATATAAAACATAATTATATAATTTTAAATTATTTTAATTAAAAAAGCCACAGCCAGATAGATAGATAGATAGATGGATAGATAGACAGACAGATAGATGATAGATAGATAGATAGATAGATAGATAGATAGATAGATAGATAGATAGATAGATAGATAGATAGATAGATAGCTGGGAACGGATGGATGCATATAGGAATGAGGAATGAGGTGGTGCGGACAGGTGCACTGTGTGCCAGGGGTTTGGGGGCTGAGAGGGGTCCAGCAGGGACGGCTCTGGCACATCCAGGGCCTCTCCACAGATCTGGAGCCAGGATCCAAACCATCCCTCCCTGTACTGCTGCCAGGCTCCAGTAACTCTGCTCATCGTGGAATAACTGAGCTCTCGCTGCTAAAAAGCCCCTTTGAATGTGCTGGAGTGTCTTATATAAGATTGCAATAAACTGGTACTAAAAAAGAAAGCAAGTAATTACACTACTGCCTTGTGAGCTTTGATTCTGTGCTGTTTGGGAGCAACCTGAGGATTTTTTGTTAGGCTTATGAGGGTAATACAGAGAACAGCAAAGGTTTGGAGGTAGGGTGGTCCAGCTTTCAAGCTCCCATGTAAAAAGCAGGTTTCCTTAGAACTTCACAGCCTGACAGGCACGACTAGAGAGAAGCAGGAGACACTTCTGCCCCTTCCTAGAAGCTTATGCATTATTCCTTAAAAAATAAAGAATAAAAAAGGAAAAGAAAAGAAAAACTTTCAGAGAAATGTGGTGCCTTTATTCTCTTGTGTTGTTTAAACCTTTTTTCATGGCACCACACAATGAGCTTTCTTCAGGAAGTAGAACAGTAGCTTTTCCTCTGACCACAGTAAAGCAGTTACAGCTTCAGTGCCTTGAGAAGGTGGTGGATAAAATAAAGAAAAGGAGAAGAAGCTAAAAGAAGGAGAGAATGAATGGGGAACTTGAATCAGGAAGAAAGAGAGAGGAAAAAAAAGAAGGGAAAGGATCAAGTGTAGGTATAATTGCAAAGCACCAGCATGCTCCTGGCACCAGGGAAAAAAGGAATTGTAGATGAATTAGGAGTATGATAAAGAATCCCTTCAACAAGTTGTCTTTTATCACAACTTTGCTGCTGTACAGCAACCAGGAGAAATTGCATCATGTCACCACTAAGTTTATAGAGATAAACTGACTCTAGATCAGGGGGAAGATGCAGTTCCTTGCATTTTGCTTTCCAGGCTGCAAGGAAGTCACTGACAACAGCACAAATGGGGTATCAGAACTAAAACACACCTGCACCTGAAAGGGGCACCTCCATAATTATCCTGGAGCACCCACAGAGGTGGAGAGATCTGAACCTTAGTGTTGGTGTACAGGTAGGGCACCCAGCTCAGGGCAGTGCCTGTCCCCCTGTGCTGGCACTGCTGAGGCCCCATCTCGAATCCTGGGGGCAGTTTTGGGCTACCTTCCAACAATGAGGGGCTGGAGCGTATCCAGGGAAAGGAACACAGCTGGGGAAGGGGCTGGAGCACCAGGAGCAGCTGAGGGAGATGGGGGAGCTCAGCCTGGAGAAAAGGAGGCTCAGGGGACCCCTGGAATTCTCTGCAATCCCTGCCAGGAGGGGGGATCCGGGGGGGGTCGGGCTCTGCTGCCAGGGAACAAGGGCCAGGAGGAGAGGGAACGGCCTCAGGCTGGGCCAGGGCAGGGGCATGTTGGATATTAAGGAAAACTCCTCCATAGAAAGGGTTGTCCAGCCCTGGCACATGGTGGAGTCCCCATCCCTGGAGGGATTTAAAAGCCACGTGGATGTGGCACTTGGGGAGATGGGTGGCCTTGGCAGAACTGGGGGAACATAAACAGCTTAAAGAATTCCATGTTTCTATTCTGTGATTCCCTGCCTCTCTCAGATCCTTGGCCAGCCAGTGTGGATGTGTTACTGCACTGAAGGGCTTCTCCTGCTCTTTCCATGGACTCCATCATCCTCCTCCCCAGCCTCTCCCCTCTGCATCCCAGAGCCTGGCTGCTGGTTTAAATGCAAATAGTGCACACACAGGCACGGGATCTTTTTTTAAATTCTGAAAGCTGAGACTTCTAAGTTTATCTCAGAAGGACACTGGAAAGATGAATAGAGAGAAATTATGCAGAGAAAGAGAAAATATTCAAAGAGTAGAATTATGTATGCATAATTGCCTGGCTCCCTGGGGTGCATGGGCGAGTACACCAAGTCACTTTGTGAAATCATTCCCCACAACTCCTGTATCCTAATTATAGTGCCGTAAGCAGGGAGAAGCTAATTTTTAAACAGTCCTGATGGGGTAACTGGAAGAACCATGAGGATGTTGTTAACCCCTTGCCTACCACAGGGCTTCAAGAAAGAAGTAAACACAGAAGGAATAAATGAAACACTGGTGAACACAACACATCGATCTCTGAGTGAGTCAAAGGTGTCCAGTGTGAGAACCAAGCAAGCACAAGCCTTCATGCTAGAAGAGAAAATGGGCAGACCTGAAGAAGGAGGTCAAAATGAAAAAACCCTCAGTAAACATGACCTCTGCCCAGACTTCAAAGGAGTTTGGAGTCAGCATTATGGTGCTTCTGTGTCCCTTTGCTCTGAACAGCATGTTCTCACCCAAAAGCTTTAGAAGTCCTAATATGCTTGTACAAGAATCTCTTCATCCATCCAGAAAATGCAACCACAGCTGAGTGGTACCTCTGCACATCCCCAAGTGCCACACAACCACCTGCAGCAGAAAAACCTCACTTTGGTTCTCCCTGGAAGCAGCTGGATTGTTGACATGGGAAGGACCTGCATCCAGTAGGGATCTGCTATTCTGACACCTTATCACACCCCCACAGGTCACAAGACATCAATGAGACAGCAAGAAAGGACAAAACTCTGTATTTTTGATGCATTCCCTATGTGACTCTCAAACCTGACTTTATTTCAGGAAAATAAAAGGCAGGAGTAGGAGAACCCTACTGCCAGTTGCACCAAGGAAGGCTCAGATTGGATATTAGGAAAAATTTCTTCACCCAAAGGGTTGTCCAGCTTTGGGGGTGGATTTAGAAGATGTGTTGCTGTGGTACTTGGGGGCATGGGTTAGTGGAGGGCTTGGCAGTGCTCAGGGATTGTTGGACTTGGATGATCTTAGGGGGGTTTTCCACTCTAAGTGATTCCATGCTCTCACACTGCCCCGTGAGCTCAGCTAACACAGAAATCAGCCACCGACTGTCATTTATTCAACAAGTCTCAGCCAACTTAAAACATTGCTGTAAGTCCCTAAATTCAGATATTTTGACTAAAACTCTCACTAGTATTTTGAACAAATTCCCTTTAAATTTCTTAGCCTGGTAATGTTTGTCCTCATTTACTCCAAACCCCTTCAAATGTTCCAATTAGCATTGGTTTTACCTATTGGAATAGATGCAGGCACATAATATTTAAATAGAAAAAAAAAGATTAATAGACACCATTTACCCATTTCAGATAGGCAAAGAATTACTTTGTCCCTCAGCCATGCCTTGAACAATACCACTAAAAGCATGAAAACAACACTTAGGATTTCCAGGGATGCCTCACATGTGTCAGGCTGTGGCTGCTTCAGCCCAATCCACGTGCTACACCTGGACTCCAATGTCTGTTGCCAAGAGAGAGAGAAAAGCCACCCCAGACACGGGATTATTATTTTGAATAATAACCAAGCATTATTTTGAATTTGGTGTCTGTATTTCTACCGTGCCCATTTGAGGAGATGGACCCATGGAGATGGATCTCCTTTAGCTGAGCTCTTAGCCTGGGAAATGGAAGGCAGACTTCTCCTTGCTGGGAAAAGGCACCTCCAAAATTTTAGAGATAGCCACGGGATTTATGACCAGAAGACCATTTAAGACAATCTCCTACAAAATTAAGCAATTAAATCTTCCCCAGGCACTTCTTTGTTGAGGCCAATTATTTGTTTAGAGGAGAATTTCCAGAAAGTCCTGCTCAACTCCAAGCATTGATCTCAGCATGTGAAGAACTCTTGGTGCGGTCTTACAACCGAGGAACTCTCTGCCAAGTCCATATTAATACTTAACACTCGTGTTCTGAAAATTAAATATTCAGCTCAAATTGAATAGTTTTTTTTTGGCCAAAGTAATAGATGGAATTTTGCTACTTAATCCTCTCCCATTGTCTCAACCTCACCCAAATTACAGCCATTTGAACTGTGATCTGAGCTCCCCTGTGTTTCAGAAACTAATTAGACCAAGGACAGTCAAACTTCCCAACTTCCTGAATACAAAATTCTTCATCTGGCCAAGAGCCTCAGGATGAGCACTGGGTTGTATGTACAGGAGGAGGAGAGAAACAAAGAGCAGAAGTAAGGCAATTTGGCTCCAGGGACATCCCAATGCCCCCCTGTTGGCTGCAAGGCAGGGCAACAACCACCATGAGCTGACAAAAAAGACAATCAGTACTGAGTGGGAGAAACAGTTATTCTACTGCATATTTTCCCTATTTCCTTGGAAAGAAATGTTCTATTCCATCTCAAGAAAACAGGAAAACCTGACAGAGAGCCTCAAAACCTTGTTCTTTGTCGCGCTTCCCCCATAAGAAGAGATTCTGGTGTATAACCCCATTTTGGGTGATGGTGGGATATCATCTCCCTCCTGCTGACACTGCCTTTGAAAACCTCAACAAGGAGCACTCAGTTTGCCCGAGTTCAGATGGCCCCTCAGGCAAGTGAGTTTCAGTTTGTACCTCATCTCATTCCCTGTCGTGTCCTCTCCAGCAAGGGCAGGATGACACAGCCATGCAAATGCAAGAGTATCTAGGATGGCATCCTGCTGTGGTACACAAAGTCAGCACTATAAAACATGGATATACAAGATTGTCTGTGCAAATTTGCCTCTCTTGTTCCTGGGAGAAGAGAGGAATTAAGGCTCCTGGGGTAATAACATTTAAGAACAGGTGCAAAGGAAGAGTTTGAGGATGAAAAGTAGAGCTGAGACCACAACATAGCAGAACCTCACCTCTGGCTCAGATCTGGACCCAGAAAAGTAGTAAACCAAGAATTTCCTGAAAGATGGTTTATTGCTTAGCCTGGGTTGTGCCTAATACAGATATCAGAAGCACAGTGGCTTCCTGTGTGACAGTACAATAGGAATGACGGGACCTAAGCAGAGACCAAAATTGCAGTCTGTGCTTGCAGGGGGTTCTGTCTGAACAAAAATGTGCAAATAAATTTGCACCACCAGAGTTAAGTTCTCTGGAAGAGCTTCAGAGTTGCCAACATAAGACTCACAGAATGGGATTGGGTTGGAAGGGACCTGAAAGCTCATCTTGTTCCAACCCCTTCCACTATCTCAGGTTGCTCCAAGCCCCATCCTACCCAGCATTGGGCACTTCCAGGAAGGGGCAGCCACAGCTTCTCTGGGCAAACTGTGCCAGGACCTCAACACCAACAACCACGCTAATTCCATATTATCATAAATACCCAAAGAAGAAACACACACAGACATCATGCTGACAGAGTCCTAAATTCAGTTTGATGCAGCATCAATGCATTACTACCATCAGCAGAGAACAGGCGAGGAGGTCAGGGTGAGCAGAGTGGTCACAGGGGGAGAGCACAGATTTACTCAATAAGATTCCATAGTGCCAGATGTGTCTACTGCCCCTTCATACTGTCACTTCCTGAACACAAAGTGTTGAGAGTATTGTTTAAGGAGGATCAGTAGGCACAGAAAATATTCCTGCAGGTGCCTGTTCAAACCACTTTCAGTGTAACACATGTAAGTTCGCAAGCGTTGGGAAGACACAGCCAGGATATTTCCTAGAAGACACAACAGGTGGCACAGAGACTGTACAAACAGAGACTGCAGGACCAAGGACCACCGGGCAAGGGCAGAAGGAGGAGTCCTAGGAGAAGACTGAGTTCAAGCAGGTTTCCACAAGGATTTTGCCTAAGAGGGTGTCAGGGAACCGAGGACAAATTTGCTGCATTGCTTAGCTGGGTCCTGGGCACTCTGTGGAGACAGATCATCATGTTGAGCTGGGAGGGGAGACTCTAGAATGGGTCACCTCAACAAGGAAGATCCAACCAAGTCCTACCCCTGAGTCAGAGGAGCAGAGTGCACAAGGTCCCTCTTCCACCCTCAGAGCTCCGATTCTGTGCAGATGATCTTACAACAAGATCGATGAATCCTGATATAGCAGCACTTGAGATAAATGTTGCTTCAGAAGGGCTCTTGTGTGAGTATTTGGAGTGAAGAGGAGCTTGGGAGGGACAGATGATGAATGAGAAACAACAGAACATCACCAGCTGCTGGAAGCATTGTACCACCTTTTGTACAAATACACCTTCCAGGGTGATAGTTACATCTACACACAAAATTGTTTCTTATTTCCAAGCCTTCTTTCCATAGCTTTTATAAAAGCTTTTTGCATCCACCCAGATGTGTACGGATGTGTCCGATACAGACAGTTCCAGTGTCACTGGCTCAGTGTGATCCTGCAGCTCTGGGTCAGAGGCATCCACACTTACGTAGGTGAGCACACACATCTCCTCATCTTCAAGGAGGTGAGTGTGGGCTCACCTCTTTCCTGCAAGGCCCAGCTTCTTTGGAGTGGTGCACTTCAAAACTGCAGGCCTCATGAACCTCACGTTGTGGACCTGCCTGTACCCCAGGGTGTTACACAGGTTTAACACCTCCAAAAAGACCACAATAGGCTACATCTCCAAAATGCCTTAGTCAGACCACAAACAGGAAAACAATCATCCTGGTGGCTCTCAAGACAAGTGCACTGCCCAGTGCAGCAGCCCAAGCACCAGAGCTCACATCTGCAAAGGGCTGGCAGCACATTGCATGGAGCAAACCCAAGCCCTGCAAAGCTAAGGGACAGCTGGAAGTGAGGCAGGATACACCACATAGGACACAGATCCATAGACAACAGCTTCTTCAGGAACCTGATTCCCATAATCACGTTGTTTTTAATTTTCACATCAGCTTCAACATTTAAAAAAACAAAATTTACTTAGGAATCTTCCCCCATCCTTGGACCAGGTAAAATCACCAACAAGCTCCCAGCTCTGACTGGCACAGTGACGAGTATCAGGAAGGGAAAGGAATGTTTATAAAATGGTTTAAACCATTTTAATTTTAAGGTAGTTTGTACGCAGAGGCAGAGGCAGCTCTGACTGCAGCAGAGGAAGTAGGCAGAATCAATGGCACGGTTTAGGTGGGGGCAGAAAAGCGGGAGCAGCAGACTGTGGCATTGAGGCTAATAGCTTTGGAGCAATTTATTCAGTGAGAAACACTGCACAGAGAGACACAGGGGTCTGTGCAGAGAGTACGGCAACACCTCGGAGGGAGACGATCGCCAACTCCAGAGAGGATCAATACCACACACTTCAGGAAAAGCAGGAAACTCTTCTTCTCTTGCAGAAAGAAAATAAATAAATGAGAATTAAGGGATCAATCAGGCCCTCTGCAAAACCCGAAAATGCTGTCAAAGAAACATCACACACACACGAAAATACCCAGCAAGATAAAAGCTCCATTCCTGTCACAGCATTGCTCCTGGGACAGCCATTCCTTGCAGCCCATGCTCTCAGGGGCTCCTGGCTCTGCCACCTCACCCACAAACACCCTGCTTCCAGCAATGGAGATGGGGTCTTTTTTTTCCTGAACCAACAACAAGGGAAACCCCATGGAAAAATTTCCAACTCCTTCCCCAGCCTGGTCTCACATCACTTCATCAGCAAAGCTTTATCCGGAGAAAAAAATATTCCCTCTCCCTGGTGGCCCCCATCCATGCTTTGGATGAATACTTAAGGACTGGACAGGGAGAGTTGATTTGGGGATAGAACAAAGGGAAACGGGTTGCTGGAACCTGGTTTTGACAAACGAGGGAAAAAAATCACATCCGATTGTTCCTTGTGTCCTGTGATGCAGACTCAGGAGCTCTGGATCTCTCCACGCCGACAAAATTTGCTCAGAATTGCTCCTGCTGGTGTTTGCAGCTCAAGGATAATGCGCTGTTCTTTCCACATCCCACTATCTCCATGCCCAAGCACATATGGTCTGGCTAAATAGGAAGCCTTGGAAAGGCTGTCAACAAGACTAGAGGAAGGTGTGCATCTGTGCAGAAACATATGCACACCCAGCGCTGCACAGTGAGCCATGGAAAGGGTCCTCATGCCCAGAATCCCATCAAAACCTGTCCAGGTCCAGCAGAACTGGAGCGGGGACACTGTGGCTGCCACTTTCCTTTGTGCTGCATGACTGAAAGCCTGTCATTCTGCTTCCAAGGAGCTTCTGCCAGGGAATCTAAGATGCTCCCTATGCAGGTCCAGGCTTTCATGGTGTTGCTGCTCTGGCCCTTGTTTATAGATCCACTTATGTGTTTGTTTCAAAGTCTGTGCTTTATGTTCATCTGTGAAAATCTCCCCCATGGTACTAAAACCAATGGAATATTCTACTATTTCAACTCTCAACCCTCAGAGAATTCTGCAGTTTAAAAAAAAAAAAAAAAAAGGAAAAAGAAAAAAAACACCACCAAACTGGTTGAATTTGATTAAACCTTTGGAATCTCTCCAATATTTCCAGTTATTCCATCTGTAGAAACACTCTACTGGTACTTGGCACATTCAGAGCATTAACTGCCTTCTAAATCAGCAGCAGTTCTGCCTAACAATTTGGCATTTGCACAGTGCCTTGTAAATCACCCACCTTACATCTCTGGGTACGACGACTGAACTCTCCAAAAAGCCCATTACTGCCTTGGAGAAATTCTTCAGGAAGAAAATACCTTCTTTTGGGCTTGTTTCTTGACAAAAAGAGGGGGGAATGGCATTCAGTGGGCACAGTACTAACACTGAGACTCATGGTGTTACTATGGCAGTAAAATGAAACCCAGTGCAGCCAGCTGGTTGCTATACTGCTATTAGAGCTTCTTTTCTCTTTTTGACCTTTCTAGAGCTCCCCGAAAGGCATTAATCTGTACAAAATCCAACCAGGACCTAAGGCGTGACGTAAGGTGAAGGTGCTGGCGTCCCGGTCCTCCCCGAGGGCTCTGCAGAGGGAACGGTTCCCATTCAGTCAGCCAGCATTTGCTTGCTTTTTTTTTGTTGTTTTGGAAGTCAGGAACTAGACTCAGAACGGCTGCAGCTCCAAATCAAGCCACAAAGCAGCAGGAAAGCACTCAGCAATATCAGCAGCGATTTGTGCATTTCTTGGTCGCAAACAAAGAGCGGAGAAGGTCGGCGTTATTACCTCCCGATTCCACGTCACCTCCTCTTTTGTCTACCCTCCCCTTCCCAAACAGCTCCCAGCTCCAAGCTCTTCTGAAAACCCTTTCTCCTTATCTTTATCCACACCTGACCCTTTCTAATGTCTCCCCATTGACAAAGTGTAGGAAAATCATCAAATTAAGCTCGTGCCTTCCCCAATGCCTTTGACTCAGACCTTGTTTTCTGATGCTGAGCTGTAGCTCTGGTCAGCAGGTCCTTCCCAGCATGAAATTGAGCTGTGAACTGTTTGGGGGGATGAAAAAAAAATACGACAAAGAAAAGAACGCAGCAAAAAAAGAGAAGAAACACATGGACTTAAACTCTCCTTCTCCTGCTCTTTGCTTCTAAAATCTGCCTCATTGATTTGTACACGTGCTGTGGCCCTGCAGTGTCAGAAATCCAGGGTCACCTGAGGACTTTGAGATGGTCACTGTGCCATGCAGTGTGACTGCTTGGAATCTGACAGCAAGACTGAGTTCAAAGCTTTTCTGGTTCAAAAGGGCTGCCCAGGACAGTTGAGGCTTGAAAGGAATTTCTTATTGCATGTTTTGCAGGTGGAGACCCAACATGTGGAGCTGAACCTCTCCAGGTCTGTCCCACTACAAGAGGCAGTGACTTCAACTGGTTTACTCATTATCTTTCTGTTGGAATTAGTGGCTTAGTTAATGCTCTCCTTGCTAGCATTTAAAAGAATTGTATTTTTTCCATTCTTTTGTGTTCTATACTCTTCCCTTGCTTGCTGTCTTTCTTCTTTAAACTCAAAGGAGGAGTGAGGACCCATGGGCTCCTCCACCCATTTTTTAATCAGTTTATCAAACAGAGCAGGCTCCCATCCTACATCCCACCATGTATCAGCAGGATCCTGTGACACATCTGTAAGCCCAGGGTTTGGGTGCTGATGCACTTGGTGTTCCCCAGTAAACAGCTCAATCCACACCTCTGAAAGGAGTTGGTGGGGACTGGGTGTCACTGGGACCCCAAAGGATGCTGCTGCCCTAGAGCTTGGCAACACATCCCAGTGTGTCCCTTGTGCCTCCAGTCTGGGCCCTGGGTGAGGTGCAGGGGCTCCAGCCCTGCCACAGCATGGGCAGCTGGAGTAGGAGGAAGGTTCTTCCCCATGAAGCTTGGAGAAGAAGAGCTGAGCCAAGCTAAATGCTCCCAACCAGAGCTGGGAGAGCACAGCCAGCACTGGCCTCTGCAGCCACTGAGAAAACAGATGAGTCTCAGATCCACGGCCACTCTGCACATGATGAAAATGTCTGCTTTCTCACATCCAAAAACCTAAAAATAATAAATAACTAGCACTCTGCCTGCAGCCAGCAATGCATATGAGATGACTGCCTTCTCAACATGAGAGCAAAAGGGCAAATGAATCACATTACACTCCATGAATAAAAACAGAGTCTTAATGCAAAAGCAACTTAATGATTCCATTTTGGATGCACGAGACAGTTTGGCCTCGTTTGCAGAGGTGCTGAGCACCCCCGAGTGCCACCTCAGCTCCTGGGGCTGAACAGCCCTCTGCAACTCGGGACTGTCCCCTGGGTCCCATCCGTGTCGACGAAACCTCCCTACCTGGCAGGGAAGCTTTCCCTGAGAATTTAAAATTAAATCAAAAGAAATTAGGAAATTAAAAGCTGTGAGCAGCTGGCCTGGGCTTAAGGCCTCATATGTCAATCCACTGCACCCAAATTCGTCTCCAGGAAGGTGGGATTAGGGTTTGTAGCTCTGTTTGAACTGTGCTTTTATTTCGTGCAAAGTGAAGATGGACAAGCCCTGCCCATGACAGTGCCCTTGGAGCAGAGAGTGAGCCCTGTGCTCTCCGACATGTTTGCCACCAGCACCAGGAGGCAACCAAGGTGTTTTCCCAGCCCAGCTTGGCATATTCCCTGTGCAGAAGGGAAGAGGATGGTGGTATAAACCTCGCAAAACCTAGAAAACACCATTTCCAAACAACCCCATTAGCAAGGTGCTCACAGAACTGCTACGGAAAAGTAGGTTGTGGAGGGACAGCAGTCCTAACATTATTGGGAATGGGTTTCTGCATAGCCCACGGAGCCAAGTGGCAGCATGAGAACACAGGAAGTCGGGAATAAAGTCCATTCGGATCGTGCCGTAGACACGCCACCTCTCCTTCCTGAGCTTTCTGGGCTCCCTGTGACATTTAAAACCAATCCTGTTCTCACTTTGTTTGGTAAACTTTCCTCTTCTCTTCTGAACGTTCCCCTGCATTGGTGAGAGTCCCCACAGGAAGCTTGAATGTCACATCCCTGTCACAGCCGACACCATGTCACAGTGCAAGCTGCACCCCAGCCTTCCTGGGAGGAACTAAAAAAAACCCCACACCTTCCCTATTTTCCTATGTCTGTTTGGAAAATACATTCCAGGACAAGCTCTCCAAAACAAGGTCAATCCTCTGCCAAAGAAAAATAAGTCAAAGGCAAACTATTTATTGCAAACTCTCTTCCTCCATTGTAAAATACTGCTTGATTTTATCCCTTAGGCATCTATTATCTCATAGCCCATATTATTTTTCCAGCTATTACTGCTTAATTTTCCCCATCCAAAAAGTCCATACAGACACAAGCCAATTTCTGTCTTGGCATCATTGTTTAGGAGAAATAAGCAGCTGTTTCACTGGGGTCCTAACGAAGAGATGGGAAATCGATGCTTCTCCTTTCTCCGTGAGCAAGAAACCCTGGAGGGAAGTCATGTGTCCTCTGTCACTGAGCACTGTCACCCTCCCAGGGGACCTTCAGGGATGGGGGACTCTGCAAAGGGAGGGAGGGAGGGAGGAGAAGCTGGGGGAAATCCACCAGCCCCTTCATTTACAACCCTACGCTGTGGTGGAAATAAGGGCTTACACTGAGCATAACTATGTCTTTACATCTCCCTTTTTCTTTTCTTAAGTAAAAAATGCTAGGTTTTTGACAAAGCTTAAAACAAATGGAATCTGTCTATCAAAATGCTTGGACTGCTTCTGTCTCCCATTTCTGACAGAATTTTGTTTATCTCTTTTTGGTTCTTTTAGCATCAGATCTTCCGTGGACGCTCAAAATTTTGCAAAATGCTAACAATTGGCCATATAAGTACAGGACCTTCTCAGGGCACAAAATCCATAACCCTCGTTTTATGGAGACCTTGGCAATGTGATTGAAGGCATCAGTTGGCACAGAATGGACCAGCACACACCTGACAGAGGTGGAGGTTTGCAGAAGAGACCCCAGGAAACAATCTCTGCTTCCCAGACTACAGCACAGAGCAGATAGAGAATGGCAAACAAGCTTAGAAACTCTCATCAAAAAAAAAAATGATTGTAGCAATTAAGAAATACGCAAAATTGCAAAACATTTTAAAGGTATATGAGAAAGGAGCCAGAGTTACTGGAAAAACTTGCCAAAAACAAGGTGTGTGTGGGTGAGATCGCCAGGAAACTGGGTGCCCATCCTGGTCTGAATTCCCGTGAGTATTGCCCATGCAGAAGTACGTCACAGAATCAGAGAATATCCTGAACTGGAAGGGATCCACAAGGACCACAAAGTCCAACTCCTGGCCCTGCACAGGACACCCCAAGGATTCCAACCTGTCCCCGAGAGTGTTGTCCCAACCCTCCTGCAGCTCTGGCAGCCTTGGTGCTGTGCCCACTGCCCTGGGGAGCCTGGGCAGTGCCCAACCACCCTCTGGGGGAAGAACCTTTTCTGACAGCCAACTTGACCCTGCCCTGATACAGCTCCAGGCCATTCCCTCAGGTTCTATTGCTGTGATACGGATGTAATTCACCCTAATTCCAGTTTGGGTTTAATCACTGCTGACATCATTTTCCCTTAAGACACAGCTATTTACAGTACCATTGGGATACTGGAGTTTACTGTTCATGTCATGCCTGCACATCCAAGGATTCCCCAGTGAGCAGGCAGAAAGGGATCTGTGATAACAGAGAGAAATAGGAACGTTTCTTAGGGACCAAGTAAGAGCATAAAAGGGCTCAGCACCTAGCTGTGGGGCAAAGCATCCCTAACATCCTCCTTCATTTTAACTCTATTCCAGTTTCCAACAAAAGGCATTTTCCTTTCCTGGCTTTTCTAGCATTAGATACTCAATTAAAAAGAAAATCTCCCAAAGCAGTGGCAAGCACCAGAGCTTTGCCACACTCCCTCTTGTCCAGTGGGTGTTCCCACAGCAAATGGGAAATGCAAGCAGAGGCCGGGTGGCAATGAGTCAGGGAGGCAGAAAGGCATGAAAACAGGATGAATGGAAAGGCAATAAACCCACAGTATTTCACCGTGCGGCTGAGCTCCTGGATAGCCTCCATCCATCAGCATTATCAGAGCCTGGGAGTCCTCCAGGGCCGTGCTCACGTCAGTGGCACTGGCACAGAAGGGGCTGTGGCCACGCAGGTGCCATAGGCTGAGATCACTGGGAGCTGTGCCTAGAGCTGTGCCCATCCAGCCATCCATCCCCTCCAGCCCCTCGGATCCTCCTCCAGAATCGGGAAAATGCTCGAGCTTTTACCAGTGTCTTACATGAGGCATGGGAGAAAAGTGATGGGGTAATCCTGGGCAGCAAGGGCCCCAGGCCAGGAAAGGGATCAGTCCAGGAAAGGGACTGATGATGGATGCAGGTGTTGAATCACTGTCCTTTCAGGGATTGTCCAGGAAGGAGGAAAAGGGCTCACACATCTCGGGTCTGACCCAGCAGCAAACCAGGTGTGCTGCTTCAGGAACAGGAACCTGAGACATATTTTTAAAAAGGAAAGTTGTTCCCTGCAAAAAGTTGGAAAACAATGCCAAGAATCAAATCAGAAAAAGGAGGTTCTTCTCCAGTCACCCCCAAAAACCCCAGTGCCTCTTCATTCCCCATTTCTCATGGAGGCACAAAACGTGGCAGCTGCTCTTTGGGGCAATGATAGGCAACTTCCCTTTAAGCTGTATCTACATAGAAATTACAGAAACATCATTAGGAAGCAGAGGATGGGAACTACCTTCATCCTTTATTTTCTGGAGCATCAAGTACAAAATACCCTGTCAGCCTACTTTTAGAAACAGCCACTTATTTCTGCAGAAGGATCTAATGGCTGTCTGCACCTCCCTTCATCACTGCCCATCACTGGCTCTATCCCCTCCATCCCAGTGGGAGATCCATCCACGCTTCCACAGGAAAAAGCAGCCATGCACAGGGTTTGCCTGCACGTCAGGCTCATGGCATTACACAGAGAGCTGGCACACCCCAAAAAAACAGGGCACTGCATCCCCCTCAATGACCTCCAGCTTGGACACGGGTTGGGGCAACCTGTCCAGGCTGTGAATAAAAACAGCACACTCTCTCCCTTAGAAGAATCTAATTCCCCATTAGTGCTGCAGCAAACTCAGGCAGTCAGCAGGAAGAAAGCTTTTTAAAGAGATATAACCCAGGATTTTTGTATTGAAACACACGCCACAGATGGAGGAGCAGACGAGGATTAATTCATGAATCATACTTCTTAAATGATACAATCTCTCTTTTCACTTCCATACTTTCCCTTTTTGACTCAGAAGCAAGGATTTAAGACGCCCTTCCCAGATAAGAATTTTGCATGAACAAACACTGCAGGGGTAAAAAAACCCCACAAGCCCACAGCAGCAATAAACCAGAAAACCCAGCTGTTTAAAGAGAAGTTCCCAAATATAAGTGAAGGCATATCATGTCCATCTACACAGGAACACGTGTGCAAATGCAATATATGCAAGCACAGAGCAGGGAATGGGGTGGGAAAAAGCAGCCAGAGTTCTGAATTTCACAAAAGCTGATTTTCTCTCTCCTATCTTATTCGCCACCCTCGCAGCAAAAGTAAAGCTTTAAGGCAGACATTTCCACCCAGGGGCCCTCCCTGCTCTGCCAGTCCGTTTGTCCCTCCTTCAGCCCCCAACAACACTTCCCTTCAGAAAAGCCCACCAGGTTGCTCTCCAGAAAAAGCTTGTGGAGCCCACAGAACTGAGGGACTGCAGAAAGCAACAGCAAGGCAAAACATCCTGCCCCACGCACACAGATCACTACCCCAGCTGAGAGATGCTTGAAGTGGGAAAGAGAGAAGGAAATGACACAAGAGCTCTTCAACAGCAGGAGGCTCCGATCTCCCAGCTCCCTCTCAGCTGGGAAGCTCCTTCAGACCAGCCAAAGCCAAGCCCTCGACCTCCGCAGAGCCACTGCTTCCACCCAGGCAGGAGCAGAGATGGATCCAGGGCGAGAAGGACCAGTAACAACCTTCCAAAATGCCAGGACCAACATTCCAAACCACTGGCACGCTGCCCTTCCAGGCGCTTTCTCACCTGCAATCCCTATCTTTCATCACCAAATCAGCATTTCAGTCATTTTTTCCACTTTGCACACAAAGCTCTTTACACAGTCCTGCACTCACCATTGTAGCTTTACACACAGAGTAAGGGTGAAAAAATTACTTACCCTTCAATTATTTCAACCTTTCCCTGCTCTGTGTGTGACGTGGGCTTCTCTTTTGGTTACTGTTTCCAGATTTGGTCTTTGGGTAGGTGAATGGAAGAGGAGAATGAAAGGAGTTGTATTTGATGACGATGGAGACTGTAAAATAAAGAGAAGCATTTCAGTCAGAACAGTCCTCTCTATACATACAGATCAGATTATATTAAATTAAATTAGTGACACCTACATAAATGCTTCCTACTGTTTTTATGCACACATACAAATATCACAACTGTCAAGGAGAATGTGGCTGTCAGTGATACGGCGGGGGGGGAAAAAGAGCAATTCTAAAATGGAAGGGAAAAAAGAAAATCTAGGATAACAACCAGCATTTGAGCAGCAGTGAAGGGGCTGCTGCAGGTTTGCAGGAGGCCCATGGAACTGCCATGGGAGCACTGGAAGGGGTTTGAGCAGAGGACACCATGAAAGAGCATGGGTAGAGAAACTGCAGTAACAACCCTCACTAACACTCTTCTGCTTCCCAAAATACCACATCAGTTATGAGAAAGCCAGGAAGGAGCCTAGAGTTTTGGAAAACACAATCCACCCCTCCCCTGGAATGATGGAAGGACTCCTACCACAGGAAGGAATTAGTAATTCGGTCACTATACCAGCAAGTACACCCCTAAAAACCAGATTAGGCTCCCAGCGTCTACTTTAACAGCAGAATTTCTGCCAAGTGGTTTTCCCCTACACAGCCCCACATATCCATGTAAACAGACAAACAAACCATTTGGCCTCCCGGAGTCCGGGGCACGCAGCTGCTTGCTGCCTTGGACACCGTGCCAAGGTTGAATTCCTGCCGTCCCATTTGCTCCTACACCTCTCCCCTCACACACCCCGTGCCCCACTCCTGTGCAGATTCTCTAAGGCTTGGGGTACCTCCCCAAATCCTTGTCCATCTCACATGGCAACCTGGGATCCTTAAAATATCATTTCATCTTAACTGAAAAAAAAAGAACGAAGATGAGGAAGGAGAGCAATGGATATCCATGCTATTATTTTTTCTCATGGCAACTCTCCCATCCTCGGGATGCAATTGGTACCTGTGAGCCTGAGCCCAAACACTGAAAGCACCCCAAAAAAGCGTATTTACAGAATTACTTAGAAGATGCCATGCCAGCTAGTGGAAAAAGCCAAACCTCTGAGTCAAGGAGACTCAATTTGGATGGAAAAGTACAAAGGTCACCTCAAGGAGTATATAAAAATACAAGCTAACATTGAAGAGGTATAAACATAACACTTATTTAACACTTTTTATACCCAGTTCAGCATTTAACACTTGCCCAGAGGCCTTTGATAAATCCCAGGCTCTTTAACAAAGCAAGGAAGCTTTTCATTGCTATTTAGCAGAATGGGGCAAGTAAAGCACAGGAGAATAAAACTGCTCAAGACATCAAGGACCAAGTGAGAAAGAAACAGCCAGGTCTCCACATCCAGCTCCTCAAACATCCTGCCAGGCTGCTGGATTGAAATAGAAATACTATTGTTAGCCCTAAGCAATGCAGACTCATTAACATTTATTTTAGTGCTATAAAATATATTTTTAAATTCTTGAAGAAATAATCTGGAGGAAGTGCTAAAGCTTGGGGAGTATTTTCAATATGCCCCAGCTTTTCCAGAGAGATTTCAAACCTCCTGGAAAGACAGAGACCCTCTCGGAGGCCGCGGTGTGGGAGCGTTTGGGTACCCCCAGCTGCCCAGAAAAGCAGCATGTGCAATTCCCTGCCCTTGATTCTCCTCACAGATTGTTCAGTAAGAGGCAAATCTAAAAATCCTGTTGATTTTAATTACTCATGGACAGCAGAAACCTAAGACTACCATTTCCCACAGTTTTTTAACATGTGTGGGTGTTTACATGTGAATAACATTTGGAAACAGAGGAACCCAATGCCCGTAGGGACATGTCCTCAAGGAGCTCACCAGCACAAACCCGTCAGCAGGGACAAATCCTGCTGAACACCTTCCATGGAGCCTCGGGTCAGCATGTAGGCCCTGGAATCTCATCCCAAAATGGAGATAAATCACGTTTGCAAGTTTGAATTAGCCCAGGAGAACAGCATGATCAGGGAGAGGAAAGGAGGCATCTCCCCATCTTTGGGAAGAGCAGAAGTCCCCATTGATCCTATCAGCTATCAGGAGAGGGGTTTGGGGTTGGTTAAGGGGAGCAGTGGTTATTCCAGTGGTATCCAGAAGCACATGCAGAGAAACTGTGGTGAGGGAGGGTGTCAAGCCGTGAAGGCAGAAGAGGTTCAACAGAGATAATGGAATCCAGAGGTACACACGGACAAATGAAGCACAGTCCCCGACAACAGTTTCCCAGCCAGCCTTGGACCACCTTGGATAAAATAAAATGGGAGAAGGCAAGGAAGGAGAAGAAATACTTTTTTTCTTTTTTACTGTCAAAAAAGTTAACACAGAGTTTGCGCTTCACAGGCTTCCTATGATCTTGGAGCAGTTTTTCATCAGTGTTTTTGTGGGGGGGAACAAAGAACCAAGACAATTTCTTCACTTCCAAGGAGGGTTCAGTAGACGCCCCCTGTGATTTAACATCCTAAGCTTGGAGACAACACCTTCCCCAGAACCAGCAGGTCACCCCTGGCATGGGGTGCTGGGATGCCACAACAGAGCTGCAGGAGTCAATGCTCCAAAATTTAAAGCCACTCATCTTTTGCCCTGTGTGGAGGTCTTAGGGATGTGCTCTAGAGCTCAGCCACAGTGGACCCTGGCACTGTGCACATGGCAGGGTTTGGGTACCCAGCCCTCAAAACAATCTGCACGAGCTGCAGCAGACACCAAGTTCAAAGTCAAAATCAACATTTGTTCTACAACTAAACACACTGCAAATGATCCTTAACAAATTTTAGCTGTTGGTACAGTCAGATAAGAGCAAAGATCATCCCTGTTGTTACTGCAAGCTCTGTGCTGCTGAACGTATGAGTGGCAATGCAGAGAGAGTGAGAGTTTGTGTTTTGGTATAAATTATAGAGCAGTGTAATAGACCTGAAGTGGCAGTTTTGCTTTTCCCTGCACTGCTTCCCCCACGTTTTGAAGCCCATTACATTTCTTCCTGTTTAGTTGCTTTATTTTGGTTCCTTACTGCATAAAATCATTCTGCGTACGCTGAGCATCGAAGCCGAATAAATGACAAAACTTTCCCTGCAAAAACTCTGAGAGCTGTTATGTAAAGCAGAGAGGGTATCAGCAGATAGAGACAACTCGAAGGCAACCTGAGGGTTGGGATTCTGTGTCAGCTCGACACACAGGGGAAATAACCCTTTAATCCAGTGCAGTGTATTTCATTTACTGTAGTGTTATCCAGTTCGAAGATGTTATGAAAAGAATCCCTGGAGAGACTTAAGACTTCAAAACCAGCCTGAGTTTGAACTTAATTCCACTGTTGCAAAAGGCTGGAGCTGTGGAAGATGACCTTTTCCGTACCTTGCATGCCAGGAGCCATCCTGCCTCACAATGTCATGCCAAATTAGAATATTCTCTTTTTGTTTTACTCGGGATTTTGTTTTGTCTTTTCCTTTTAATTAAAAGCATCTGTCACTATTAATTAAACAGGGCGGGGGAAAGAAAAAAATATCTATAACACAAAACCAGATCAAAGCCAGTGATGTCCAGAGAGATGAGGAGAGCCCAAAAGCTGGGTGATTAACAGAGGAACTTTCACCTCCATATGAGCTCATCACCAGAGCCCAGGTCAAGACTGAAGGAGCATCAGTGCCATCTTCTTGCTGCTCATCACCTGTGTGAAACAAAGGGATGATCCCCACACACATCCCCCAAATCCCGCTGGCAGCAGGACCTTGGGTGGTCTCTTCTTGGATTGGAAATGAGAGGGGGAAAATATCTTTGAAGTGCAGATCCCAGTATTGCTCAGGTCTTGCCAAGGTTATCCTGAATAAAAGTTGAGATACACTTTAAAAACCAGACCATAAATCCATGTTAGTGAATCAGAGGTTGGTGGAACCCCTGTGATGACAGGGACAAAGGTGTGAGGTCCAATCTTCCATCAGCTACAGGAGCTTCACTGGGGGATTATTTTTAAGCAGTCCTGAAGGAAACTTACTGGACAAGTCATGAAAACCCCAGTCAAAGTTGTTCCCTACTGTTATTGCCTCCATTTTTCACCTATTTGGAGGTGAACCATAAAAGGCCAGTTTTCACTCGCTACATCTTCCAATTCATATTGTGAGTGCAATTAATTGTAAATTTATATTTTCCAAAAATAGGGTTCCCCCACAAAATACTAAATTAATTACAAAATGCCTTCCTAATGTGAAATTATTTAGCCTGTTAAACTGGTACAAACAGCTTTATTGGATCATTAATGGGTAGAAATGTTCAGTCAGCACAGTTGGAAAAAATGTAAACTAAATATGTCAAGGATACATTGCTTTCTACTCTGGGGTTTTTTGTGTCTTATTTCATGGTACATAAGTGAAAAATCTTTTTACCTGACTTACTGAGAGGCTCATTTGCTCATGCAAATTTAAAACCAAGTGTCATAATACAACGAAATTATAAAAACATATCAAAAAGGAGTTAGTGAGTCACTAAATTTAGCTCCTAATGGAGTTCAAGCTGTCTTATACAGTTGCATGTGCCCTGGTGCTCTGTAAACACCAGAGCGGAGCTCAGAAACCATCCCACGTACCTGGGGTTTCTGGAGAATCCCTTCATGTTTCCAGCCCTCCATACCTGGGTCTAAGGGAAACTCAGATTTTGATCTCAGCCAAGGTTAGGAAGATGCTCAGCTTAAATACAATAAAATCCATCATGATGAGCTCTGGGCAAGCACCAGGCTCTGCATTACAAACTCTGGTACCAGAGCAGACCTGGGATGATTGGCAGATGAGAACAGCATCCATCATGATTCTCCTGATCCACACAACACATTAGGGCTCACATGGGGAAGCACTGACTTTGTAAGCTGGAAGGTACTGAGCAACTCAAGGGCTTGGCATCTATGTAGCTCCAAATGACAAAGGAAACTGGTGCATCTGAAACAACAGCAGCAAAGTGGGTGCTGAGGCAGGAACAGGATCCTGCCTCACAACTGGGAATTTTCACTTGCCCACGATCTGAGGGCAGCACTAACATTATGTTCGGAAACACTCTCATTCCAGGAGTAAGCTGAGAAAATGAAAAGGTTGTAAGAGAAACAAAAGGGAGGGCCAAAGTTAAAACATGACCAGTCCACCTGGCAGACCTCCAATATTCATCAAAACCAATGCATCTACCGGAGTGGGGAAAAAAGGTGCCGCTGCAGAGAAACTGGCTTAAGATACTGGGAGGCAACTCCTAAGGGTGATAAAGTCCTTAGAGCCCCTTCCAGTGCCTAAAAGGGCACAACGAGAGGGACTTTAGACAAGGGCAAGGAGTGACAGGACATGAAGAAATAGCTTCTCACTGCCAGAGGGCAGGGTTAGATGGGATAATGGGAAGGAATTCTCCCTGCAAGGGTGGTGATGCCCTGATACAGAAGCTGTGGATGCCCCATTCCTGCAAGTGTCCATGGCCAGGTTGGAGACCTGGAGCATCTTGGGATAGTGGAACGTGTCCCTGCCAATGGGAGGGGGGTGGCACTGAATGAGCTTTAAGGTCAAGCCTGGGTTTGGGTCCCAGTCAGGGGACTCCCAGGTTGGCATGGAGTGGCTGCAGCAGAAACCACAGGAGGGGAGCGAGGGACCAAAACTGCCCCAGGCAGCCCCTACCAGCTGCCAGCTGCATCACAGCAGCTGAAGAGCAAAAAGGGCCCAAAGTCCCATGAAAGGAAGAAACAAATATTCTCAGTGCATCCTGACCCAGCAGAAAACTGTGAAAACAAGACCCTGTAAGAAGAAGAGGCAAAAGAACTAATGGAAAAACATCAAGTTGCATTAAGAGCTGGGTTAAAGGTTTATGACATAGTCTCCAGACAAGTTCACTGATACTCTTGAACCCTCATCGATCCACAGGTCAAACCAAGAACAGAAAATATCAGTTTTAGAAAATCCCACTGGCTGGTGTACAATAAACCCACCCAGTCCCTGCGCACAGGTAAACAGGGAGACCATTCCACATGAAAACAAAATCTGCCACAGAGCTCAACTGTAACTATAAAATCACTGACCTGTCCCCACCTGTGACAGGCACAGGCTGATACAATGAATTAGGGAGATGTCCTACATAACTGCTTTAATTGATCTGTGAAATTTTGCACCCTTCCTGGAGGCAGGCGACACGGCACTTTGTGCTCCCTTGGATTGCCACCACTCTCAATTTTATTTTTATCCTGAGTTTGATACAAATCAGGCTCTGCAAAAGACAAAACAACCCACTGTAATCATCCAGCATGCCAATTAAACTTAAAGATACCCTGGAAATTAAAATTAAATGCCTATATCTATGAAAAGAAGCAGACAGCGTCTTCAGAAACAACAAAAAAAAAATCCATTTTATAGGAACACGACCATGGCAGCCCAAAATTGTCACTGAAGCTCTTATATAACTTACTACCATCCTTTCCATCTGCATAGTATAGGTCTTCATCAAATTGGGTATGTATGGGCACATTTATCATCAAGATTTATTGAAGTTGATTCCATAAATTTCATTGAGTTGTTCACCGCTGCTATTTGTTTCCAAGGCAACAAATGCACTTTGCCCAAGCTGCACAGTAAATCATGACTGTTTGGAATTTGGGGGTCCCTGCCCCTCGTGCCACACAATGCCTGCACCTCCTAATGCCAACGGCAGCACTAGCTTGGTGTTGGTAAGAATTGGCAAATTTGGGGAGGATTTATCCAAAAAATAATCCCTGTTAGGGAAGAAAAATGTCAAATGAAGTAGGCAGGGAGCGGGTTGCTGGCAGGAAGGTGGGATACATGCAAAACCCCCACTCCCATCTCATTTACACCTCGGATGGATGGCTGGAGGTTGAGAAATCCATTCGCAGGTTCAGGAGGAGTCAGAAGGCTCTTTCTGCAGAAAATAATGATATAAAGTTGTCTTCTCCTTGTAGTCGTGGAAAAGGGTACAACAGCAGCAGTGAGGGCAGCAGAGAAGTGGAGGATTTACACACACTGCACACGCACCCACGCCTCCACATCAGCAGCATCCAATGGCTCGGGCTCTGCAGGGCCAGGAACAAGGGCTCATGGCAACCTTGCAAAAGTTCAACTTGGGATAGCAAAAAACAAGCACCAACTCGAAAGGTTATCTATCACCCAATTTTGTGCTATTCAGAAAGCAGCATCAAAGGTGTTCTGTCCCTGTCAGTGTTGGAAAAGATCAGGAGCCACCCAGGAGCTCCCTCTCCCTCCACACCACAGCCCTGTGGTGGTCACAAGGCACAGACCCACCATGTCCCAGACACAACCATCAAAACACCTTGGAAATAAAGGGCAGTGACAGAGGTAACCTGAGCTACAGGAAGGCAAAAATTCAAACGTGGGAGATAGAGGTAAACCAGACTCTGCTCCCAGAGGCTCCTCTGGGAAAAGCCTCCTGCAAAAAAGTCATTACTTCAGCATTTCTGAAAACAAAACTCATCTCGGATTAAAACACAATGCCAGTGTTTTTTAATGGGACATGCTGTTTTTCCAAAGACAGGGCAGTTATTTTTGTTTATCTACCATAAGCAAATAACCACAAGAAGTGGCTACCAAACTCAGCACACCAGTGCTGGCCAGTACAGACTGAACTGGAAACTTCATGGTGTGAATCAGGGAAACCTGAAAACCATTCAGCTCCAAATCCAGTCACCATGTGCCATGTAGCTGCAGAGGAGAGAGCCCCAATTATCCAGAGCACAGGAAGCTGCAATCCCTTCCCTTTTCTCCATTTTTTTTTAAACAAAATTGCTCTTTGTTGAGTAGCACATTCCCTTGGATTCCCAGAGCGATCAAAAAAGACAGCATCCCTGATGACAAAAGCCACTCGTTTTGCTGCTTTCAGCGTCAGAAATGTTAAAGGATTGTTTGCTTTCTAAGTCCAAGTCCACATTTAAGAGGAATAAAGAATTTCTCTGGCAGGCTGGATCAATGATGCAGCAAGCCAAGCATGCGACCTCCCGCAGGGAGCCTGGGTCCGGCGCTCCTGGAAACAATAAGATAACCTTACGTTGCTCCTGATCGACTGCACAATGTGGAAAACGGGTGAAAAACTAACTCCTGACCCTTGATGCAATGAGGCACCTCCTTCAGCTGTATGAACTGATCGCTTTCATTAACACCACTATGTCCCCCTCTCCCCGTCATCGCAACAACTCGGACTGGCACCCACGATGTAAATCCAGCTTTCATAGCCATGGCAGTGGTTGCAGTCCATGAATCACCCTCTTCTTCCAGGAACAGTGTTGGAAACATACGGCCTTGCAGTTGGACGACGGCTGAAGAACATCCCACGCTGCTGAAAACATCTAATATAAGGATATTCTCCAGCCAGCAGCACAAAAGCAGGAGAGAGCGTATAAATAGCCTTTGAGGAGGGTGTATAAATAGCCATAGGTAACATTTGTATGCTATAAAAATCCTTCATTTTTGGCCCAGCTTTGCAAAAGTGAGTTTCCTGTCCCAGCACTTTACTTGTGCTTTGGAGTCTGGCTTTCCCTTCCCTTCCAGTCAGAACAGTGGGGAGAGGGCAGGAACTGCTCCAAATCCACCAGTGCACCCTTGGATGAATGGCAGGAGAGAATTTCCCTTGCCAGCTGTTTAAAAGTGATCCTATCAAGGCCTATCTTATCCCTAACAAGGAAACAAAAATTGGAAATAGTGGGATAGATCCTTCTGCAGGTGACACGTGTGGGACTGGAGCGAGGGCTCGCTTTCATGTCTTCCTTAGCCACAACACCCAAGTAACTACACATATGCACACGGCCACACACACATCTCACTCACTCTCTCACTCTCTCTCTGTCTCTCTCTCTCTCTCCAAAACAATCCTATCTGCCCCCTGAAGGAGGAATTGTGAGCTGCCAGCCTCGGAGCTGGGTGAGCACCTCCCGGGAGTGCAGCCGGTGCGCGTGCAGTGACAGACATCTACACATCACGCCACCCCCTGCCTCCCTCTCTCCTGCCGATCACCAGGGCCATTCTTACCAACCAGCAGAGGACAAAAACACGGTTAAAAAGACCTTTTTTTCCTCCCTGGCAATTTGTTGGTGATGCAGCCTGTGGCTTCAGACAGCCAAAGGAATAGGAATTTCACATGGTGACAGGCTGGGCTTGGTAAGGCTGTCCTCTTTCCTCTGCTGCAGCATCAGCACCCCTAAAGATGCTCCAGCTCAGCCCCATCACCCTCAACGTTCCCCACACATGAAGCAGTGTCCTGGCACATCGAACACAGCCACCATCCCGCCTCGCATTCCTCCCCAAGCCGCTCTCGAGGGCACGGGGAGGCCAGGGAGGGAGCAGCCTCCCTTCCGTGCTGCCTCCCGGGAAGCGGGGCTGGAGAACCAGGCTCCACGATGAGTGCTGGCACCGCTCGCTCCCCACACGGTGAGCGGCTCCCCGTGGCGTGCAGGTGGCTCCTTTGATTCCTGATTACTTGTCAGCCTCCCTTCGGGCTGGCACCGTGCCTGGGTCAAACTTTGCAGCAAGAGGGTCATCCCACCTCACGGCCTCTCCAAATAGTCTCCCGGAGCTGGCGTGCCCACGGGGAGGGAAGGCAGAGGCTGTGTGGGGAGGCACAGCTGCAGCCCTGTCCCCCTGTGGTGGATGGGACCAATAGTCCCAACTGCCTTTCCAGGGAGGGCTCCTCACCAGCATCTATCCAGTGATGCCCCGGCCCAAACCTCGCATGGCAAGGAGAGTGCACAGAAGCTTCAGAGTGGAGCTATTCAAAAAATTCTGTGGAGTTTGTCCCCCCAGTTCATTAAGGCCAAAACATTGTGTCAGAA
Source organism: Serilophus lunatus (assembly GCA_013399895.1). Lineage (NCBI taxonomy): Eukaryota > Metazoa > Chordata > Aves > Passeriformes > Eurylaimidae > Serilophus > Serilophus lunatus. The sequence goes on from VXBA01002517.1 coordinate 80,108, forward strand.
TATGCGTTTTAGCAGGAATGTCATAAGAAATGTCTTGGAAACCACCAGACACCCAGAGCAGCTCACAGCATCATCTCCCAGGCAGGAAGACCTGGGTCCAAGGTCCTGCTGTGTCCAGTTCCCACCAAGCATCATGTCCCACACCTCTCCCAGGAGCAAAACCAGTGAGCAAAACCATTCAAGGGTGTGAAGCAAAAACATCCAGGGGTGTGGAGGATCAAAAAAAGGCACAAATGACTTGACAAGCCACTACAGAGCAACAAACCACCATGTCACATCCACAGATCCATGGGCTGGTAACAGCAGCTACCCCAGTCTCATGCTCCTCAAGAAAGCTGAGGAGCACAGGACTCCACTGGGGAATCCCAGCATCATCCACATCACTGTACAGGCAACTGGTTATTTCGACCTTTTTTAACTTTGGCCCAACCCTGGTTTAATTCCCACAGCATTTCAAGTACATGGTGTTCCCCCAGTCTGGGTTTGACCCTTCTGCTGAAGCTTTCCATGCATGTGAGTGTCTGTATCAGCAGGGACTACTTGTATTTGTGGGAGAATGAAGAAGCTAATTCAAGGCTTTGGTGAGATGAAAGGAAAAACCTTAATTAAAATAAATTTTAAAACCCATCTAGATTTTTTTTATCTTACTCAGATAACCATCCTAAGATTCCACTTCGAATCTAAATGCACTTCTTCCCTTCAGTCCCTGTGGGCTTTGCACACAAAGCCCTTAAGATACCAAACCCCATGCCAACCTAATAAAATAAAAATGGGGGAGAAGTATATCTGGCAGTAACTAAAATTACACAGACTTACTCCAAGAATGCAAGTAATGCCTTTATTTTGTAAAAAAACTTCCCCCAACCCAGCTCAGAACAAGCACTCCCGGAAGTACTTCACTATTCATGGAGGGTCCAAGCAGCTTCTCTTCTTCATGGAATCACAGAATAGTTTGGATTGGAAGGGACCTTAAAGCTAATCTCATCCAACTACCCTGCCACGGGCAGGGACACATTCCACTATCCCAGGTTGTTCCAGACCCCATCCAACCTGGTCTTGGACACTTCCAGGGAGGGGCATCCACAGCTTCTCTGGGAAACCTGTGCCAGGGCCTCACTCCCCTCCTAGGGAAGAAAGGGCTGGTTTGCACGACATGGGCATTACTGTGGATTCTTTGAATCTTGTGGATTGCTTGGCAGACATTAAGAAGAGAAACTCTTGGTGAGCAAAGGTTGAGCAACTCCAGTCATCTCCTGCTGGGCTCCAGGCACAAGTCCTCACCCTCATTTTGGGGAACCTTGTCCCCTGGAAAAGTAGGAGTCAGACAACGCTCCATTTGATCCTGGCAGAGATGGAGCAATGAACAGTCATAGCACACAAGAAATGAAATCTGTCATTGAGTTTCTCCAGCCCTGACTCTGCTTCCACCACTGTTAGTAATTACCAGGCATCCACCAGCATCTCCAAGAGAGGATGTTTTGAGGTACACCTGAGAAGTTCCAGCAATGACCTCGCACAAACATGCTTTACAATAAGGAGCAAGCACAGAGAGGGAGAGTCTTCCCACCATAATTCTAACAAAAGGTAACAAAAAATGTTTCCTGCTCAGAGGTTTCTCCAGTAACACGAACTTGTACCTTCCAATCACCCAACTGTCCCTCAGCCCCAGAGTTCAGGATGGGATTTGGACACTTGCTGTAACAGACAGCAAGGCAAAGAGGAGGAAAAGCAGCATTTCCCAGCAAATCATTTGAAAGGTATTTGTTCTCCATCCCATAGGAGCCCAGCCAGTGCATTACCTGTATTGCATTCCAGGTACCATCAGTTTGATACTGAGTTTGCTTTAAGAAAAAGAAGAACCAAATCGATTTCTTGGGAGGATAATCTCACAGCTAAAGGGAAAAACTACAATTACACTTTTCAGCCATGAAAAGTAAATCAGATGGTGCTGAAATCCCAGCAGAAAACACAGATTAATTAAAGTCTGCACTTTCTAAATCTGTTATTCAACTAAATACAGCTGTTAAAAAAATGATGCCTTTGCTGTAATTTCCATGTACATTCATACCACTGAAATACTGCAAAAAACATTATTAAGTGTGTTCAGTGGCTGCTGGAGTTGTACAGGAGAAGAAAGCACACATATATGTATAATTCTGACAGGGATTACTTTACTTAGAAGAATAAATTTTGCTTGTGAGCTCTACTGCTTCCTCCAAGGATGGGATGGATTTATTACAATGGGAAGAGAGCAGGAATGGGACCTTGAGGTGGAGCAAACCAGCATCACCTCAGCAGGGTGGGAGCTCAGGGTGCTTCTTCCTCCTGCATCACCAGTCCTCGCCCACAGCACGTGGCATCCGCCAGCCAGATCCCGGCTCTCCTGGTGCAAAACCACTTGTACTTCCAAGTGCTTTTGGCCATCTGTCCATCACAGGCAGCATTTCCCAATTTCACTGATTTCATTAAACCCAATATATTTTAAGATCTTACACAGACTTAAAAAAACCAACCCACAATCAGGTTTACAGGGTGTCATCCAAAACCCATCAAGATGAAGACGGGATCGTGCTGAACCCTTTGAGCTGAGGATCAAGCTCTGCTTCCACACGGAGTCAATTTATTCTTCAGAAGATGGCACAGTTACCAATCCAGGGAAATCGTACAAGAGACACAGCCTGGTCCCCCTCCCCCCACCATCCCAGATCCCACCACACTCCACAGGGATCTTTGGTAAGGTGTGTCAGGCTACAGCAACACCCTGTCAGGTGAGGACGACACAACATGCCTGGAACAAAAGCTTTCCTTCTTTTTTCTGTGCCTTTCCCTCCAAATCTACATGAAGGATCAAAGTGGAGAGCTCCTTGCTCTGTCACAGGGGGAACTGAAATTACAGTGATCTGAATGGAGCCTCAAAGACACTTTACCATTCAGCTCAATCAGGAGAAACCTCCTTCCCAGCCCTGCCGCAGCTGTTCCTCCCCTATGGAAGAGAAAATAATATTTGAACCTTGCTTCCTCTGCAAGGGAGAGAAGGCACGGGAGAGCTCTCGTGCCTCTCAATCCTTCTGGAATCATTCCAGCTTAAAATATAATTAGGATGATCTAACATAGTAATATATTAATATAGGCAATAGCTCCTTGCCCTGATACCAGCTCAGAAAGCCTCTCGTCATCCAGACACGGTTGCTCCAGGCAATGGCACGATGACAATAATGCCACCAACGTGCAGGTATTGATATCAGGAAGAGACTTGGATCTGTGGCCTCGGAGTGGGGAAAATCCAGCAGCTGGATTGCCAGTGCTGAGTCATGGTACCTCCAGGAGACACTGACAACTGGCACGGGCATCCCACACCAACACATCCCCACACCTGGGACTGCTGGCAGAACATGAAGTGGAACAAGTCATCATTTTGAAGTGAAATGAGTCCTTATTTGCATTTAATCTCAACAAAAATCCCTACATTTTCATCCCACTTCATTTCCTTACTTTTTTTAAAATTCATTTTATTTTATTTTATTTTAGGAAAGCCAATCAGGATGGGGAAAAACATGTTGAAATTTAAGGAGACTGTAAAAAAAATTATTGCAGGTCCAAGGAGAGCCCTGAGCTTCCCCATAGCAATGGTCAGTCAGCTGTGTGGAACAAGAAATGTGTTGAATGAACTGTTTTAAGCAACTCCTCCACAACTTCACAGGAAAAGACACTTCTCAATAGGTTTTATTGTCACTGGCTTTTGCATAAAACACCTAATTGCATCTACTTATTATTACTCTTCTACCCAATCTACTCAACCACATCAAGTGTACACCTTCTGCAAGTTCCTGAAACACGTTCAATTAGGCTAAAAAACTATGAAAACCAAGGAGATACTGGTAAAAAAGAGGAGCTGTATTTTTCAGGCATGAGCATGATACACTGGTAGTGAAGTACTTCCTATATTCTTCCACTACAGGGTGAAGGTTTTAATAAAAAGAAATAAAAAAAGCTCACATTTTGATCTTTTCCCAGAGCTAGACATGGTTTAATTAGCTTGATCTCACTATGTAAACTGGAGAGGGAAAAAGAACACCATTAAAGCAATATCCCACTGGCAAATGAGACAACCTTGACATCAACTACGATATTTTCTCAGAAAAGTCTCCCTTGCCTGCGATGCAGCTTCCACACCTCTTTCTCATCACCAGGTCTTCATCATCCCACCTCTTCCAGCTGCCCTGCTCAATCCAAGGGCATTTCTTGGCTTCTGCTTCCCTCCAAGCAGCCTGAAAAGTGCTTTTAGGAAAAAAATCCATCTCAGTGTTGTCTTGGTTCTATTTAGCCTGAGATCATTCAGTGTGTTCTTTAGAAAAGATCAACTGGAACTAAACGTTGCCATAATATACTCCATCTGTTAAAGTACATACTTCTGTAATAACACATTTAGAATTCAATATGAAAAGCCAGAATTACAAACAAGGTGTCCATAATGAGCCTCAATATAATTATTAAAGCAGATAAAGTAAGCCTGGGTTTCAATACAAGGAAGTTATTTGTACCTTAATGATAATGAAAAGTAAAAAGCATCTGTAATTTCTGCTGAAATGTATTTCAGAAAGTCAGCTAAGTGCACGTCACTTTGTTAAGACTATTCTTATTATTGTGTTTGCACTGACAGCAAAATACTTCTTAGTTCCAACTCCTGGGATATATAAAAATATGATTAGAGCACTATAACAATACAACAATGGATTAATTTGCCCAAGCATTACATTTGGATCTGAAAGACTTTGATAATTTATTTTACCAACTGAAAGGTGGTTATTTTGGGATCCTGGCTCATAACTAAGTAGTTCAGTGCAGCATTTTGAAATATTTTTTTTATATTTCAGCACTGGCAATACCGTGATTTCTGCCTGAGCTTTTGTGTTAGTCCCATGCCAAACTTCATCCTGGGATTTAGCTTGGGCTGCCTACTCCAAAGGGCATTAGACATTCTACAGCCTGCAAAACCACCAGGCAGTGGAAATTTATGTGATAAAACCACTACTCAAATAAAAGAAAATGTCGTTTTTTCATGGATGTTGAACAATCTTACCTACAACAGGCAAGGAGAACACAAGAGAACTTATCTGTCTTGAACAGTGCAGTTCACAAATGTTAGCCAAAAGGTGTTGGGAAATCTGGCCTAGAGGGTAGATGATATAAAGGAAAATAATTAATAACTCATCTGCTCAATGCCAACCAGAGCCATCCTCTCCCATGGCAAGATTAGCATGGAATAATCACAGATTATTAGCAAATTCATGTGCTCCCTCTCAAGTAAAGATGGGGACTTGAAGGGAGTGGAATTCGTCATTTTGGACTAAAATGGGGACCAGAGATTGCTTCAACAAAGCAAAAGTCCCCAGGAGCTCAATTATGGGACTATTCAAAAAGAAAACTGGTCTGCAAAGGCAGGAACAGCCCAAGGATCAGAAAGAGGCCAAACCAGAAATGCCCAACACTGGTCACAGCATGGGCAGGACAGACCTAGGTTTGACTCTGGGGCAGTTTGAGGGGTTTTCCAACTAAAATGATTCTGTGATTCCATGATTCGAAGATCATCAAGTCCAACCATTCTCCAGCACTGCCAAGGCCACCACTAAACTGTGTCTCCAAGCGCCACATCTATATGGCTTTTAAATCCCCCCCAGGGACGGGGACTTCACCACTGCCCTGGGCAACTGTGACAGGGCTGGACAACCCTTTCCACGAAGGAAATGTTCCCAACATCCAACCTGAACCTCTCCTGGTGCAACTTGAAGCCGTTTCCTTTCATCCTGTCCCTTGTTCCGTGGGAGCAGAGCCTGACCCTTGCCCCTCCCCAGCTCCCCCCTTCTGTCAGGAAGTTGGAGAGAGGGAGAAAATCCCTCCTCAGCCTCCTTTTCCCCAGGTTAAGTCTTCCCAGCTCTCAATTATTTTTCAATAATGACCTCAGCTTTTAGGCAATGACACTTATTGTGTAGCAAATCACCCAAATCTTGCAAGACACCTTTTTTTACCCTGAGGGCCATTTTAAGGCAGTAAGAAACTTCTGTTCATTTCCCTCCCGAACTCTAGCTATCTTGCAATTAACTTTTATGCTTATTTTTGCATTTTACAAAAGTGAATTTAAAAAAAGCACAACATGCCACATGCCCTTTTTCACTTGAGAATTGAGTAAAACTGACCAAATCTTCCAGGTTATTTCCAGGAGAGAGGAAAAAACAACAATAGGGTCAACGACACAAACGCTAAAATGTGTTCGTGGAGTCTTCTGAAAGTTCTCAGGCTCCAAGTTAAAATTAAAACTCATAAAGCTTAAAAATGTTCTGTCACAGATTTTCTTCCCTGGAGAGTTTGGGGCAGAAGCTTCTGGGTGAGGGTTTCAAACAGGATGTGCAATTGGAACCTCAAAATAGGCACTTGGCAAGAAAGGTAAGTCTGGAAAACTCATCTGACCAGCCTTAAATTCAGTGGCTGGAATCAACATGTACTGGTTTGTCAGGGTTTTCTCTCCTCCCCTGCCTGCAAGCAAGACTGATTTACAAGTTAGGGAGTGGGATAGCAGGGATTTCAGAAAGAAAGAGGAGGATAAGGGACAAATGCAGGCATGTCTGCAATAGAGTCCTCTTAAAACTCCTCCCGCCTCGTTTTCCAAGTGACATCACATGAGCTTCCCATTCATTACTATCAGTGCTTTTGCTGGATTTGGATGATTGCCCAATTGCTACTGCTGCCAGAAATCCCAAACATCAGAGGGGTGATTCATCTGATGCCTTGACAGCTCGGGAGCTGGGCTGGGGGAGGACCCAAAAAACCAAATACCACAATGGAATCCTCAGAATCCCGCAGAAGCCACTAACACACGTATGGTCATAGCTTCTAGCGGCACCTGTCCCACATACTTGCTCCATCACCAAAGGATGGCTTTCCCAGGAGAAGTAGCAAACACATCTTAACCTTTATTATTTTTGTCCACACTTCAGGAGCTAATTGTCAAAACAGAGCAAAATTGTATTCCCATCCATTTCATAAGAAAGGTACTAAGCCATTAGAGAGCATCCAAAGGAGGGAATGAAGAAGGGGAAGGGCCTGGAGGGGCAGCATGTGAGGAGCAGCTGAGGGCACTTGGAGTGTTCAGCTGGAGAAGAGGAGACTGAGGGGAGACCTCAGTGCAGGGACAACTTGGTGGGGAGGGGCAGAGGAGGGGCAGGGCCTGAGCTCTGCTCTGTGGGGACCAGGGCCAGGAGCCCAGGGAATGGGCTGGAGCTGTGTCAGGGCAGGGTCAGGGGGGATCTCAGGCCAAGGCTCTTCTTTGCCCAGAGGGTGGTTGGGCACTGCCCAGGCTCCCCAGGGCAGTGGGCACAGCCCCAAGGCTGCCAGAGCTGCAGGAGGGTTGGGATGATCCTCTGGGGCACAGGCAGTGGTGACACTTGGGGATGGGGCTGTGCAGGGCTGAGGGTTCAACTCCATGATCCTTGGGGGGTCTCTTCAACTCAGCACATTCTCTGACTCTGTGATATGAAGATGGGCTGAGAAAGTTGGAGCTGTTCAGCCTGGAGAAGAGAAGGCTGTGTGGCAGGGGGTTAGAATGAGAAAGGCTTTAAGGTCCTTTTCAACCCGAACCATTCTGTGATTACATCTTGGAAAAGCTCTTCCACTGAGATACCATTTAAGTCTTGTTTATACGGTGCTTGCTCATCCAAAGAGTTCGCAACTAGAGAACAAGTGAGGCTTTGTACCTCCCTGCTCTGCTATGTTAAAAATTGATTTAGCATAATGGTTTCAAAGAGATTAAAATCCAATTTTGTAAATCAAAGCAAGAACTGTACTGACTCACTTCTACAGCAGCAGAAAGCAACCTGCTGAATTCTGAAAACGACAGTGGCAGCCTTGAGCCTCTGTGAACACACAGAAAGTGATGAACCAAACAAACCCAGTTTAATAAGCTGCATTTTACTGAATGCATATGCTCTCCACATCACTAAGATGGGATTTTCATCTGGAGAAGAAGAACAGGGAGCATCTGGCTTAGCCACAGCTTCTCAGGTAGTCCTTCTTCCAGGTGTCCTGCTCAGTGTGTCTGGGTACTCATGGCAAAAACAAGAGATTATAATTCTCCTCCAAGTATCTATTCTCATTCAGGATTCAGTGTTGCATTATTCCAGTTCTATAAATGACTTTTAGCATTACACTTGATTTGAAAAGAAAAAAAAAGTAAACAAACACAAACAGGCAATATAAGATACACTGAGACAAAATAAATGGGCTCTTGCAAACATCCTAAGAACTACCACATACCAAATACCTCCTTCAAGGAAAACACATTCCTTTTAATATTCTGAAAATGCAGAAATAGCTGTAAAGCAAAAAAATCCAGACATTCAGAATCACTTATAGTGAGTATCTTTGATGGTTACAGCATCTTTTGAAGCAAAACACAGCCATACTTGACAGAGCCTGATTCCAGGCGGGACAGAGCCTTCAGTGCTGCCAACAACCCTGCACTCATTAGATCCTGGAAATGAATTCTGCATCATTTCTTAAAAACAGAATAGAAATCCTATCACTAATTCACATATGAACAAGCAATCTGAGCTTTAAAGAGCACCTGAAGCTCTACAGATGCATAGAAGAAACTGGGTATTCCAGCTCATGTAGTTACATAGATAAGGTACAGTTTGGTGGAGGGTTTTAATTTTGTTTTCTTTTAGAAAGAAGATATTGACATTTTCCCTGGCTTTCCTTTTAATGGAACAGTTACCCCTGTTGATGCCACTTATTTCTTATCTAATTGAGAGGATCTCTGTGATATTAAACTGGAATGCTTTGTGTCTACACATAGTCCCCACCTCCACCAAATTCATCATACAAAATCTCTGTGGAAAGATGAGGATTTGTCACAGGGACACATTTATGGAGGTCTGGAGCCACAGAAATGAGAGGTGGTGCAGAAGTCCTCATGTCACAGACATTATTCCAAAGAATGTGTTTTAGAGCTAGGAGCAATGAGGAGGAGGCAGTGACCAATTTCCTACTGAGAAATTAAAGTAATTCATATAGAGAACAGCACACATGGGGTTGGTGGACAGGCAGGGTCAGATTCACATTGTGCCCCAGGATGCAAAAACTGGAAAAACCCTGGCCAAGTCCAGATCCCAGACAATGACTCCAAGGTGTCTGGGACAAATCTGGAGGAGCTGTTGACTCCCTCAAAGGCAGGGAGGCCCAGCAGGGAGACCTTGACAAATCAGAGGATGGACACTCACCAACCCTAGGAAGTTCAATAAGGGAAAGTGCTGGATTCTGCCCCTGGCATGAGGCAACCCCAAAGGTACAGTGAGAGTGGGAATGAGATGCTGGAAAGTAATGCCCTGGGGGTCCTGGACCAGGGCCAGATGGCCACGAGCCAGCAGAGCCCTGGGCCAGGAGGGCCAACCCTGTCCTGGGGGCATCAGGAACAGCATCACTGGACCAGGGAGGAGACTGTCCTGTTCTGCTCTGGGGTGGCCTCACCTGCAATACTGGGGCAGTTTGGGCACAACAATATGGGAAAGATACTGAGCCACTAGAAGGAGTCCAAAGGAGGGAATGAAGAAGGGAAGGGCCTGGAGGGGCAGCATGTGAGGAGCAGCTGAGGGCACTTGGTGTGTTCAGCTGGAGAAGAGGAGACTGAGGGGAGACCTCAGTGCAGGGACAACTTGGTGGGGAGGGGCAGAGGAGGGGCAGGGACTGAGCTCTGCTCTGTGGGGACCAGGGCCAGGAGCCCAGGGAATGGGCTGGAGTTGTGTCAGGGCAGGGTCAGGGGGGATCTCAGGCCAAGGCTCTTCTTTGCCCAGAGGGGGGTTGGGCACTGCCCAGGCTCCCCAGGGCAGAGGGCACAGCCCCAAGGCTGCCAGAGCTGCAGGAGGGTTGGGATGATCCTCAGGGACAGGAGGGACTCTTGGGGATGGGGCTGTGCAGGGCTGAGGGTTCGACTTCATGATCCTTGGGGGTCTCTTCAACTCAGCACATTCTGTGACTGTGATTTTGTGAAAGTGAGTGAAGTTCTTTACTTATCAATACATCCTCTTTTATTCTGCTGTCCCTTGAAGCCCCCATGGCTGCAGAGGCAAACACCAGGCACTGCTGGCTTTGCATCCTCCTAATCCACCTGGAGAAATCCTCCTTCCTTCTTGGCTGGCCAAAGGGGCACATCCCAGATGACTCTGCCTGCTCTGGTAACCTGGGAAGGAGCCCCCCAGCCTCTGCAGGAACAGGGCTCCCAAGCACAGCAGCTGTGCCAGCCCTGCCTGTGAGCCAGCACGTGCCACCAGAGCCTGTCCCCAGGAGCACAGGACCCGTCCTGGTGTGGCTCAGCTACACAAGGGATTAGGGAAAGGGAAAAGGAAGAAGGAAATTGTTCCTGCTTCTCCTGCTGACATGTGAACCAAATACAAACATCCCTTAATTAGTAACACCCTCCAAATCCCCGGCAGCTGCAGTTTTGATGGGCATTTCATCTAATCCAGCAATTCTTTGCATGAAAAACAACCACCTTAGCCCCACTTGGAGGATTATGGATTTCAGTGGATTTCTGTGGGTGCTGAGTTAACTCTCGATGCTTCAAGCACCAGTCACAGTGAGAGCTGACATGCCTCAGGGGACAGATGAACTGTCTCAGCTCCAGCCAGAGCTTCCAGCCCAATTCCAGAACTGGAAGAGAACTTGCATGATCACAGTGTTACAGCCAGAAAAAAAAAAAAAGAGTCTCTTTATTTTTTGTCTGAAAGACTGTTGAGGCATATTTTGGAAATGCTGTCTCAATGTGCATTCGTCTCTCTTCCCTTCTTTCATCATCATCATCATCAAGAACCTTCACCACACAGCAGCGCCTCTCGCCTCACGAGGTTTCTGTCCTGCTGCTTTTATCGCAAATGAAGTTAGAGGGAAAATAGTGGGCTGTTATTTCAAGGAGAAAATGATCTTTCACTGAGAACTCAACAGCTTTCCCAGCTTCCACACTCACGGGAAGGATCTTTCTGGCAGCCACTGGCTGCCACAGACTCAGGACACCCTGGAGATCCTGGCCCACTGCTCCTCATGGATGAGGACCCAGGAAAAGGTACTATACTGAGAGCTGGCCTGAAGCAAGGAATTAATGCAAATGAGAAAAATGAATATTTAAATAAAACATTTATTAAGAACAGATTAACTCTGTCAATCACTTCTCACTTTTGTTTTGCTGTGTGAGTGTTTGGAGGAGCTGCACAATAACCAGTTTCGGTTTTTCCAGGGTATATTTAGTTCTGTATTTAGAAGTGCAGCTTCCTCAAAGATTTTTTTTTTTATTTAAAAATGAAGTGCATTTCCTTGTGCAAAGGAGAACAAATTGCTACTTAAACTTTCTTCTATTGTCTATTTACCTGCAATTTCCACCTCATTTACAGCCTTTTTGTGTCTGCCCTTTTGTTTAGTTTTTACCTTTGACATTCTCTTAATTTCTCTTCAGAGATACCTGACACCTTTACATTAAACTCACAATATACATAATTCAGGAGTTTTTGGAGAAAGGCTGCTCAGCAGTAGCAGCTCTCAGCCAAGGCTGAGAACCCTGATGTCTGTCAAGGGGAGGCCACTTGGAAAATCAGTTCCAAAATTAGTTTTTATTTCTTGTCTCCAAAGTTTGCAGGGAGAGGAACGAGCACTGGCACACTGTGGTGTGGTGAGCTGACCTGGCTGGACACCAGGTGCCAACCAAAGCTGCTCCATCCCTCCCTTCCTTGGCTGCACTTGGGAGAGAAAATGTAAGGAAAGGCTCGTGGGTCGAGGTAAGGACAGGGAGAGATCACTCAGCAATTACTGTCATGGGCAAAACAGACTCAACTTGGGGAAATTCATTTATTTTATTACTAATCAAATCAGAATGGGATAATGGAGAAATAAAAACTAGATCTTAAAAAACCCTTCCTCCAACACCTCCCTTCTTCCCAGGGTTTAACTTCACTTCCAATTTCTCTACCTCCTTGACTGCAGTGGCACAGTGGGATGGGGAATGGGGGCTGTGGTCAGATCCCAGGGATACTGCAACTGGAGCAGGTTCCCAGCACAGGCACCATGAACTGGCACCCACCCTGTCCACTGGCACAAAAAAGGAGGATGCTCAGGACCCACGACTGCCTAAGCTCCAGTCCTGTGCAAAGATATCCCTTCACCTCCACAACTCCCTCCTTTTCCTTCTCCTCATCCTTCTCCTCCTCCCATGGCCTTGGTGCCTCACTGCTTTGCGGTCCAGGGCTGCCTAGAGCCACTGGTATTTGGGAAGTAGGAGTTCTACAACCATCCGAGGGTTTCAATCTCCTTCAGGATTGTCACAAATGCAAAGACTCAAGCCACCTCTAGCACTGAGTGAATCATTAACACTGGAGTGGGGGTTGCGACCCTAGCTCAGGAACAATCCCACCAGCAGAGACCCCACCTCTCCCCTATCTCAGTTGAATTCCATCATCACCAGCACCCTAAATCGGACCATCTCCTGCTGCTTGATCACTCCACTGCAGGGGTAGGACAGCACCCATCCAAGCAGGTCCCTGCTCAGCAGGTTTTGCTTCTCATCCCTTCCCCAAAGCTTCTCCAGGTTTGCAGAGGATGCACAGCACCCATCTGCAACTGCCCATACAGACGTGGGCACACCAAAACAAAGCATTTGGCTGCATCTTGATCCTTTTCAATCCCAGTTTCTTTTCAGAGTGTTCCAGCTCAGTACTGCTGATAACAATAGGGTTATAATATATTGCTGTCAGAAGAAATAACGAGAGTCTCCTCCACCCCAGTGTCTCCCTGAGCCTGTGGAAGCTGGAGTGGTACTTCACTGCATACCAGGAATAGGGCACACTCTAAATGGTTATTTTGAAAAGCACTGAGCCCATCATCCCAATCCTCAGTGGATCAGTCGCTTTGCTTTTGCTAATGCTTCCATTTTGTTTGCAGAATAAAGTGAAATGGGTTTTCCCCTAAATGTTTGCTCCCTCTCTCTCTCTCTCTCCAAGCACTCCTTTGCTCTTGCTTTCTCCCCTCCTGATCTCAAACCACACCAGCTGTTCAGTTTTGCTCCTCAGGCAGAACAATCTGCCCAATTCCCTTTAATAAGAATAAAGGAGAGGAGGGAGGGAAACGAACAAAACAACCCTCCAAAACTCAAAACCAAGGACAGTCAGGAACTGGAATCTCCATCAAACATATTGGCATGAGAGAAACATAAAAAATAAAACCAACAAAGAGACTCTTGACTGACTTGAAAATATGCACTTCCTAGAATTTCCGCCATCTCCTGAGGCTGCACGAGTTCATAAAATTACAGAATGGCTTGGATTGGAAGGAACCTTAAAGACATTCCAACCTCCTGCCATGGGCAGGGACACCTTCTACTATCCCAGCTTGCTCCAAGACCTGTCCAACCTGACCTTGGACACTTCCAGGGATGGGGCAGCCACAGCTTCTCTGTCTAACCTGTGCCAGGGCCTCCCCACTCTCCTAGGGAACAATTCCTTCCCAACATCCCATCTAACCCTGCCCTCTGGCAGTGGGAAGCTGTTCCCCTTTGTCCTGTTCAACAGCTGTTCCCCTGTGTCCTTGTTCAAAGTCTTTCTCCACCTTTTCCTGCCTGCTCCCAACACTAAGGAGCAAGCACAACTCCCCCTTCTCCAGCACCACATTCCCTCCTGGAAATGCACTGCTGGGACCACGGAGCACCGGGCTGGAAATTCTGAGTGCGTTGAGATTTGATTTTCATCTACTTTGTTAAATTTCTACTAATTGCTTTTAATGTACTTCCTCCACCAGAGCCTTCATAGCTTAATTCCTCCTGGGCATTCATTCCAGAGTTTTACTGAGTACAGAAGGAAAATGAAATCCAACCACACATTGGTGATGTAATGGCTCACAGCCTCTGGAACAAATGGAGCAGGTTTCTTTGGGGGGGAGTTGTTGTTTTTGTAACCAATGTCCATCACCAAAATCGTGTGAATTGATGAAAACTGAGCAGAAGAAGCTGCAGTCCTATAAATACTAAGAAGCAGCAAGGCTGGGTGTGATGTCATCCAATATTTTATAATTAGCACATTCAAAAGTACAGTGGAAAGACTCTGGACTGACATACTTGAGCTGAAGTTGGCTCGGGTTGCCCAGGGAAGCTGTGGCTGCCCCATCCCTGGAAGCGTCCCAGGCCAGGTTGGAGCAGCATGGGATAGTGTGAGGTGTCCCTGCTCATGGCAGGACTGGGTGTGTTTTAAGGTCCCTTCCCACCCAAACCATTCAGAGTTTCTAAGAAGTTTTAATAAACTTCATCACTATCTTCCTGAATTAGACTGAGAGAAGTTGTCACCACAAACTAAGAAACTTCACATCTCTTCCAAGCTGCAGCCAGCAGGAATTAATAAACTAATGCTCTTTTACTCTCCAACAAGAAGGATGTAAGATCCATAACTCCCAAACAATATTATGCATAGCACATACTTTTCATCATTACACATTAATAGATTTGGGAGTGAAAGTTGGAGGGGTGGTGTTACATGTCAAAATTAATTATAATGCCAATAAGCTGAAATTCAACAGGGAAGATCAGGTTGACTAAATTATTGTGTTATCAGCACTGAAAAATCAACTGCAAGAAGCTGTAGCCTTTGGCTGCAAATCCAAAGGTAGATTGAAAAATAATGAGAAGTAAGGAAAAAAGTTTCCAGCCCAACCCATTGCAGAGGATTTTAAGTGACTGAGAGCAGTTCCAAGTTAGGCTGAATTTACCTTCAATATAATTTTGAATTAAAGCTGTTGGAGAGATCAACTGGATCTTAACTTTTCATTACGGGCTGACTAAAATTTGGGACCAGTGGCCACAAAAGATGCCAATTCAGGTAAATCAGGCTATTTGCTTGCTTTGTACTGTAAAGCCATGGAGGAAACTCCAGCTCTGTTTCTGTCAGACTTTCTCAGTGTCTTTCCAGAGGAGGCATCTCCAGCATCCACAAGGACATTGAAAGAGAGACCATAAATTCCACCTGTGCTGAAATGGGACAATTGGCATCTTTAGAATACCATGATTAATGCAACGCTGCTAAATCAAAACCAGAATTAAAAATAACAAAACAAACAGCCCCCAAACCTTACAAGCAGAGCCTCCCCTGGACTCCACAGCATTTAAGCATTCACTGAGATGAGTCAACGAAAAATACTACTTAGTACAGGGATGACAATAAACAAGTACCTACCACATTTAATTCCTCCAGAGTCAATTAAATAGGAACAATAAAAGACAGTCCGAGTTAATGCTGGACAAAAGGATTGAGGGAGGACTTATTTATAAACATACATACGAAAACCTGGTTAGGAAGAAGTAGGGGAATTAATAAAAGATTAAAAAGAATGATCCCAATATGGCCAAGAAGGGGAATTCCTTTATTAAATTTGTCTTCAAAAGCAAATTAAGAAAAGATGCCTGTGCTATCAGAGTGATGGCGAGTTTATAAAAATAGCTTCCAGTGAAGGAGGGGAAAAGGGAGTATCTGGAAAATGCAGACATGTGCCAAATCACTCAATCTGTGCAATTAACCAACAAAATCAAGGGTTGTTATTTGTGAAGAATTATTTTTTAAAAGGGAAATTTAGCAAATTCCTTCAAAACATAAGTCAAATACCTAATTCTGGAAATCACTTAAATGGATGGATGCAATTAAGTTCTATTCCTAGCAAAAGAATGGGAAAAACATTCAGAAGAAAGTATCTTTTGCAGAGAGCAGCTCAGCAAGCTGCAAGGACAGCCTTGCAGAGAACATCTTGTTAGGCACAGTCAGTTTGTTAGCACAAATTATTTATTTAAGGAAAAGAAGAAAGAAGATGCCATGTGGACTACAGCAGCATTCTCCAGAGTCAATCCTAAAATTAAAAGCAATAATCTTGCAAAAATCTGAGCAGCCTCAATTCTCCCAACTTTAGAAGGGATTAGGATTTAGCACCTGCAAAGCCAGCTGGAAACAAAGGAGTTGGGGGAAATAGCCACGGAATCACATGGATCCATGTTAGATTTAATTTTAACAGCTTTGTTAAAAATGCTGAAGAGGAAAGAATACAGTTTATTATGTTTCATTTACTATGAAGTGAAATGCTTTGCAGAACTCGACAGGAAAAATTAATACATACAAAGAAAGTATTGCCTTGATTGGGACATCACAAGTTTGGGAAGGTGCCTCACTTCACCTCAGGACTACCTTGTCAACAGCATTCAAGGAAAACATTTCCCTGTCCTCTTCAGGAGACCCTCCCAAAATTGTCAGATCTGAAAGGAGATGGAAAAATCATACCAAGATTTTTCCATTTGGAAAAAATAAAACTGATACTGAAGTGATTGTTCACCGAACTACAGCCAGGCTCCCAGAAGGAGCTGTTGGGAATGCAGCCATCCAAACAGGGACCTGGAAAGGCAAAGGGCAAGCACCTCAAGATGGAATTGCAGAAGGACATGGCAGCTAAAAGGACAGTTTAGTTTCAGAGAGACAACACACAGAAACATGTATCACATAGCAGGATGTTCCAGTCTCCTCTCTCTACAGAGGTAATTAATCCATAAATGGAATAATGTATTCACTTCTGGACACCTCATTACCAGAAAGACATTGACAAATCGAGCAGAGTACAAAGAAAACAACAAAAATGTTTTAAGGGTTTGAAGGGAAACATTTCTATGAGCAGATCAAAAGATTTCAGTACGTCCAGCTCTGAGCAAGCACAGCTTAGTCAGATGAGATGTGTATAGCAATGTGCTTGAAAGGTGTAAATATCAAGCAGAAAAAACAGCATGGGGGGCTATTAGGAGGAAAAATGGAATCAAATTCAAAAAAAAGAAAAATTCAGATGAAAATCTTGTTGCCCTATTAGATAGTTTTGAGGAATGCAGTAAACATTTGCAAGAGAGCCAGACTAGATGAATCCTTAATAAATGTACAGCAGCCAGGAGTGGGGTTGGAAACTTCCATTGCTGTTCTCCAACACCTGCTTCTCCTCTTATGTCAGGTACTGGCATAAAATCCAGCTGTGGACTTTCACATAAGTACCTTATTTAAGGATCTGGACCAACTTAATAAAACCAAGTGAAGGCGTATCCGCATTGCTCCCCCAAACCAGATCAAAACTAAAGGACTCATTCCTGTCCTCTCTTGCTCTCCCAAAACTGCAGCGAGTCTCTAATGGTACCAAACACGGCAAAGACAGAGANGACCTGCTCTGAGCAACAGAAGGTGCTCTTACACTACCCTGCCAGTGCCACAGGCCTTTCCCAAGCAAACACTGTCTCCAAGTCCATCAGACTTCACCCAAGGAGATCCTGCCAGGTCAGATTAAGATTTTGTATCAGGACATGTTCAATATCAACACATTCTTCCTCTTCTGCTCACCACACAGTGTATCAACTAACTGAAATCAACCTTTTACTGAAAGAAGATAATTAAAAAATTACATTAAGCCAGATGGAAGCCTACAGCATCTTTTAATGACTCTTGTCTTTAAAGTCAGACTGACACTTGGTAGCTGTGCTTCATCCAGCAGGTTATGTGAAGGACTAAACCATGGAATGCTCTTTAAAGAAGTCTTTCAGAGAGGCAAGCAGGAAAAAAAAACAACCCAAAAACAAAACAAAAAGAAACAGAAACAAAACACTCAACTTGATATGAAGACCCACACCAAGAAAGTCTAATGTCATCATCCCCTCTCTGCTTCAGCTGCAAGTCTCATCCAGGCCATACCTTCCCATCTCCAAACTGCACTGCCAGGCTGTCCTTGGTGTGTGGTTTCTGCAGTCAGGAGCAATAAGAACATGAGGTGTATTTCTCCTCCCTAAAGGATGAAGACACCAGCTCCTCAGCAGGGTCCCGGACTGAGCTGAGCTGCCGACAGACATGGAGCCATAAAACACCTCTTAGTTCCTATTTCTGTTTTTTTATATTCCTAGGAACTTCAACAAAAGATTAAACTGTAAAAGAAGAAAAATCTGCAAGACAGGTCATGTAGAGGCTCTCTCCTGGTGCCTGGACAGGGCTGTGTTTACAGCTTATTGATGTGTCTCAGCCTGGGTCGCTGCACACTCAGTGCTCAGGGTCTTTCTCTTTTTCTCCAAACATTCCGAAGGAGAGGAAGCAGAGCCTCTGCAGAGGTTGGCAGCCTGTGCTGCCCAGGCACTGCCTCATTACCATGACAAAGGCAGGTTTGAACATTCCTCAGCAAACTCGATGGCTCCTTTCTGGCATCCCACTGAAAACTGGCAATGAGCACCTCCAGCTCCTGTTTACCCAGGCAGAGGAACAGGAGCAAATATATTTAGGACCTTCTGCAGTTTTTCAAGGAATTGTCTTTTTATCCACAGGATTCCTCTTAGCCTCACAGCACTGCCACAGTCCTGTGTCCACTATGTGCAGCCCCTCTGGTAGCTTACAATAAGGACATGAACTTCTTAATCCATTTTGCCCTTTCCAAAACACTACAAGGAGGGCTGGCAAGATTTTACCATGTGAAAATGTCAATGTTTGTTGCTTGCTGAGGCAGGATTTACAGCGAGTCTCAGCCAAGCAGCTTGTTTCACACCTTCAAATTTAAGGGGAGCAGTGTTTTCCTCTGGAAAGCATGTCCCAGACGCTGCACTAACACAGACACAGATATGTCAATCACCATGGATGCAAACTGGGAAAGCTTCCCAGAGGAAAGCATTTCGTTCCCAATCCGGAATGGCCAAATGAACAAACCACCACGCTGCTCCCTGCACCATCCCTGTTCAGGAATGCCCCACAATCCAATCTGCAAAGAATATCACTGGAAACTTGGGATGCACAGGAGAGAGAACAGTGGAACTGAGAAGGAAATCCTGGAAAAGGAGAGGATTTTGGTAGCTGTATTATGATACTATGGGCTAATTACAGCTGAAAATATGGACATTCTACTAAAGCATTACCCAACTTAAAGACAGGGCCAGCAAGAACCAAGCGCTGTGGTTGGCAGGAAAACTCAGGAAGCCTTTGGAGGGCAAATTCCTGGATTAATTCTTTAGCTAATACGAATTAATGCTGAGGTGAGCACAGATTTGCATTACCTTTGCTGGGAACATAACATCACGTGAGATGATCATGCTCGAGAGGCCACTGTCCTGAGCCACAGGGATTTTGTGAGTTAGATGAGCCTGGTTAAACTGCATCAATTTGGAGCCAATGTAATGCAGGCACTGCAGTTCCCTGACTCTCCCTCCAGCCCTGAAGTCCAGGAAGGTTCTTTCAGCTGGGCGAATCTGGAAGAAACTTCAGCCAGCGCCATTAGATTTCTAGACTCATAAAGTAGGATGTACATCAGACAGGAGGATTCCAGCAGGAAGGAGACACACACATCCTGCATCCTCTTTTCTGCAGGGATTCTGCCCCACCAGTTTCTGTTACCACATGCATGTCAAATTAATCTCTCTACAAAGCCTCTGATTTTCTCCCTTGCTGCACCAAGAATGAAGGTCATGGGGGATGTGAACCCAAAGTCACTCCTTTTTTTGCCCATGTTTGCCCATGCCCAGCTCACAGACTGAGCCCCTACACACCCTGGGGATACACCCACTGTTGATGGCCCAGTGCAGCCCCTGAGATACCATCTCTTTACTCCAGAAGATCTGCACAGCCATGCCCAGCCGTACCTCATCAGGTCCCACGGCCTCTCTGGACACCTAAAGCCACCTGTCACGCAGGTTGCACCGAGGCATGACTCAGATGGAAAAGACTCCATCGCACGTGATACATGTCCTTCTTTCCAGTGTTTTTTCTAGACACTGCAAGACCCTCCACCAGCGTGAGGGAGGATTTTGCAGAGGATTTCTGTGACTGGATTTGGGCTCCCACGGGGTAGGCAGGCAGCCCTGGATGCTGCTCTTCTGGCTCAGCTATGCCTCGCTATGGAAGGTACCTGTTTCCACGGTCAGACTGTGGATGACCCCATGCCCCAGAAGCAAGGCCTTGCCTCCTGAGGCTGCTTCTCACCTCTAGACAGGCTTGTAGCTCCATGTGAACACAGCCAACACCCTGACAAGTACAAGTCTGCCCCAGCTCCTAACAGGATTCTTCCCACTTTTGTTTTATTTTTCTAGATATTCTGCACAGCACAACCAAGTTTCTCTGTATAAACTGCAGGTGCTAGAAAACAAGGTGTTGAAATGATTTCAATTACACTGAAAGAATATCCTACTGTGTCCTTAGGGAAAGGAGAGAGGAGAGAAAACACGTTTTAAAAAAATTTGTACTGACTCCTGTGTAAACCTACTCTCAAGAAATGTTGTAAAAAAAACAAAAAACACACCTTGGTGCAAGTTAACAGAGGAGGAAGGTGACTCCTGCGAGCAGCTTCACTCTCCTGCTCATCAGATCACCAGCAAAGCCACAGAAGAGAATCATGGAACGGTTTGGGTTGGAAGGGCCTTTAAAGCTCATCTCATCCCACGAGCAGGGACACCTCCCACTATCCCAGGTTGCTCCAAGCCCCATCCAACCTGCCCTTGGACACTTCCAGGGATGGGGCAGCCACAGCTTCTCTGGGCAACCTGTGCCAGTGTGAGGCCCAAGCCAAAGCTGAGCTGTGCTGGGATGCTCTGCAAATGGAGTGATCTGGGATGCGGCAGCAGGAACATGAAGTTCCAGGCTGTGGCTGCACAGCCACTCGCACCCGACGTAACTCAAGCTGCCGTGGGAAGAGGCCATTTCATCTGATTTATTTTGTTCAAAATATCTGAACATTTTGTTTTTGAGCTCTTAATAAATTTTTGTCCTAAATTTCTCGTGGAGCTTCACTAGCATTGCTTACAGCAGCACTTCTCACCCCATCGGGAAAAGACAGCAGGCGTGGATTAATTTCTGAGGAAAGCTGCTTTCACGCCAATGCACTTGGCAATGGAGAATACAAGAAGAGCTATCCCAAAAATGCAGTATTTATGAGAGGAGTGGTTTCTAAAATTGTTTTCGCTATGGATACCAAGAAGCACCACCTGATTCCTGACTCCTCTCTCCTTTGCATGCTTTCATATGATTATTTTTAAGGTGACTTGAGCATCTATTCCACAGAACTCCAATTCAAAGCAAAGCAGTTCCAGCTGGACATCCAGCATGACCAGTTTCCAAAAGTCACTGCAGAAGGTTTGCAAATGGAAACTGCACTTTTATACCTATAGAAAAAAATAAAGCATTGCCTGCAGAAACCGAGAGATTCTCTCAGTGTGGTTGTGATTCCAAGATTTAATTATCTCGGCCCAGAACTGCAGGTATCAATGCTTCAGAGATAAAGAACAAACAAGGCAATTATTCCCAGAAGTCCTCCTTTTTCCCCTCTAACAATCACCAGGGTTACAAACATGCCAAGGTCAAAGAATGTGTAATAAAGAAATTTATTTCCAATTGGAATGCACAGAAACCTTGCACCGTAATGGTGGAAGAGCAGTGGTGTGAAACTCAGCAGCACCGAGATTAATGCATGGCTAAAGATCATAAGGACTATCACGGAGCCGTGTCTGAAATGACAAGGAATAAAATTAACAAGCATCTTTCCAACCAACTCCAACTCCTTCACCCTCCGGTTTCCCCGCTGAGCTGCACCACATGCAGCCAGCCCAGAGATGTGCCATCCATTAGCCACATTCTGTGTGTCAGGGACGGCTCTGGGCTGTCCAGGGATGCTCTGGGTGTGAACTTCTTAGGGGGGGGTCACCCTCTCCAAGGGATCAGATTAGGGAGTAGAGGAAGAAAAGCCCTATGTGGTGGCAGTCTCAGACAATCCTAAAAGCAACAGAGAACAGGACTGAAACAGCTTGTTCAATTCTTTGGACTTGTTCCTCTGCTGTCTGCATTATCCTAGGACTCCACAGGGAATATTTGTGGGCACCCACCCCAGCAGCTCAGACTGGAGCCACACACACCACAAGGAGGGGGGAGCATTAGGCAGCAACTCAACCCTTGCTGGTTGTTAACATGGACAAGACAAGGAAGTGACTGTCACCAGGGCAACAAACATGGCACACTCTGTCATTTAACATATCCTTAAAAAAAGGATATTGTTTATTTATTAAAGAGAAAATCCAAATTACACATGACTGTGCTGTGCTTACATTGAGATTAAAACTGTTGATGCCCTACCTCCAACAAAGCAAAGCCTCCAGCACCTTCTTTTTCTACAACACCCTATCATAATATTTGCAGGTATAAAGGCAGAAAAAGTGTAATTAGGTCTAAATCAGTGAGAATACCTTACATATTCCAGAGGCCTGAAAGCCAGAGCCATGCCACTGATACAGAAAATTGCTCATTGCCCAAAGAAAACTGCAAGGACTTTTCTTTCAGACAGATACATTTCGTTGCTATTCAACTTGCAACAACAGTATTTGACTCAGACTTTCCAGCTGGTTTCCTCTCCCTCTCAGCCAGAGCCTAAACAACAAAGTTTTTCCCATCAGCTACATATTTGGGAAGTTTTTGAAAACAGCAAAACTGTTCATGTGCAATTTTATGCAAAATATGCATATTTAGGAAAATGAACACGGACCATATTTATAACAACTTTTCAGCAGGAGTATCTTCTCTGTGCTGGGCACCGCTGAGGCACCTTGAATCTGGGCCCCTCACTCCAAGGACATTGAGAGGCCGGAGCTTGTCCAGAAAAGGGAACAGAGCTGGGGAAGGGGTTGGAGTTCCAGGAGCGGCTGAGGGAGCTTGAGGGGCTCAGCCTGGAGAAAAAGAGGCTCAGGGGGGACCTTGTGGCTCCTCCAACTGCCTGACAGGAGGGGGGAGCCAGGCTCTGCTCCCAGGGAAAAAGAAATAGGGTGAGAGGAAAAGGCCAGGGGAGGTTTAGGTTGGGTATCAGGGAAAATTTCTTCACTGAAAGGATTGTCCAGCCCTGGCACAGGCTGCTGAGGGCAGGGGTGGAGTCCCCATCCCTGGAGGGACTTAAAAGCCGTGTGGATGTGGCACTTGGAGACGTGGTCAGTGGTGGCCTTAGCAGTGCCGGGGAATGGTTTGACTTAATGATCTTAAAGGTCTTTTCTAACCTAAATGATTCCATGATTCTGTGTTAGAGCACATTATACATTACATCTTCAACCCCAAACAGATGAGTACAACTTGCTCCATTTTGTGGCTGGGCATTTAATCTTTTACCAAAGAGTGTAGAATTGTACAATCAGGAGTTAAACAGATATTTAAGCCAATAGTCCTTCCAGCCCTGAAATAATGACACTGGACCTGGTATTATACAAACTTTCAAGCACTTTTCCTCTCCTTTGCTAGAGATGGTCTGCTGGGCTGAGTCCCTCTGGCTGGTTTTATGTAAATGACAGGAAAAAGTGAGGGTGGGCTCATTCTGATTTGGCTGTGTGCATTACAGCTCCCTCACTGGCACAGGCATAGTCTCTATGCCGTGTTCTCAACTTTTTTTAAAATTGAAAAGTCTGAATTTCTTACAAAAAATTCCACCCATTGACTGCTCCATGTTTGGCAGGAAAAGCAAAAGGAATAAATAGAGGATGCAGCATTTAGGCTAGAGCGGAAAAATATAGTATCTTTGCTCCAAATCATAGCTTTACTGGAATAATATTGCAAATTAAAACCACACAAAATTAAACAGTAGTTATATGTGTTTGAACTTTGCCAGCCTTTCCCAGCAGCGTGAAGCCAGTTCCTAACCCTGACTCCCATACACAGCTTGAGCTCAGAGATCCCAGAGCCTCATCAGGCACCTCTGCTCTCCACAGCCCAGACTCTGACACCCCACTAACAGACTCCCTCAAGGACTTCCCATATACAATGAGTGAATTCAAGCAGAGAAATACAAGTTTTTAGCAACGAGGAAGAGAGTAAATACCGTGGTATGTCCTAGAGCATAGGAGAGACATGCAAATCTCAGTCAACACTCTCCAAGTCTGTCTCTGCTGGGCTTTGGAAAAACTACAACTCCACAACATGGGCAAGCAAACCAGCAGTAGCAGCCTAAAGGCAAGAAGCTCTACTTTTTAGTTGAAATCTACCCAGAAGGAGGGAGTTATGACCTCTCCCAGGCATAGCTGCTGGGCTGCCAGACACAGTCGTGTTCACATCGGGAAATGTCCCACCACGCAGGGGACAAAACAAACCAGGGAAGATAGTGACAGAGCAAGGGGAATGGCTTCCCACTGACAGACAGCAGGGTTAGACTAAATATTAGCAATAAATTCTTCCCTGTGAAGGTGGGGAGGCCCTGGCACAGGTTGGGCAGAGAAGCTTCAGCTGCTCCATCCCTGAAGTGTCCAAGGCCAGGTTGGATGGAGCTTGGTCTTTTGGAAGGTGTCCCTGTCAATGGCAGGGATGATCTTTAAGGCCCCTTCCAATCAAAACCATTCTGCAATTCTGTGAAGGGTGGGTCTATCGAGGAAAATGAGGAGAAAGATGAGGAAAGTTGAGTGCTGTGCTGCGCTCCAGCCTCAAATGAACCCACCCCCCAGGCACAGAACAGTGGGGTAAATCCCAGTGGTGTGATTGCAAAATGATTCCTTTTAGTGTCACATTAGTGTCACCAGCACTGCAGACCTCCTGGCAGGAGCCTCTGGCTCTGTTATCTTCTTTGTACAGGGGGAATAGCAGAGATGCCACCACTGTTTCCAGCAAAGTGGGAAGGTAACAATGGGGGAATGCAGCAGAGCCTGGCTGGAGAACCGTGGGGTGCAGAGCAGCACTTTATAACTCTACCTCTGCCAGGCAGTCCCTGCTTCTTCCTTTCCTGGGGAGAGAGACTCACTCCCGACAGAGTCTCTCTTATTACAGTGACAATTCTCCACATCTCCCCAGGGATCAGCTGCATGGAGCTCTCTCTCTCTTTCCCTCTCTCTCTCTCTCTCTCGTTGTTGTTGCAGCTGCTGTTAAACTGTGCTCAGTGATCGATCCACACCTGAAAAAACTTCAGGAAGCGCGTGCTCCTGAAGGGTCAGGGAGGAAGGACCTTTCACGTCCTGCCAAAGCAAAGCTCCTTTGACACCCTCTCCCTACACCATTGGACAGTTCATGCAACCTCTGAACCAGTGAGAGATGGAAGGGGTGGGAAAGTGGGTGAAAAAACCAGCTCTCCTCATTTTCTACCTCAACTGCTGTCTGTGAAGGGACCATTTTGGGTGTGATGGCTCAGCTACGCACAACCATGCCAGGCACTCTTCATGAGCCAAGAGCCTATACCAATTTTCTACTATTTTTGTCTTTACAAACAGGCAAAAATAGGAGATCAAGGTTTAGGGTGCTAATTAGGGGTTGATAAGGACGTTTTTAAGGTGTTCACAGGCATCACCATTCCCCTTCTCAGGCCACTTTGCAAATGCTGCTGAGAGGAAAACACCCTCACATCTGTGAAAGCGCTTCATGTGAGCCATCCCCACACAGCCCCTGGTTTTGCTGGGCTCCAGAGGGGCAGGGAGAGACCACAGCTGCCCACCACAGCCCAGGGAGCAAGGAGGGAATCATGATGATCATGTCTGGCATTGTCTCTTAACAGTTTTCTCAAGGAAAAAACAAATGATGCATAGAAATTACCAGTTCACAGCTCAAAGCAAATTCATCCCAGGATAAAGATTTCCTACTGATGTATAGATGGCTCACGGGTACTGCAGACAGGCAGACTTTTCATATATTCCCACAGAAAGGCAGTCCCTGATAACAATAACACAATTCCTGGCACTTCCAAAGGCCCTTCACAACCCTGGCTCCAGATGCACAGCGGCTTCTCTCGCTGCTGCACGAACAGCAACATTTTCAGCCTCATCCTCAGCCCTGTAAGGAGACAGGCACAAATTCAGTCTGCCTGAAACCTCCTTTCTTCAGCAAAATACCCTCAGATACAGGGCTGACCTGACGCTTCCAGCAGTGACTGAATATCCACATTTATTTTTGGTTTCTGGAGGGATTCCGAGCCCGCAGCCCCCTGCAGCACACACACAAAGGAAGGAGGACCACCACGGCTTCTCCAAAGAAAACCGAGTTCCTGAGGTCTGAACCAGCATGGCACAAAGGTCACGTCATTACTGCAGTGCTGGGTGACCAGGGGAGAGCAGCTACAACTTAAAATATTCGGAAAATAAATGCATTTACCAATTCATTTTTATTCTGTATGAAAATGTAAATTGGGTGCAAAAATAAAACAAACAGAAGAGGCCTAATTATTTATACAGGCATTTTAATCAAACAATGAATAGCACACAGCAACCTTCTACATCAATTAATAAAGCTGGCTTCTGCAAAACAAAAGAGTTACACCATGTGCCCTAATTATAAAATCCAGCCTGGAGATGCCTTTTTTTTTTCCCTCCCCCCATACACCTGGCTTAATATATCCCCACTGCATTCCTGAGCTGAGGACACTCGTTAGACCCACTCTCTAGTTACAAATTCATTACTGTGCTGCGTTTTTCCTTCTGGCTTTGACAGTAGGAGTGGTCACACTGCAGCACTCAGAGGCAAACCAGCAGCTAATTGAAGGCAGGGGCTGGGGGGGCTGAGAGGAGGGTCTGCCTCCCTTTCTCTGCGCAGGAGGCAGCTGCTTCCACTTAAGCTTACCACATTTCAGGAGATGAGGATAAAATAGGAGCTGTTAGATGTTTGCATTAGATTCCAGGAGCCACCTCGATGTTTTGCATTAACAAAACGCACTTTACAACATGTTTCTTCATGTCTTACCTTGGGCTTCACTTGATCAAACACCATTCACCGTGTGACCAAAGTGGCTAATGATGAGCTGTCTCCTCTTTGACAAATCAGTGCCTGTGCCATCTGAGAGGTAATCTAGCAAAAGCAGCC
Organism: Serilophus lunatus; assembly: GCA_013399895.1. Classification (NCBI taxonomy): domain Eukaryota; kingdom Metazoa; phylum Chordata; class Aves; order Passeriformes; family Eurylaimidae; genus Serilophus; species Serilophus lunatus. The sequence continues at coordinate 106,954 of VXBA01002517.1, forward strand.
CTGGTGCCTCGTAGCAAACAGAACATTCCCGGCACAGGGATTTTGAGCCCGGCCTCAGAAGGGCTGGTGGAGCAGGGCAGGAGACACAGCACCTCCAGGTACACAGTCTAAGCTGAACAGCCCAATAGCTGAATACATTTTGTTCCCAATTCCACAGGGTTCAGAGTGAAAAGGATGCTGCTTGTTTATTTTTCAGTAGCAACAACAAAAGGCGACAAATAAATTGTTACATCTATTTGTAATTGTGGCATTAACTACAAGTTAATGAAGGTTTTACAAATCAACCATCACAAAACAACTTCTCTGGGGCTCAGCAACACATGGTTTGACATAGGGCACATGGAAAGTGGGGCCGTGGAGCCAGAACACACTCCTGCACTGGGGTCATTCTGCCCTGTAAAAGCATAAATGAAGGTGTCTCCCATTCTCATCTAAACAAACAGAAAACACACCCAGGAACTCAGAAAATGCCCCAATTCACATTTTTAAATTGCCTCTCCCTGCTCCCTGCAGCTCACAAGTGGGGAAGACCATGTAAAAAGGTTTCCCAGGATGGATGAGATCTCACCTGAGGAGGTGAAAACTTGGGAAAACAGGGCAAGGAGGGCACCAGAGCAGAGAGGGGCACCTGGGCAGTGGAGGACACAAGCCTGGGCTGTGTTTCCCACCATGTCCAGCAATGTGTGTAAGCAGCTGTATGCCTTCCACAGATAACACTGGCAGGGAAGAAGAAACAGAATCACGGAATATGCAGAGTTGGAAGGGGCACACAAAGATCATGGAGTCCAACCCTCATCTCTGCACAGGCCCATCTGCCTGTGCCCCAGGGGATCATCCCAACCCTCCTCCAGCTCTGGCAGCCTTGGGGCTGTGCCCACTGCCCTGGGGAGCCTGGGCAGTGCCCAACCACCCTCTGGGCAAAGAAGAGCCGTGGCCTGAGATCCCCCCTGCCCCTGCCCTGACACAGCTCCAGCCCATTCCCTGGGCTCCTGGCCCTGGTCCCCACAGAGCAGAGCTCAGGCCCTGCCCCTCCTCTGCCCCTCCCCACCAAGTTGTCCCTCAGTCTCCTCCTCTCCAGGTGAACATACCAAGTGCCCTCAGCTTCTTCTCACATGCTGCCCCTCAAAGCCCTTCCCTATCCCTGTTGCCCTCCTTTGGACACTAAGATCTTAGTATCTTTATTATATTGGGGTGCCCAAAACTGCCACCATATTCAAGGTGAGGCCAGAACAGCCCAGTCTGCACTCACCAGTATCAACCTCCAAGCAACCAGGTCCACCTCCCAGATGCTCATTCAGCTCTTGTGCTCCTGAGTCCATCAAACCTGTCAGCACTACCAGGTCTCTGCAGCTGCTGCTCAGCTAGGCCAAGCTGAAGGCTTTGGGCACATCTGTCTGCCCAGCTGTACAAATGGGTTATGAGTAGAGTGTTTTGAGGACTATTTCTAAAAAGGACAGCTCATATTTTGTGTTCAGCGTTGCAGAACATCAAAAAATGGTGATGAAGTCAGACCAGCATTTATCCACATAAATGGAAAAATATTTCTGTAAAATAAATCTAAATATTAGAGACAGATTCACTTTTGTCTCTTTTAACAGCACAAGGCAAGAGACTGATAAATCAATTTAAAAGACTTCTTGCTAGAAAAATCACACTCATTTAATAATTTTGGTCTAAATACTAATCTAGAGAAGTTTGGCATGCTTTAGGAGTTTGGGGGAGAGAACTTTAAAACCCAAAGTTTGTGTTTGCAGATTATGTTGTTTCTCAACAGGTAGGACAGGCTCATAAACAGCACCAAAAAGGATGATTATCCTTGGCTGCCACATTACTGCAACCAACCAGATTTACTTTGAATAAGTCCTTCATCCAGGACTCAGGCAATGCAGTGCCAATACTGCATCTGGTACTTTCTATAAGGCAGAAAAATACAAATATAGAAATGCAATTGCAATTGAAATCCGTAAAAGAAAAATGGATTTTTGAAACACACCAAATGTAATCAGATACTATTGAAGTTCAATTATTCTTCGTTATGTTTAAGAAATTTTGTTAATATGTATTTGATTCTGCTAAAGAATATCACTCAATTAGCAAGCTCTCCAAATTTCAGAACTAATGCTTATGTGGAGTCAGTGGAAATGTTCAAAAATGTACTTGTCAGCTCCTGTTGCATAATAGACTGTGTGGCAAAGGAAAGCAAGTTGCACCTTCAGTGTCTGCAATTCCAAATTACCAACATGAGTCATGTTTGGGGTTTGACTGCATGGAGGTTCCTTTTGCCCCAACTCTGAGTTCCAAAGTTTAAACAACAGAGTTTTCAACAGCCCTGGCACTGACAACAACAACAAAAGACACCTACAGAATACTTGATAGATGAACAGAAAACATCTTCTTCTCCCTGTTACCTCTTGACATTGCAATTCCAAGAAATAATGGAAAAAAGAAGCAGCTCCTTAGTTGCTTGCTCCTAACTCCAAATCTGGGTGTGTAACAGGCTGTGCAAGTGGCTCCAGCTGCCGTCCCTAGTCCTGTCACACTGATGGTCCAAATTGATGCTCAGATGGCCTCAATTAAGAGTGTGATGAAGCCCCCTCTGCTCTGGAGCCAGGCTGGGAGAGCTGGGGCTGTTCACCCAGAGCAGGGAAGGATCCAGGGAGACCTTGGAACCCCTTCCAGTGCCTAAAGGGGCTCCAAGAGAGACGAAGAGGGACTTTGGAGAAGGGTCTGGAGGGACAAGACACAGGGAAATTGTTTCCCACTGCCAAAGGGCAGGGTTAGATGCAACACTGGGAAGGAATTCTTCCCTGTGAGGCCCTGGCACAGGTTGCCCAGGGAAGCTGTGGCTGGCCCATCCCTGGAAGTGTCCAAGGCCAGGTTGGACAGGGCTTGGAGCAACCTGGTCTCTTGGAAGGTATCCCTGCCCATGGCAGGGAGGACGGTACTGGATGATCTTTAAGGTCCCTTTCAGCCCAAACCATTCTGTGATTAAAAGCTAAAATGGTAACACAATGAGTTTCATGTCCTTTCCACCACAAAAGGATTTCAATGATTTGCAGTCATCATGTACAAACTGCAGTATCAACAGCAAGAACAACCCTTTCCTATTTCTTCCCATCCCCTCAAAGTCTTCAGAAGCACAGGACAGGACCACTGACCAGCATCACTGTTAGCCAGAGAAATATTAATACATAATCACTGTTAAATTGTACAACCTGACACCAACCTCCTCTCCTCTAGACCCTGTAACCAGCCCTCTAATAACAACATTTATGAGTGTCCTTTAACAGCTCCTGTAATGACTCACTTAAAAAAAAGAAAATAAATCACTTTTATTGCAGTTCCCTGCCTCTTTAGGAAGATACAGCATCCCGGCAAATAAAACATACCTACTGAACAACAAGACCTTAGCTGTGACATTGTGAGCAGTGAAATAACACTTGGAGAATAGATGTATTCCAGAACCAAATATCCCCAGGGAGCTTGGATGTTAAAAGCAACAGCACTTGCAATTTTGGATATACACATCTGAAACATCCTTCCAGGCTAGACCACAGATTCACAGGTAAGGAAAATAGAAAAAAAAAAAACAAACCCTGAGTGAGAACCAGAAATGTGCTTCAGAGAGGAGAGATGCTGCAAACAGGGCTGCTTTCTCAGCAAGCAGCAGGACTTCTCCTCTTTGTGATTTACAGATACTTAAAAACAAGTAGGTTAATGAAGCAACAATACACTGACTGTGGAGCACTGATTAATACAAACTTCCCAGCACAGTGATTCAGGAGCCAATTCAGCACCAGGGCAATGTCCAAGCTGTTTGGCTGGGCTCATTAAAAAAAAAAAAAATAAATAAAACCAAAACACACCAAGGTCTTGAAAAAGCAACACTAGCATTTATTTAGCATTAACTAAATAAAACAATTCCTGAGAAATAACTGCATACATCTCCATTGTGTGGGAAATAAAACCATATGGATAGTCTACAGTATTCTACTTTTCGCTCTGCATTTTGAGCTTCAGTATTTTCACTATTATCTCTTTAACAGCTTAATTTAGAAGGAACTTGGTACATCAAATTGGTTGCAAAGCTAAACCATCGGGGGTCTAAATGAGCCCCTGGCATTCAGTGAGTCTCTCAGCCTCAGTTTCCTTCTCTCTAAGGTAAAGGCAATACCCTAAGTTGGGGATTAACCACAAATACGCTTGGGAAGTGTCTTCAACACTTAAAAACACACAATTTCACTTTCTGTGAGGAAGCACAAGCCCATCCACTCCCCACCCAGAAGACCAGGAGCCCACAGGCAGAGGAACATGGCATGGCCAAAGCACCAGCACAGCCCTGGTACCTCCCTCTGAAACCAGCACCACCAGCTCCTGGCAGAACCACCTGGCTGGGAAAAGACAGAGATCAAAGAAAACAAGAACAGAAGCAACATCAGATTCTTCCAGTGGCTTTTTTAGGGGACAATGATGACTTAGGAAGTCTCTGTACTAATGAGGCATCCACAGCCAGGAGCAGTGCAGGGACACATCACTACAGCTGTTGGCACCAGCTCAGAAGTGACAGTCCAAGCCAACATCTGCACACAAGCAATCCAAACATCCCTTCCTAGAGCTGCATCTGATCACGTGCCATGCCCTCCTAGGGAAAACATGCTGCTGGAGAAGAGAAACCACATCCAACAACTATGACATCCCAAGCTCCCAAGCACTGTGGTACTTCCAGCAAACCACAAGATATTGCAGCAACATTGTACTTTTTTTTTTTTTCAAGAGAAAGGCACAATTTCATACACGTACTTGTCACCTAAATTGAAGTTTTCTTGAGTTCCAACAAAAAAAAAAAAAAAAAAAAAAGAGGGACAGAATTGAAAAAGGGCCTTGAGTGAGGTTATAAGACCATATGATGTAGTTTTTTTAACCAGCTTTTCCATCTCTGACAAGGGCATAGCCCAGCCCAGAAGATCTGCACTGCACGGTGGCTGTTTAGCAGTCAACGATACACTGCTGGAGGTCTCAACCCAGTTCTCAGCGAACAAATGATTGTACAAAAATAGCCATTACCTAAGATGACCATTTTCATTCCAGGACAAGAGAACATCAGGCTGGAAATTGCAGAATTAATCCCTTGAGTATGCAACCTACCACAAGGTCTTGTGTTTAATTTGAAGTGGAAAAAAAAAAATCACATTGTGGTGACCAAGAACAAAGGACATGCAATAAGAATTAATTTCAACATTAACGACCACTGAAACACACAGGGCAAATTGGGCCCTCCCCTAAACGTCAGGCCAAAGGCTGCTGGGCAGCAGCTGAAAGCAAAGGTGCTGGAATTGTTATGAAAGACGTGGAGCTGCTGGAGCAGGTCCAGAGGAGCCACACAGATGTTCCAAGAGCTGGAGCCCCTCTGCTCTGGAGCCAGGCCGGGAGAGCTGGGGCTGTTCACCTGGAGAAGGGAAGAATCCTGGCACAGACTGGGCAGAGAGGCTGTGGCTGCCCCATCTCTGAAAATGTTCAAGGCCCGACTGGATGGGGCTTGGAGCAACCTGGGATAGGGAAAGGTGTCCCTGCCCATGGCAGGGGGCAGGACTGGAAGATCTTTAAGCTCCCTTCCAGCTCAAACCATTCTAAGGGTGATTCTACAACTTTCCGCTGTTGGACTCAGCCTGGGATCAAAGTCAGGACGGGCACCAAACACAGATGTCAGGATGCAACAGGGAATATCTGCTCTGGGATATTTACAAGTGATCTCAAAGACTGGAAGTGTTGCTCCAGCACCAGAGACTTCTGCTACAGTAACGGTACAAGCCATACACTGAGTTTGTCACCAGACAACTCAGTTGGTTAAGAAAAAAGCTAAAAATTAAAAAACACCAACAATATACTAATAAAGCAAAACAAAGGGGATTTTTAATTTGATTCCAAGTGTCTCTGCCATTTGGAGATTTTTCCCTTTTTTTGTTGTTGTTGTTTTTCATTTACATCTATCATCACCTAAAACAAAGGCACTAGCTGGAAGCAATGGGTCACCTACAAAATGAGCCCATGGGTTCCCTTCCACCCACCCTGCTGCATCTCTCCCTTCTTCACAATAAAACTTGCCAAATCTATGCCTACAACAACCACTAGCCTTCTGAAATCCCGGGCAAGGACTGGGAAGGGATGGAAACGAAAAGACTACGAATCAATCTTCAGGAAGGCACAGCAGGATGGAAGGGCCATTTAAACAAGCAAAGCATTTTTTTGTTGTGACTAAAACTGTTAAAATGAGTAGCAGATTAGCACCAGGTTACAATCAAACACAGCAGCTGGTTTACAGTGACTACCCAGGGCAAACAGAGATAACTGTTTAATGAAGCGAGTCTGCCAAAGGAATTCTCCAAATATCCACCCAAGAGAGCAAAGGTGTAGAAGGACAAGGTAACGATGATCGGAATGACAGAGTCAGCTCTCTTTTCATGGCTGCTGTACTGAACCTCATGAAAGATGCTGGTGAGTGATGCCAGCATAAAGGTATTGCCTCCCCATGCCCAGATCCACCACAGCTTCCAACAGCTCCTGCACCAGCCATGTGCAGGAGCGGTGGTGGCTGCTGCCACTCCTCCAGTGTCACCAGTCCCAAAATCAAGCTGTTGAAGGATTAAAAGGAAAAACAAATTACAATAATAATAATAAGTCAGTGAACCCATTTTTTAGGGATCACCGAGAACCTTTTAAGTACAGCCCGAATGTCAGGGTCACTGTGCAAAGGCTGGTCTGCAGGTGGCAGCTGCATCCTGCTGTCCCTGGATTATATTAGAGCCACCCAAGCACACTCCTGTGTATCACTGAGTGTTTAGGGAAGTTCTGGCAAAGAATATCCCTAAAAGTTGACCTCTGAATGGATGCGGATAGGAATGAAAAGCAAGATGTTGGATGGCTAACCTGAACAGGATTTTGGAGCAGACAAAAAAGAAAACGTCCCTGGGGGATTTATCTAGATTCAGTGTTTAGCATAGTGCACGTTGATTAAAAGCACAGTCACCAGTGCAGGTATGTGCTAATACAATATTGGTTTAACACATGGGGAGAACAGGACTGACATCTCTAAATTAGGTGTTTCTAAATATCTCTGAGGTGCCCCAGCACCTCCTGGGGTAACAACACCAACCTGGTCAGGGAGAACTGCCCTCCATGGAGCTTCTGAGATGCCTTCAGGACAGCATATTAATGCAAACATTTTTAAATATGCCGCTTCTATTGTTTTCATAAAATACAAGTCTCTTAAGGAGGCCTCAGCTCCAAGAGGAAGCAGCAATTCATTTGGTTCTCACTGTCCAGCTGGGAAGAGTATTTTGGAATGGAGAATACTTGCAGCTTTCTATGCCTAAAGAGTGGCTGCTAAAAGAAATGAGGAACTAGAGACAAAAAGAGTGACAAATCTGCATTTTGACTTGACAAGGCTGGTAAATCTTCTGTTTAGCCCTGTTGCAGTTGAAGTGTATCTTGCAGGAAGGTGGCAGGATAAAGCTTTGAAGGCAGAGTCCCTGGGCAGAAATACAGCTGGAGAGGGCCAATGTCATCTCAGACAGCAGGACACAGCCCTGCCAGGTCAGGAGGGTGAGAAGTGATGTGAGATCCAGGCCACGTACACATCTACAGCCACCCAGTCCATGGGGCTTCTTCCTCCTGCAGACACTGAATGCACCTGACCCCAGCAGGCTGCACATCACTGTACATCCCACCAGGAGACCTCAGCTGGGTCAGAAACATCACAGGTTCTGACCTGCAGCAGAGTAATAAAACATCTCAAGAATCAAGAACGGAATGCAAAGGCCTGGAATTTGAGGACTTGTTGGTCCTGACTTCAGACAGCAGAGTGGCCATCCAGCCAGGAGGTCCTGCAGGGTCAATGAACTGTCCAGCCCAGATTGCCCATGGTCTTCATCATATCACAACTGTACCCCCACACCAGACAATCACAGACTCACAGAATGGTCTGGGTTGGAAGGGACCTCAGGCTCAACTCGTTCCACTCCTTGCCACAGGCAGGGACACCTTCTGCCCTGTCCAACCTGGCCTTGGACACTTCCAGGGATGGGGCAGCCACAGCTTCCCTGGGCAACCTGTTCCAGGGCCTGCCCACCCTCACAGGGAAGAATTTCTTCCATCTAATCTAAACCTGACCTCTGTCAGTTTAAAGCCGTTTCTCCTTGTCCCATTCCTGTCCATCTTTCTTGTAGCTCCTTCAGGTCCTGGAAGGCCACAATTAGGTCACCCCAGAGCTCCTCTTCTCCAGGCTGAACAATCCCAATCCTCTCAGTCTTTCCTCACGGCAGAGTTGCTCCATCCCTCTGATCATCTTAGTGGCCTCCTCTGGACTCACTCCAACAGGTCCATGGCCTTCAAATAGCACTTCAGCACTGACCCTGAGTACATGCTTTCCTTTTTCACTGCTGATGCATCCTGACCCCTCAGGAACTTCAGCCAAGCACTCAACAACATCAGCCCCATCACAGAGCCTCAAAAAAGTGCCTATTCAATCGTTTCATCCTTGGTTTATACATCTGCCTCTTACAAAGACAAATTTCTGATGCTGGAATCCTGCTTTTTCTATCACAACCTTTAGACCAACAGCCACAGACTGTCATTTTTAACACTGGTCATCTGGAAAACCATGAAGAAACTCACAAATCCAACAACACAAGTCTTTAAAAAAGTAAAAAATATTGAAACTCCACACAACATTTCTGACTACTGCATAGCAATGGGAAAAAGCACAGAGTAAATCACCTGTCTGACTGCTGGGAAATGTCCAGCATTCTCTGAGAACCTGCTTAAATGTGCTCTTTAACTTTAACCCAGAGATCTGACATCAGACTTTGCTGGCAAAATAGTTTCAAAAAAAAAAAAAAAAAGCCCAAGTACTGGTGTGCTGCAGCTATGTGTGCACATGGAAAGGTGCAATTCAGCAGAACCTCGAGGGTCCTGGGTTTGACAGGGAACCCCACTAAACAAAGACACAGATTTAGAAATTTGAAAGTATGGATAGAGCAGTAAAAATTCAATAAGATTCGACCCCACCTCTTTTTTCTCTCCTTCCATCTCATTTCATTCACCAGAGCAGGGACTGTCGTTCAGTCCCACATAAGGGAGGGATCTCCATCACAGTGTCTTACATACTCTTGTTGGGAACAGATGCTCAGCAATTGTCTACATGGCTTCAGATATTGTTCTGGCAAACCACAACCAGAGCCCTGTACAAAATCAGCTTGTAAATACCCACAAGGACCAAAGAAATCACTGGATAATAGTTAGAAAAGAGGCAGCCACTGCTCACATACAACAAAAATCTGATCTACACTTACAAAATCAATCTAACAGTAAAGGGGCAGGCAAGCCCTGTCTCCACAAAATTTTGGGGTGTTTGTAGCACTACACATGATTTTCCAAACACTATCTGCAAAGAGTGCACTCTGGAGAGAAACTGAGGCAGCAGACTCAGGGATCCAGGTATTTCACTTCCATCTGTGTTTAACTTGTTTCTCTGCTCCTCTGTGACTCATCAGAAAAATAGAAGGAGAGGAAGCTGCTCAGAGATTAAGCTGAAAAGCAAACACGCAGAGAAAAGGGATGATTTCATGCTACGGAGTCCAGTAATGCTGCAAACCAGCTGCTCCCAAAAATTTGCCCTGGTAGCATTTCTTATCCATCTTCAATGAGAAAAATCACAGGGAATGTGGTGGGCTGCATGCAGTGGTCAGAGGGGACTGTATGAGTCTCTTGATGAGAGCCCAGTATTTTTATATAAAGCCTCCAGGCACAAAATGTCCTGAGGACAAGTGGTCTCGTAATTGGTTAAAAAAGGCAGAGAGGGTCAATCTGTGAAACATTAGGCTTGTGGCCACCTCTCTATTTCAGCACTATTTCTCTTCTCTCCACAGTCAAATCCCGCTATTTATTTCCACCTACATACCATCAGGCAGATGGGAAACATTCAGCATAATTCTTCACTTTTATCCCTCCCCATGTCCCTCCAAAACCTGATTTGATTTCTTATGCAGCAAGACAAAAATCATATTAAATTGCAGGGGAAAAAAACCCCACAACCCAACCAGCTATGCTACACACAGGATTTGCATCTGATCCCAAATTTCCTTCACAGCCAGTGCGTATGTTTTGCAGATTTCCACAGTAGCAGGACTTTCATCCCTCCCTGTGCACAGCCACTACTTGTCTTGCAGTGTGAGATTGAAGTAGACAAGTGTGAAAGAATCATATAGGGCTCAACATCATTAGGCTCACCCTGAAAGCACAAGAGTTGACAGGTCTGAGGAAGCAACTTCCGATTTTTCCCTGGGGCTCAGATTTGGGAGATTGGAGATTGGGGAAGGAAAGGAAGATCTTTAAAAAATAAAGCCAGGAAGGCTGCTTGTCGTTATCTTTGCAATCTTGGGGGAGTCGTGAGGCTACCAGGATGTCAAAAATTATGAAGAATTAAATAGCAATGAAACCCTCAAGTTAAACCTCAACCCAAACTGCGAAAACACAATGAAAGTTCAGCCTGTTAGAAATAATGTGCTGGGCAAAACATTAACACATTTACACTTGAAAGTTGTGAAAGAGTCAGAATCTTCCTGCTTAAAATGTATCAGTCAGATGAGATCTGATTCCAGGACAGAGCATCCTGCACATACAAAAAAGAAAGTACTTGAATAGGCATCATAACACAAACACCCATTTATTTCTGCCAAGTAAGATCAGCGTCCTCTCTCAAAAAATAATGCTCCCTGAAAAATGCTGGAGCTCAGCTTGCTCAGAGAAAAAGAGCTCACAAAATCAAACAGCCTCCAATATTTCAGCTATTAAACAGGCTCATTTTCACCCTTCAGGGCATTTGTCAATTCAGACTGCTGCATTTATATAAGAGAAAATCTAAAATACCCTCACCGTAAAGGCTGGCAGATCAGCTTTGCCTGAATGTCAACCAGCCTTTTCCTGACTGAATCAATGGCAAAGTTATGATTCTGCCCACTGAAAAGTCCCAGTGGTTTACAACTTGGGGCTATTACATATGGAACAATTACCTCGCCATCATTCCCGGTAATCCACACGTTCCTTAGTGTCTCGTGGAAGGATAACTGGCCTCTCCGAAATGGGAACAGCAGCTTGAGGCAGTAATTGTGAGGGTCTGGTCTGGGATGTTTTTAAATTTGTTTTGTATTTGTATGTGGAAATAAGCATGAACAGACGAAGATCAAGTCATCAACACTGATGGCCATCAGGATCAGGATCTAGTTTGATGGTCATCAAACAGGCAGGGAGCTACATTTTGTACCAACTTCCCAGTGGCCTTTCAGCTTCACCTTGCTGAGAAAACTCCACAACAGCTCAATCCAGAAAGCACAGAGAGGAAAGGGCACTGATAAACAGCCAAAGGAAGGAGGTACATAAACACAACGACAGGATCATCGGCCTTGGAACCCCAAAAGCAACCAGTGTGCATCCAACAGCTCAGAAACCAGGGGAGAACTAAAAAGCAAACTCAAGTAGTTGTGTAAAAAGTATCACCTGATTTTGGGGAGGCTACTTCATGATTTTTTCAGTAAGTACATGTGGCAGTGGGAATACACACTCACTAATTTCCAGCCCAGTGTCAGCTTTCCAGATACCAGCTCATCCCAAAACAATGACTGTAACAGAATACAAACCTTCCAGATCACTGTTATGCCTGAGGTATTAAACAGCACTGAGGAATAAAAGGCAGAGTAAATATTTCAAGGGGTTGCAAGCAGCAGGAGGAATAGATGGGTAAGAGAACAGAGCAGCTGCTGACCTGAATGGATCCAACACACAAAGCGGGCTGGCTTTTCAAAGCCATGATTGGCCAAAATTTTCAAGACCAAGACATAATTCATGGCATTTCCCTTTATGACTTGCCCAGGTGAGATATTCCATCTGCTTGGTCTCCAGAGGAGGAACATCCAGTGCTGGCAAAATCATTCCTCCCCATCACACATGGGTGCCCAAACACTGACATTCTTAAAAAACTGGTTTTATCTTTCTTTGTCTCAGTTCCTGCAACATGGAGGAAGTTCCTTCAGATATAATTCTGTCGTTCCCATGGCTGCTGAGAGGGGCTGACTCAGGTCTCCTCTTTGTCATTTACTGATCTCTGATGCCCCCCAAACACTGATTTAAGAAGTCCCGCTTGTAAAAGGGAAAACCAGACAGGCAGAAACTTGCTATTCAGGTGCTTGCCAGAAAACTCAGCTGCAAATACTGCTGTGCAGCACGAAAAGTCTCTCCCGAAACCTTTCATGTGTCTCTCTACATGTCAAGCTCCCTTTCTTCTTCCTTTCATCTCAGTATTTAGATAATTCTCACTAAAAGCAAGGTGGTCGTTCTTGCAAAATTACCATAACGTCTCTTGATGGACTTTTAAGATCTCTGCTGCTTGTTACAGAGCGCTGCGATGTGTTTTGCCAAGAAGTGAGACATTGTTTATTCTTGTATTAGGAAGACAAAGTGTTTCCCACTTCGGGGTTTCATCTCTCCTAAAACGCGGGCGTAGCAGAAAGAGCGGCAGAGCTGAAGGGAGGAGACTCCTGACGGCCCCAGAATTTCAATTCCATTGATTAGCAGCACCGCCAGCGTAAGGAGATTTAATGCCGAGCCCGGTGTAAATTGGATTCCAATTGCTGTCCTTGTGTAAAAGGGGGTCTCACATAAAGGATTAAACGCAGGCCAAGGGTGCACAATGAACCCACTGGCTCATTCACAATCAGCTTTGTGTACTCATTAGAAAAGGGAGCTAATCACCCCAGTTTGTGCTGGTTTCAGAGCTGCCAGCACAAAAGGCTGTGACCTCCCACTGTGAGTCAAAGACAAAATATCCCGCTTTCTCCCATGTACCAAAAACTCTCATTTTGTGCCTCCAAAATTCAACCTTCTGATGGACCCACAATGAAAATTAGCTATGGTCAGCAAGACTCAGCTACCCCTAAAAGCCCAATTATGTTTCTTAATATAGGAGATGAATTAGGAAAACTAAACATCTGTCCAGTAAGGAGTCTACCAGTGACCTAGTTCTGTCCCAGTGTGTGGCTTGCTTGTAAATGTGTTCAGAGCATGTGCAGTGCAACAAAGCACAGAGATTTCCTAAGCAATCTCCCAGGTAATCAAAAATCACATTTTAAGCAGCACATGGCAGTGTATTCCCACACTTGATGGTATGGCAAAGAAAAGTACAGGAGCTAAACCAAAAGTCATAAGGAGTAGAAAAACAGGAAACTTTGCTGCAAGCAGAGCTTTTGGAACAGGCCAACAGGTGGGGAGCCACAGCACATGTTCCCCCATAACCCCTTTGGTCCTACAAACAGCTACTTGAAAAGAAAAAACCTCCAGGGCTGGACACCAGCCTTTGCATGCTACACACCTCTGTGTCCAATCCATGGGCTCCCAGAAGATGACTCCCACGGAGTCCATGGATCCCACAGATGGGCACCTCCATGTACCACGTGTCCTTCAACTTTCTTCACATTTCCTAGGCAAAACATCCCCTCAACCTCCCAAAAACGGGGTGATTCCCATGCTGAATTCACCCACCACAGCAGCAGAGCTGCCTTCCCTGACTAGACCCACCTTGTAGATGTTCAACATGTCCACTGTTGTCCAGAGATCCCTGGCACACTTCTGGCCACCACATTTCTCCAAGCAGAGCTGTGCCACTGCCCCTCCCATTCATCCTCTTGAAACAGCTCCGTGCCACTGCCATGGAATGTGCTGTCAGGACTGTGACTGTGTATTTTTAGCACAACAAACATTTTGTTCTTTTGGAGATGAGTTAATTGCACTGTTTCCTTTTCCTCGTGTTTTTGCCATCTCCTGGCTGTTTGGCCAGGCTGTCCGAACACACGACCACAAAAATCAGTGAGGCTGTCACCAACCAGCTCATGAAAATGCCATGAACACTTCATGGTCCAAAGCATTTCCAGCTGGAGAGGAGCTGGTCCAGCAGCCTTTCAGTGCACATCCGTAAGAGTGTCTAACCATGATATATAGTTCAATAAATAACAGCACAGGGTCACTGCTGACCACTCTCAATTCTGGAGTAAACCAAGACACAATAATCAAACAGATTCCCTCAGAATCAGCTCCTGGTTCTGCAAACAGAGGTGTCACAAAGACCAGACTCCCACAAGCAATAAACTCCATTCACTTCATGGGGATTTCAGGGAAAAGTACAATATAAGAACAGTTTGGATTAGGAAAGGTTTAGATTGACTTGGCATTACATTATTCTTTGCCTCAAATATAATCCTTGGTTTCCAAATTCTCTTTCACTATGAAAAGCTACAGGCCAAAGGAAAATTCCCAGCATCCATCTATTTTCAGTATAGAAAAAAAAAGTTTGAAATCACAGGCAATCTGAGAAAATAGAACTGATTAACACAACATGGTTTTATGGTTCTCAACTGCCTTCGGAAAGAACGAAAGGAAGCAATTCCTTGTCCTCTGTCAAAGGAAACAAACTTGATGCAGCCACAAGGGCAGCGATTCCACAGCACTTCTGCAAGGAATGACCAGCACCATCCACGCCACGGATCAGCCATACAATCATAAAAGACTTACTCCTTTTTATGCCCCTCCCAAGCAAGTGTAAAACCACAAGCAGGCACAACCACAACATCTTGCCTGCTCTCCCAACTGGCTCCCAGCCTGGGGCTGTGGGACACATCACTGGTGTCCCAGAGAGAGGAAAGCAGGTCAATGCAACTGAGAAACGCAGAAGAAAAGGTCAGAACAGTAATTTTCACATTATCTACAGCATAACTATTTTTTTAAGAGAGGATATTTATGCTTTGGAGGAAATCAGTGGACCTTTAACAAGGAACAGTTCTGAAGGAAGACAATCCAAAAATATGCTGAAGGACCACTCCCGTCGATGGGGAACAATTTCTCTGTCCACAGGGACCTTTGTCAGGCAAATAAAATCTTCTGTCAGCAGCTGCACACAGAAGCTCCAGCGATGGAGGATAAAATCTGATTGTGAGCACATCTGAGGAGAAGGTATCTATTCACTACCTACCAGCACACAACGTGCTGGGTAAAAACAGTTTAACCTAAAATCGCATTCTCTTTAAAAAAAAGGAAGGAAAGAAAATCTGCAGGCCCCTGGCAGCAACTCCAGTCCAGATGTCTCTCTCTGCTGATTTGTATACAAGTAGTAAGTGTTTTATTAAATGATAACCTGTTGGCAATAAGAAGGCAGAGTACTCTGGATGCTTTTCAGTGTCAGCAAATTAAACTTTTTCTTTAGGAAATATGAGAAAAAGCCAAATCCAAATGACACACAGAAGTCATAGGGCATTAAAATTACCCCCTGAGATTTTAGACCAAACAATCCCCCAACATTAGGCAAAAAAAACCCCAGATCTTTATTGTTGTAACCAGAGCTGCATCTTATATACCAGTTTCAAGTCACTGTGCCACTTAGTAACATTCACTGGTTTATTGTCCCAGGAAACCAGTGCTTAGTAGCATGACATTTCACTAACATGTGACATACTGAGGCACTTAAAAATTTTCACCTCACATTCCTGCCACTGGAGCAGCACCCTGCAACTAGCACATGAATATCTGCATCTCCCTCAATATATTCCCAAGATTCTCCCACCAAGATGATAATACTCAATCTGCACTTATTTTCCAGATGATCAACTGAACTTCTGCACGCCTTACAACCTGGCCTTTGGCATTCTCAGCAAGAGCAGCATTAGGTCCAATGATCATTATCTCCATGACTTCAATTTTCCTCTCAGCCTCTTGCAATCTCAAACCAAAGCTTTCCAGCTCCTTATCCACTGCAGCATGAATAGCATCTCGCTTTTCTATAATGTCTGCCAACCACTTAGCAAGCCCAGCACTGCTTGATAAGCCAAATCCATGCCTCCTGACAGTACAGAGCTGAAAGCAGTCAAGCCTGACCCACCCAGCTAGAAGGAAGTTTGAAAGTTAAATATCAGGTGCTCAGAGTGTCCACTTTGCCTCATTTTTTCCCCAGCAACTGCTTTCACAGAAGCACAACATATCCAGCATCCCATTCCCAGGGTCACCCCACCAGCTCCTACAAGTTACATATGCAATGCACCAATTACCGGCTTTAAAGACCCATGTAGGTTTATCACAGCTGAGCCAGAGAAATAAGCATTCCATTTCTAAATATCAGAATGCACACACCAGGTATTATATCCCAATTGCAGAGGTAAAAATGGCAAGGCAAATGAGGGAGGCAACTGTAACGGGGCATTCAGAGCTCCAAGAGGTGAGAGAAGAGCCCAAGGCACAAGTCCCTTTCCCAGAATGAACTCAGCTGCCCAGAGCACAAACACTGTACCTCCTTGCTTAGGACTCCAGACACGTTAATTCCAGATGCACAGACAAGCAAGTTCCTTCCTACATTATGAAAAGTTAGGGGAAAAGCTACCTCGGTAAAAACACGACAGGTCATCTTACAGTTCTATCCATGCTGATTTCCCTGTTAATAGGTTAACTGTGATCCCCATGTCAGGGTTCAGAAGCAGTTCCCATTGCACCTCCCCATGGATTACCCTCATTCCCAAAGACAAGCCTGATCTCTTCTACTGATTTAAACTTCTGCTTTTTGCCAGGGATCTACAAGGAATCAGTTGTGGGCTAAGGAAAGAAATTCTATAAAATAAAGATTCTTTGGTTGTGTTCAGGGGTGCAGAAGAAGGAGGGAGGCTAGAAAACACATGATCTCTGAAAAATCAAAATATAATGGACTAAAATCCATTTCTTCCATAACCTGGAGAATTCAAGCAGCATCAAACTGCACACGCTCTAGAAAACTAATACCTGAAGGACTCCAACAGAATATTTGATGTACAATACCTGCTCAGCTCTGTACTGCAGCTTCTTCCACTAGGGAGTAAAATGGAATCATAGAATTGTTAAGGCTGGAAAATCCCTCTGAGATCATCAAGTCCAACTGCTCCTCCAACAAGGCCAAGGCCACTACCAAACCATGTCCCCAAGCACCACGGCTACCATTTCCAGGCAGAGTGATTCCACCACCACCTTCAGCAGCTTGTTCCAATGGGAAAAAAATGGATGGTGAAGGATCAGCAAAGGTTTGGAAGATACCTACCTATAATTTCTCTTTCTTGCTTCCCTGCTCAGCCACCAGCACCTCCCAACACACTCTTGTTCTCCATGTGCCTCGCACATTCAGAGGCTCGTGTTTGGATTTAGAAGAGAGAACTCTGAGAGCTGGGAAGAAAAGATCAGAGAAGGGCAGTTGGGGGGGCTCTGAAAGCCACTTCTGGAGATGGGAACAACAACTGCAGTGAGTGGAGGACAAAAGGATGAAGCAGCTTCAGAATGCCATGAGATGCTGCTTCCCTCGGCAGGTCCCTGTCACCAGAGAGCAGAATCCAGTGGCTTGATTTTGTATTTGTTATTTCTTTCTTGAAGAGCTACATAATTGTTCTGACTAATAATAATGGATCTGTTACTGCTTCCACTATCCCCAAGGGAGCAAAATCAGGTTTGGCATTTGTAATTATGAAAGCTAAACCAGGAGTTATCAAGTGTCACGTTAAGAGAATAAAGAGCTTGACCCCAAGCAGTGCCAAGTGCTCTGAGCATTGCTCAGCGTAACGATCAAGCATCTATTAATTTATTTTTTTTAATATACATAAATTCATTCTGTCTCATTGCAACCTGTTTGAGAACAAGAGGCACAGGGGAGGGTTCACTGGCCACAGCTGGAGGCAGCAGGTGACCTATCATGGATTTCATCCCGTGTGCTCCTCAGGATCTGCTCCATGTTCAGGTGGGCATGTGAGAAAGCACGAAATCAGGGTCAGACAGAACCAATTAGACTCCAAGAGTCCAGTCCTGAATTGTACCCTAAAGGACTCCAGAGCATTTGTTGCCGGAGCTAGTGGATGTCTCATCCTATTTACATAATATATGACCTAATTTTGTGATCACTGAGTATTTAATTACAGCCGATTGAATGCAAAAATGACCCAAAATACTCTCAGCACTAATAACAAATGTTTTAATTGTGTTTTTTGTGGGGTTGGTACTTTGCCTCACATGCAACGTTTAAATAATTTGAGCACACGCAAAAAAAAAAAATATTCAAAATGAAAATGCACTGCTCCTCCAGGAGTCAGCTCCGAAGGGACAAGTGGCTCAACATGGTGGCCCCTCCTTTTTCTCCACAGAAACAAGGATCCTGTATTTCACATTCCCGCTACCAGAATTAATGATTCCAGCCCATTTTGTGAACTAGAACCTCTGTCAGTTCACTCACTCAACTCCATCCCTCCGGGACAGGGCCTTGTCAAGCCGTGGAGCATCATCTGGTTGCCTCTGGCAGAGCTGAGACACAACCATGCTGAAAGGAATCTCAGCACAGCTGCTCAGAGACTGCTCTCCCAGCACAAGACAAAGTGTCTCTGTGAGTAACATGAACTACTCATCAGTATTTTCAAGATATTTAATAGGATTCTCTTTAGTAAATATGTGTGTCCATCCCACATGGGGCTGGAAATCCACATCCCATCGCCAAACTTATCCCAAGAAATCCAATCCTGACCATTTCTCAGAGTATAAGTGGGAACAGCTTTGTAATATCCCATATCAGCTAATCAAAAGGCTTCAGAAAGGAAAGACCACTTAATCAAGCCAGCTTACATTTCCAAAACTGCTTCAATGCTTCAGGTAGCAACAGATTAAAAAAAATAAATAAAAATTAACAAAAGGACTAATAACTGTAGAACTGTTCACATACCTTAAACTGAAAGAGCACGTGTTCTTAACATTTAGGGAATTACGTGTTCTTAACGTATAAGGAACAAACCCTTCAAGGAATCACTGCCATAGTGCACTGGCTCAGTCCTCCTGCATTATATCTAACACACATACTCTCCCTGTTTTCTTCCCTGGGAATGACTCAGATAATGATAGCAAGTGGCAAATTAAATCATACCAGTGCTGAGAGCTGCAATCCCTTACAATTAGGGGGCTTTGTTTATTTAGGGAAAAAAACCCAACACATTTATAAAATGATATCTCAAAGATAAGGGGCCATTGTTTTTAGACTGTTTTTTTAATGCCAGTCTTAAAAAAAAACAAACCAACCAACCAAACAAACAAACAAAAAAACCTCTAAAAGGTCTTCTAAACAGGTTTATCATAAAAACCCAAAGCATTAGCCTGTAAACCACCATTCCCATAGAGCCAAAGAGCGTTCAAAACATATACAATATGTTAATCCCACACAAAATTATCCACCATTTGTTTTCACCTTAAACCAAATTAATTATTATTTCAGGAATTACAGTTTACTGGAATGATAATCTCCTCCTCCCAATGCTTCTGCTGAAATAATAACTGTACTATTATATGGCCATAAATGCAAAATCAGACACGAAGAAAACAGATAGTTGTAGAAAGGTCTTAGCTTCTGAGATCAATACAAATTATTATGCTCAGCATTTCTCTTTCAAGATACTTAAACCATGCTCATCACCTCAATATCCAAGTTCAATACAAGAAAAGCAAAACCTTGTTCACAACACAGCATATTTAATCCTCAAATGTTTGACAAACACTAGCCAATATCCAGAACTCCCTAGGCACTGCTCTGGAGGAGCAACTTGGGGGGCCCAGGCTGAACATGGAGAGGATCTCAGTGCCTAGAGTGAGGTTTGGGCCCACATCAGGCTCCCAGGCCAAGAACCCTGGTCCAAGGAGCCCCCTAAATCTGCAGGTCCCTGAGCTCATGGCCACCTTCCCTTACGTGTTGAGCCCAAAGCTTCCCTTCCCATCTCTCCAACTCTGTGCTCATCATCTCTCTGGATATAAACAAAGAATTGTCCTCTCAGTCCTTTCCTGCCTGGGCAATTCTGGAAGGTGCCTCGGGTTCCTTCAGGCTTTAAATAATCACCTTGTTCAGTGTCAAACTCTTCTATGCCCTCTGTATTTAACCCAGATTTTGTGTTGCACTCGGAGATCCAAGCACTTCAAAATACGATGCTGCAGCAGCCAAGTCTTTTATTAAATTTAATCCCAAGCAACTTCCAACATCAGAGCCACAGTGACTAATCCAGCAATTATTAGTGAAGGTCTCTGGTCAACAATCAGCACAATCATGGGGAAAAAATATAGGAAACAATCCCAGGATTTGGGTCTTGTGGAAATCTGGCCTGGTGCACATCACCCACACGGACTCCTGGGAGTGATGACTGTGTAATTATTTAGTGGGTTTTTTTTGTTAGAAACCAAGAAATACAGGAAAAGCAGTGTTGGAAAAGGTTACCGCACAAGTAAGGCTGTCATGGGCACAGAGTCCATGGCACCATTGACATTTGGATCTGCCTCTGCCATCATCTGCCACAAGGTATGAGGCAGGCCCCCCTGACTCAGGGTCCTGGGAGACTCCAGTGCAGAATAAAGACCAACATTGTCTATAAATACCTTTTAACACATCACTCTTATTGTTTCTAGTGCATTAGATTAGATTTGGTTTCTTTTTTTAAATGGAAATTAGATCTTCATCAACCTTGAATGCTCATTCTTGGTCTACCAGTTACACATATTATCTGATCATCCTCGCTGGGCTTTAGTGAGGATTGCTTGGATACCTCCTGGAAATGAATAGCCCTTTGTAATTCTAGTCTTAATTAATAAACACAGCCTCAACCAATCGCAAATTTGACTTCTAACCACATAGACCCTAAATAATCTTACATTTTGTAAGAGTCCTGAGCATGGCAAGGAAGAAAATATTACTCTAAGGACTGATTTGATTTTTGTATTTACTATTAGTATCATTCCATTCATCATTAGCCATTTTCTGGGAAGGTTTTAATAATTTTAATAGGAAACACACAACACAAGTCCATATATTCATCCACTTTAGTCCCTAATTAATTCCTGTTGAACACAACTTTTGATTGGAGCTTGGACACAGCTTTTTCTCACTAGAAGAGTTATGAAACTTCCCAACCCCAGTGTTTACAAGGTCCACAAACATTTCCAGGGACGGAATACATCTGACATTACCTAAATAATTATACCCACAAGTTAATTCAGGGGAGGACAATTCAGAAGAAAGTGATTAAAAAGTTAGGAGGAATTTCTAACCTCCAACAGTGGCTTGACAGCTGCGTATCCCCGGCCTCCTCCTGCCCAGACCAGAGTCCTCCATGCAGGAAGATAAGTAAAGTTGGGGGAAAGGAGAAGAGAAAAATAAAACTTCCTTTGTCTTCAACAGCTTCTGTAGTTTCTGTTTAGTATTTTAATGAAATATTTACTTTTCTTGTATTTTATGTTTTAATTATTCATTAGTGAAATCAGTTTAAAGAGCTGCCATGCTCTTAAATGAATACCTTGGAGCTCCCCATTTACTGTAGCTTAGTGACTTTCATCTCAAGTCTACTCTGCTTGCAGAGAAGTCTGTTTCCTCTTCATCAAAACATGACAATTCCAGACACCAAGCAAGGAGCTTTTCATAGTCCTGATGCCACTTCCACCAGCACAATGGTAAGGGCTGCCTACAAATCACATGCTGGAGCAGCAGCTGACGCAGAAGTTGGCTCATTCTGCCCTGGCATGATGGTGGAAGGCCATCACAGTCTGCCTGCATGGGTGGAACACCCTTAGGGGATGTGGAAGGGCTTTAGTTTCAACCACGGCTCCACCACACAAGACTCCCCCTCAGCACCAAAGCAAATCCATCCCACACCATGGCAGTGTTGCTCTCAACCAGCATGTCTGAAAACACATTCCTGGGTCTCCCCTCAAAGTGCAGCTCATTGTGGTGATGACACAGAGTCATTGGTGTCACATAAACACTGAATGCAGAGACAATTTCAGTCGACAGTCCAACTTGATATCACTCTTAAGAGAGAAGGGAAATAGAAACAAGCAGACTACACTGGTCAATATAACAGTCATTTGTCACCAGCTGAACTGTTGTCAAGTCATTTTTTCCACCACTTCAGCATCACAGCAGTGGAGATGATTATGAACAATGCCACGGTGCCTGATATGGAGAGAAGCCTCCCGGGAGAGAAAGCAAGATGTCTATTTGAGTAGTTTAGGAAAGGAGCAAAAGAAGTTGGCAGCACAAGCCCAAGGACGGTTCTTGTTATGATCACAGAACGGTTTGGGTTGGAAGGGACTTTAAAACCCAATCAATCCTACCCCTGCCATGGGCAGGGACACCTTCCACTATCCCAGGTTGCTCCAACCTGGCCTTGGACACTTCCAGGGATGGGGCAGCCACAGCTTCTCTGCCTAAGCTGTACCAGAGCCTCACCACTCTCACAGCCAGAAATTCCTTCCCAGTATCCAATCTAACCCTCTGGCAGTGGGAAGCCATTCCCCTTTGTCCTGTCCTTCCAGGACTTTGGACAAAGTCCCTCTCCAGCTCTCTTGGAGCCCATTTAAGCACTGGAAGGGGTTCTAAGGTCTCCCTGGAACCCTCTCTCTTTCAGGCTGAACACCTCCAGCTCTCACAGACTGTCTGTGATGACAGATGAGATGAGAATTGTCCACACAAGTGGAGGGGAACAAGTTGTGCCTCATCCAGGGAAAGAGAGGGGCAGAGGAAGCTGATGCTCTCTGTCCATTGCTGCACATCAACCCAGCCAAGCAAGGAGTGGTTTGTGCTCTCTTGGAGATAGAGACCTGATGGATCCCTGCATCGGGCAGGACCTCAGAGGGAGCCCAGCAACCTCTGGGATTCCTGCAGGCTCCTTTCTGCTCTGCTTTTTCAAGTAAAGTAGGATCATTAGCACCTGGAGAGAGGGAAATAAGAGCAACAGAAGGCCCTGAAAGGCTACTTATGCAGACCATTGAGGAATCCTCAACACGGATTCCATATAAATCCCAAGGATTTGTTTCTGTGAACTCCTGCCTCCTAGAAGAAAAGGAAGAATGAGACAGTGGGACAGGAGGGTGTGGTTACAAAAAAAAAAAGAGGGGAAGAGGGAAAGAACAAACAAACAGACATTCCTTGTCCCCTCAAAGGCACTGTTTAGTTAATTAATTACCATTTTCTGCTATATCTACCTAAAGACCTAAACAATCATTTGCTGAAAAATCCCAGAATGGTTTGGGTTGGAAGGAACCTTAAATCACATCTCATTCTACCCCCTGCCATGGACAGGGACACCTTCCACTATCTCAGGTCACTCCAAGCCCCGTCCAGCCTGGTCTTGGACACTTCCAGGGATGGGGCAGCCACAGCTGTATAAGGGCATCACCACCTTCACAGGGGAGAATTCTTTCCCAATATCCCATTTAACCCTGCCCTCTATCAGTGGGAAGCCATTCCCCCTTGTTCTGTCACTACACGTCCTTGTAAAAAGCCCCTCTTCAAAACACACTGCTGTTATTCCATGAACATGAGATACAACCTAAAATCAGACCGTGAATGTAATTACGAGGTTCTGGATAATGTTACTCTTATTTCTCGTGCTCAGTTTCAGTATCTAGTGCCCAATGCATCTCAGCAGCTCATTATTAATCTCAAAAAAATAATGTCTCTACTTAATTCATGAACTGTGAATAGCAAATACTTTCAGATTGTGTTTTGTTTGTTGTTCTTTTTTTAAGAACTCAAATTTTCAAAACATCTAGAGGGCTCCTAAGGAATAGCATAAAACAAATACTTTGCATTTTCAAAATTAAAATTCTGGAAGAGGCTCCAAAGCTAACACCAAACACTTATGCAACTTGAATTTTAACCATCCTCACATCCTTAATCTTCATCGTGTTTAGTACATTACATTTCTTTGACAACTAATCAATCAAGGGCATCATACCTTCTGTAAAGCTGCCAATTTAGTGTCATTTTGCCCTCTCCCAATAATGACTTATTTTCTACAGAAACTTCCTTGTTTATTTTATATATGTATAATTTATATATATAAAAATATACCAGAACAGATAGATAAGAAAAGCAAAGCAAGCAACACAATGTTGCACTACTCAGGATTGTCAAGAAGAAATCCACGGCTTCCAAAGATCCACAGCCTCTAGCCAACAAATCATCGAGGACATCCCAACGACTCAGTGTCCAACAAGGGAAAACAAAGAACTGGCTCTGAAAGGACTAAGAAGCTCTGGAAAGAGGCCATGAAAGACCCAGCAGCAGTAATAAGCTGTTCTGAATGAACAGAGAGGAGCAGTTAACAGCCCTGGCAGAAGAAAAGCAGGAGACGAGTTTGAAATCCAGTCTGTTAGTTCTGCTCCGCGAGGATAACGCCACCGAAAATAAAACCGCGGAGCACGTCACTATTTGTCCACGACCTGACATAAATGTCATAAAAGCTAAAGGAAGAGTGGGAAGACACCAACATTGAATACTAACAGAAGCAATAACATAAAACTACTCAAGGACACGGCAGTTCCAAAATCACAGCAAACCTCCCCCAAACAGGAAAGCGAACATCAAGGGATGCCCACCAAGAGCAGATGTCTGCAGGGGAATTCTGCCTGGTGGAAAGGTAGATCCTCCTGTCAGGTTCTGCTCCTCCTAAAAGCACAGGGGTTTTCAAAAGAAGATTGATTTCCTTAATTGGAACAACATCACAGCCTAATTCCATTATTTTCAAGGGAGCTGAATTTGAAAGGTCTGTTCAGGTGTTATGGCACCTTCTGGGGAAAAGGCAGCAAGGAATCAATTCTACAAACCACGATGCCATTTAAAAGAACCACACCCTAAAGCATCTGATAGCCACAACACCATCCTTGGGGCAGCACATCTGGCCCCATCCCTGTTTGCCTGCAGATACTGGGACTCCACAGCTGCTCCCTACAAGATTTCATGCTACTCCTGGGAGCACATTTTTCTCTAGACAATCTCAGGGTGAGGAACATGGACCTAGGGCTTACTCTGGCTAAGGGGCCTGAGGGAACAGTGCAGGGCCATTATCCCTACGGGGCCTTGGAAAGCGCTTGAAAGGGGCGAAGAGAAGGCTAGAACAACACCTTGGAAGCAAGGGATGCCTGTACAGACTGGTAGCTGACACAAGGATGTATCCAACCTACAAGACTTCTCCCTCAGCACTAAAGCAAACCCATCCCACATCATTGCAGCGTTTCTCTCAACAAGCTTTCAGAAGAATCCAAGGATTTCAAACCTGAGGCTGAATGACTGACTCAGAGAGGAAGGGAGGGCACGGGGAAGGGGAGCTTCCACCTGTGGGAACGGCATACAACAGCTCTTAAACTCAGTAGCAGAAACCTGCACGGGAAGATAATAAAATTCAAACACACAGTTAGGGAGGGCAGCTAGGCACACAGCAACCTCCCAGCTCTTATGGTATTTTTTTAATGGCTATTCATAAATTTTACTAAAACTTCCTGGTTTCCTCGGCAGTTCCTTACCAACCTGTTGAGCATTTGGTGGGTTGCAGAATGACCTTTTCACATCACCTTAGTGCCCATAATTTGCCAAACTAACATTTCCTTCTGCTGTTTTTGAATGTATATCAAATCACTTTTGAGCTACTGATCAAGTCTTAAGAGCTTGTTACAATCCACCCCTGAGATAGCTTCAATTCAGTGCCCTGGGCACAGAAACCCTGCAATACCCTGTGAGCCCTCAAGAGAGAAAGTTCTGCCTAAATTTTACAATTACTAGACTGTCACTGAGAAAATAAAATTAAGTAGTCCAAGGTCCTAGTAGGCCCTAGAAAACCCACAGGAACCTCCCATCTCATTTCTAGAAATTGTAGCCAATATCTCGTCTTCAGAAATTCTTGTAGCACCACTTCTGAATGAGACTTTGGTAAAACAATTATAGTCTTACAATGCACAATTTGAGACACAAAATTTTGCACAGAGGCTATAAGGTACATACTTTCTGTGCAATAAAATGTATCAGAGTCCAAATTTCATTATTTTCCTTGGCTCTGATCATGTTTTTTTGGAGGCTCTTGTGAATGTCACAAAGAAACAGCAATTCCTCCAAAACATAATCAGACTCATGGCTGGGAAACTGTGCCTTGCCCTGCCTGTCTGATGTCAGGAAGGCTGATGAAGCCTAGAAGGAACAGTTATTAGCTGTATGTGAAAGGAACATCCAAGAACTGGACATCAAGAAGGGGAAGGAGGACAAAGAGAAACTATCAGATATTAATCTTCTAATAAAGACAGACATATTTATAAACTCATACTTATCACCCTCTATACTGTGTAGCTCAGGAAGCACCTTACAGAGCACATCTGGCATCTGTTAAAAGGTGCATAAAAACACTGCTCTGACTTCTGAGGTCCTGGACCACTGCAGTGGCAGGTGACATGTCCCTGCAGTTGTTCCTCCTTCCTCCTATTCTAATGAATCCTGTTTACTCCATTCCTGTGCACCTCCAGACAAAAATGGCCCTTTAGCTACTGTACATCTTATTTGTCCTTGCTTTTGCAATAAGCACTCACATCAATGAGTATTTAAAACACTGCAAAATTCAAAAGAAATTCCCCTAGGTGGTCTATGCATACAAATAAGTATATATTTTGCTTTTTTCATAAAAAGACACCCTGCAGGTTTCAAGCTTCTCTCACTGCAAGAGATATTCTCAGGCAACAATGCTGATTTGGTGTAAGCTGATCCATATCACTGAATCCTGCCTTTGTTTTTGGCAGTCCCCTTTCAAGGTGACTAAATTAAAGTACAGTTCCAAGCAGCCCAACAAGGGGCAAGGCTGTTTTGCAAAATCTAAAAGGCTAAGTAAGAGGGAGCAGACCTTTAAGCCAAAACATTAGCTCATAAAATAAATTAAATTTAAAAAAAAAAGGCCACAACAGAAAAGATATAACACCCTCTGCTGAATGCCACTGGTAGTCATGGAATAAGAATCCCAGAATGGTTTGATTTGGAAGGGACATTAAAGCCCAGCCAATCCCCTGCCAAGGACAGGGACACCTTCCAAGAGACCAGGTTGCTCCAATCCCCGTCCAGCCTGGCCTTGGACACTTCCAGGGATAGGGCAGCCACAGCTTCTCTGGGCACCCTGTGCCAGGGCCTGCCCACCCTCACAGGGAAGAATTTCTTCCCAATACCCCATCTCACGTGGGGAGAGGCTGGGGAGGCACCGCTGCCAGCGCTGTGCCGAGTCCTGCACACACTCAAGGCTAGACTGCTGCACACTAAAATAGCTGCTGCATAAAAGGCACAGCCAGCTCTGCATATTCAAGATCAGAGCAGAGATAGATGATGAGATTCTCTGTGCTAGGCACAAAAGCCAAAAATCACCAGTGCATTTACAGTTCAATATTCGCCTAATCCCATCTTTCTTTCTGGTGCATAAATGAAGCTCATTACAAATTATTTTCTTCAGAAACCTACCAGCAACCCAAAATAATTTATGAATGTGCTGTTTGCATTTATACATCCTTGACACCCACAGCAAACATCAAAACAAGGAATTCAGTCAGTCACATTGGTTGTAATACATAATTCCTCTTTTCTCTGTGGATTCTGTCACAGTTACACCCAGTAAACTCCTTCAGCAACATCTTTTATGTTATTAGGTGTACATACATACAAGCACACATGTCCAACGTTGTGGGGGCTTGTTCTCAGCCCACCTCGCTTTCCTGCAAAGGCGTTTTGTGACAACACATATCTATTGAATATTTATTTGTACTAAATAGATAATAAAAGAACAGGGCAAATGTTTTCTTTCTTAGTATTGACCATACACAAAACTCCTTGCTCTCTGAGTTCCAGTAGCACGAGGTGTCTCCTCTCCTTGCTCTCACACACTTCACCATTTGCCCACCAGCTGCAGTAAATCCTGAAGATCTGATGTGCACAGACACACCAGGGATGGCAGCGAGGTTCTGTCAGTGCAGGAGTCAAACAGCACCACAGCCTGTCCCACCCAGTGAGACCTGGAGCTCCTGCCAGCCCAGGCAAGGCTGGTACAGGACACTACCAAGACCTGGAGGTCCTGGCAGTCCAGAAGGAGTTGGTACAGCACGCTGCTGGCCCATCTGCCTGCTGGGTCAGTCCCTCTGAACACTCAGGAGGCAAAGCTGATACAGCAGGACTTGCTTTCTTTTCAGCATTTCCTTCCTTGAACACTTCAAATGGACATAGACCTTTACAAACAAATTTAGAGATAGAATTCCCCCTCACTTAATTATTATAAGACCACGCCTGCAGACGCCCGCTCCACAAACACATAACCACACAGATCAAGGGCAGGATCAGCACAGCCACACATGCAGGGACTGCACCCCTTGCACAGGGATACGGGTGGCACATGTCCAAGGGCCTGCTCAGGGCCCAGGCAGGCACAGGGAACCACCTTACCAATCACAGCAGCTCTCCCACTGCTGGTCCCATCAGGCAGAGAGGACATGTACAACCTCTGAAGCCTCTTCAGTCACTGTGTACCTTTAGCACAGAACACAACGGAGTATTTAGCAGTAAAACCATTGCAGGTGAGAGCTGAGCAGGCACAGGAGATACAGGGGAGGAGGAAAGGATGTGCAGAGGCATCAGAAAAGCCCCCAAACCTCCCCCCTCTCAGGGCTGTGCTGTAGGAGAGACCATAGTCAGTGAGGAAGAGCAGGCTTAAGTCAAGGTGTCAGGAGGAGGGAGAAGCCAGCTCCACTGTCTTTGGCCCCTTCAACCAGGCTGGACAGGGCTTGAAGCAATCTGCTCCAGTGGAAGGTGTCCCTGCCCATGACTTGGGGTTGGAATGAGATGACCTTTAAGGTACCTTCCAACCCAGACCATTCTGTGCTTCTATTAAAATTGCCAGCAAAAAGGTCCACAAGGCTCCCAACAGCTCTCACAGCACCCAAATATGCAGAAACCAGATGTCCTGTTTCACCAACACACCCAAAGTTAGGTGCTCTGCAGGACTTGATCTGACCACCTCAGAGAAAGCAACCACCACTGCCTGAGAACACACAACTCCCTTTCTTTCTCAGGGCTTTGTGTTTGCAAGAACCAGACACAAAGAGGGTCTCTTATTACCTGCTCTGCACTGAGCATACATACAATCCTCCTGATTGCACACACAAGGTACAATGAAGCATCATGAATTTTCTTCAAACATTGTGTTAACCTCACTCCATCAACCAATAGAACTTTCCTTCTTAGTTGTTGGACACTGGTTATTTTATGCAAAATTCTATGTTTGGTCTGAATAGTATGGCAATTAAGGAAAAAAAGAGATAAAAAAAGAGAGAATACTACATTTAACACACTTGGAAATACAATTAGTCAAATACAACTTCACAATAAGCAGTCCCCTCTGCCCCCCAAAATAAAAAATAAAAAACTTGAGTGCAAATTTAGGAACTGAGAATGAAGCTTGGAAATTTGCCACCAATGGAAAAGAATGGATACAGCTTATGAAATAACCCCACCATTTCTGTGTGTAATCATTATTTTCAGTTTGGCCTCTCTAAATTAAATCGGTTTTAATCTTCCCTGCTAAACTGGCACAACACTGACTTCAGCTTTTGGGTGTCCATTTGTTCTACCACATGACATCACGAGATGCCTGCCAATAACAGAGAGATGCCTAAAAGCCTTGAAATTCTTGGCTATCTGACTCCAGGTTTTCTGAGAACTGTTAATTTACTTTGGCTTAAATCCTAGATTTCAGCTCCACTTGAGAAAAGTATTTCTCACACAGTAATTAAACTTGTAGTGGACAACACTGAAGCCATAGGAGACAAGCTGCAAAGACAGGATGTTGTCTAGGCATGTTTTCCTGAGGTTTCTCTTCTTACAGCCATGAGAAGAAAGCGGTGAAGGACCAGTAACACAGTTTAAGCTCTAATTAGACAATTAGGGAAGAAGAAATGGTGTTTGTTAGATAAAACTTTATATATATAATTACAAAACTGGAGAAAGCCAAGCTGTCAATGAGAAAACAACTTAAAACTCAGACCACACAAAATTCAGAAAAAGAAAAGGCAGCAGAGAAATTACCTTTCCCAAAGCAACCCTGGGGGTCTGAGCAGCATCCTTGTGGTGGCACAAAGCAGAAGAAGTCTCACCTCTCTCACGTGCATGAGGATTCTCCTTCAAAATACAGTAAAACCACAGGACAGCACAAAGACAGTGTCTTGAACCTCAAAACCATCCAGGGGACAGGTCCTTAGCTGCTCCTTCCCCAGAGTTTAACAGGAATTTGGCAGTATTTCCCTGCACTGTTCGTGGAGCAGAACAGAAATTGCACAAAACTGCAAGTTCAAATACATTACAAAATAGTCTGCAAAAATAGCTGGGCCTTGTAAGAAATATCGTTCTCCATGGAAACCACCAGACGCTCTGAATTCTGGCAGACAAGAGAAAACGGGTTTGTATTATCAAAGGAAATGTCTGTGTATTTGGGCTCTTGTAATCCTAACCTTCAGCAAGAGAGGAGCAAACGCTGGTGTCCAGCACAGGTCACCTGAACTTCCTACATCCTTCCCTCTCCTCATCCAGGGCCATGAAATTCCTGGGGGACAGAAGGATGGGCAGGGGGTTTGCTTTACAGGTCTCTGTAGTGCTTTTAATTACAGATACAGAATGGAAAGAAGGAAGAAAAAAAGATCCCCTGGGGTTTCAAAACACCTGTCCATACAAATACAACACCTCCAAATATTTTTGTGTGGAATGAAGCAAAACAACACTCCTTTAATACACTAATGAATGTGAGGTATGTATTTCAGCATCTGTGTATTCCAAACCTCACACACTCAAGCAAGTGCAAGATAAGCCATTGCTATTCTCTCCCTCACCCAAAACAGTTTCCACTTTGAATGCCAGGTGGGGAACTATAGATTAATTAACTCCCAACTGGCACTGATGGGATAATTACAGTTGCCTGCCTCTGGATTTCACTATTTCCAGCTCACCTGCCACACCAAAAAGCAAATCCAAACCACGAACCTCCACTTCTCCACTGATCCCCAACAAGGCACTGACCCCTTACCTGTGGAGGCTGGGATACACAATTCAGAAGAACTTAATAGAATATTTTTAAGGAAATAAAAGTGCTGCAGTCTCAAAACATGAAAGGGCTGGGCTACAAAGGAGCACTCATATGGAGAGCAATTATATTTTTGATATCTAATGGTTCTGCCTCAGGAAGCAAGAGCTGGCTAGCATCAAACTGTATAAAAGAAAGGATTATGGGCTCATGAAAAAAGAATGCCATTTTGATTTAAAACCCAGCAAAGCACAGTGCAGATTTGTTATTTTAACTCACAGTGCTTAATTCCTGTAACAAGACCGAATGCCATTAAGGACAAAAAATACACGAAATACTCATGGTACAAGACATTAAAAGTAATCTCACTCCTCATCAATGGCTGTGCTCCAAATACACTGTTCTCTGCTCCTCAAAACCCTTCTGCACCCCCACATATATCTTGGCTACACTTGCAGCAGGAAATTAAAAAAATAAACCCAAAACAATTTCATTTCTGAGAACCTGCTTCTGCCTAGAGCCAGGATGTGGTGACTCCCAGCCGAAGGAACCCAAACCCTCCTCCTGGTTTCACAACCAGCACCAACAGCAGCTCCCACCTGCTCCTGTGACTTTGTTCAAGGCCGCAGGTACCACAGTTGAGTTTTTAAAAGAAATCCTCAGCACTTAATCCCCAGTCCTAGCAATCATCATCAAGGGTGAAATACAGAATTTTCACAAAAAGAAAAAGATTTAGTTCTTCCTCAATTCAAGAAATTAAAGGATAATCCCCAATTATTCAGAATACTTTTGTAGTCTGGTATCTCAATTTGCCTTTTACTTTTATAGTAGGGTTTTGGATGGTTTTGTTGTGGGTTTCTTTTGAAGTCACTTGTGTCCAGAGGATTTAGAAATTATGCAAAATTGGCTGCTGGTCCCTGTTTTAAAGAAGAGGTGTGTTCAGTGTGCCTTGTTTAATAAAGCAGCACGCAATGCAAGGAAATCAAAATATATAAATATGTTCTTTCTGCATTAGTCCATTAAAAAGGAAAAAAAGAACAGAGAGAGCTCTAACAAGCAGACATGGATGTGATCTCTACAGCACCTGCACCATCCTCACAGCAACATGTAACATTGCTCAAACATGGGAAAGGTGGAAAATGGACCAAGGCACAACGTAGGGCTAGAGAAAGAAATCTGTGCTAAAATGTGGTGCTTTGGGGTGGGTTGTGGGGGGAACAGAGGTACAGGTTGGCTGAAATGACCTCTGACAAGAACACGGAGTGCCAGGACAAGGGGCAATGGCTTCAAACTGACAGAGAGGATGGTTGGATGGGCTATTGGGAAGAAATTGTTCCCTGTGAGGGTGGGGATGCCCTGGCACAGGGTGCCCAGAGAAACTGTGGCTGCCCTATCCCTGGAAGTATCCAAGGCCAGGCTGGAGCAACCTGGGACAGTGAGAGGTGTCCTTGCCCATGGAAGGGGCTGGAATGACATGGGCTTTAAGGTCCCTTCCAGCTCAAACCACTGGAACGTGATTTTTTTAATTGCTCAAACAATTACTCCAAATCATGTTTGAAACTTGCCATTTTTGTTGGCTAAGCCCTACACAAATACACTGGTAGATAAATAAATACACTGTAACGGTTAAAAAAAACCACCTTTTTGAGAAGACTGATAATTCATTTCTACAAGTTCCTCTACTTGTCAAAAAACCCAATCCCATAACATGCACATGTTATTCTTCAGGAGGGAGAAGGACCACCTACTGTCACAGCCCATCTCTCCCAACCACTCCATTCCCCCCAAAATGCCATCCTCATGTGTGCACTCACAGGCTTATAAAGAAGTCCATCTCCTCCACACTTAATGAAAGCTGTACAAACTCATGAAGAAGATTTCTGTGAAAAATTCGGGATTGGTGTCAATGGCAGAACAAGGAGTGCTCTGCCAAGAGAACCAACAGGAAAAGCTGTTTACTTTCTGTTATGAAATGAGAGCTGTATTTCCTCGGTGGCCACCACTTTCTTATAAAGCCTCCCGAGAAGGCAACCTCTCAAACTTAACACTGAATTATCCAAAGGGATGAAACAAAGCAATGTCAAATTATCATGTCAAAAAATAAAATTAACCAATCCACGAAACAAGTCATCCAAGAGCCATCTAAATGACTCCACTCCCTTCTCTTCCTCATTCCACCTCTCAGATCCCAAGCCCAGAGAAAGCTGGAGCAGGAACCTGCCCAGGCTGCAGGATGCACTTGTATAATTTGGAGGTGCAGATCACACTGTTTTGACTAATTCCAGCTGGAGTTTCATGAGATTTGGGTGTCCCAATCTGACTCCTTTAAGAATGCTTTCATAAAAAAACAACCAAACCTATTTCCCAATATTCCCCTTTAAGTAAAAATCCTGGTTTTACTTTTCCTGAATCCATAAGAAAAAAATTCATAAGGGTTTTTATGACTCTTTTGCTTTTTATAAGAGACATTTAGAAGGGAATAAAAAACCCTACTGACTATTCAGGAAAACAAAAATTGTATACAAAAAAGAGCTGTCAAAAGCATTGGCTAGTTAAAAAAACTTGCTAATTTCTTTAAATGACAGTAAGCTTAAATTTTGGGTGGAGCCACAGCAGGTACATAAAGGCAGAACTTTAGCTCTCCTCTCAATGTCTTTAAAACAACCAAATACAGAAGAAAAAAGAAAATTCCCTGGTTTAAACTGATAGAGTATGTTTCTGAACAGCTACTAACTGATACAAAAATATGTAAGCATAGAGTTTGAAGACAAAGAGCTGATGGAGGACAAGTGTGAGACTATTTGTTTGCACCACACCAGAGCATCACAGATCAAAAATGTTTGCTCCCAACCCATCTGCTTCTAACTTTTGGGAAGGCCAGAAGATCATTTCATGTGTTCAGGCACCTTCAAATCCTTAATTATGGAGTAAAGGCACCTCCAAATCCTTAATTATGAAGTATAATCCTGAGTAAAAATCTCATACAAGATGCAATTAAGCTTCTACATGGCTCCAGGTAGGATTGTTCTCTCCAGGAGAGAACAAAACCAACTCCAAGCAGAAGGAACTGGTCACCATATTAACCCAGGTGGAAGTTCAGCACAACAAGCAGCTTCTCCATTGCCAAGCCTTTTATCAACATCAAGTCCCGGGTTTTCTTGAGTTTGTTTCAAAAAGGTCCAGGGGTAGCAGGTAACTGAAAGAATCTCCCTTCCCACAGGGCTCTGCACTAGCCAAATTCAGATTTTTAACCTCTCAACACTTCAAACAAACTCACCCCATCCTTCCAGGGACCTCTACAGCTTCAAGCAGTGGAAAAACACCAGGGAAGTACAAAGATCCACATAAATACATGGACCTACTTCTGCCCACTGAGGTCAGGCTCCAGGACAGCCCCCAGCCTGGCTCAGCCACAGCATCTCAGAGCAGGTCAGAATATGCCAAAATATGCAAGTATGGGGGGCATTCAGGCTGAGACCACATGTGCTAGGGGGATCCATCTGCAGACAAACCACCTTTTTATTTTCTACACCTCAGGAAGCTTTACAACTCATTTAAAGGCAGTATCTTGGATTTTGTTATACTGTTTAAAGCTCCATTTTTATAGGTACAACAGTATCACAACCCAAAATCAGTCATGCCACCCCATGAAATGCTGGGAAGAACCAGCCCAGCGCTTCCTCACCTGCCCATCCACATACAAACAGCACCACTCAGTTTGCTTTGCTGGGTGAAGAGAGAAACTCCTCAGAAACACCTTTCAATACTCACCAATGTTCAGCCATAAAGCTGCTTACTCACCTTGCACTGACCTGTATTTGCAAACCTCCACTGAAAACATTTTTTCCCTCATTTTAATTTAATTGAGAAGCAGGTGCCTGCTGCAATCCCACAGGGCACATTTATATACTCCTGCCGACGCTACAGAGGTTCCCTGCCATTCCTGCTGCACAAGCTAAGCCTGGCTCACCAGCCAGGCAGAGGCAGGAGAAGCTCCTCCCAAGTCTCCACAGTGGAGGGAAAAATTGGTGCGGCCTCACATCCTGCAGAAGGACCCACAGCTGAGTACTGGTCCCAATTCCACTAGAAGAAGGGAGGAAGGGAGGGAGGAAGGGAGGTCTCCTTGCCCTGGAGAACAGTTGACAGTTTCCAGTGGCAAAGTCATCCCAGGGTAATTCCAGCTGCTCTGGGTGCCCGGAGCAGAGCTGCGCCCCAGGGTGGAGGCCACGGGCTACTTGGGTTTGGTTGAGCTGCACTAACTGGTTTATTCATGACCAGTCCCCTTGCAGGGATAATTCTAAGCATTAGCTGATCGCACATGATTTGCATATTTCCAACACAGAGAATGAAACCCACAGTGGCCAAAATAAAGCCTCAGTGGGAATGACACGCAATTTATACCAAAGAAAGCAAAACAGGGCTGGGAGGAGCATAGTGAGAACAGACCAGGAATGGAAAGTTGCACAGGCTCGGATACCTGGGAGATACACCCATCTTCAGGTGACACAATCTACTGTTTTCCCAGGTTAATACCATGCCAAATCCCAAAGTGGTATGAAGGTTGCTCAGTTAAAGGGTTAGCTTCCAGGGATCAAGAGAACCCAGCCTGAGTCATATTCCCAGGCCCAGCTCCTCATCTGTCAGTGCAGACACGGTGGGACTGGGGAGTTTGGCATCATTCCTTCTGTTTTACCAACTGCAAAGCTGAGACAGTGAGCTAGCAGGATTTGTCCAAAACTCATCCTTGCAAGGAATCACAGAATCATAAAATCATTGGGGTTGGAAAAGACCTCTGAGATGATCAAGTCCAACCGTCAGCCACCACCATATTCACCACCCAACCATGTCCTCAAGTGTGACATCCACGCATGTTCTGAACACTTCAAGGGACGGTGACTCCCCCACCGCTCTGGGCAGCCTCTTCCAATGCTTTACAACCCTTTCTGTGAAGATATTTTCCATAATATCCAACCTAAACCTCCCCTGGTGCAACTTGAGGCCATTCCCTGACATCCTTGTTACCTGGGAGCAGAATCTGACCCCCACCCGACTACAGCAGAGAGCAATAAAGTCCCCTCTGAGCCTCCTTTTCTCCAGGATGAGCCCTTCCAGCTCTGTCAGTCACACCTCATATGACCTATATTCCAGACCCTTACCCAGCTTTGTTGCCCTTCTCTGGACACACTCCAGCACCCCAATGTCTTTCTTGGAGTGAAAGAAACAACCCAATAGGCCAGGGCTTCTTTTCATCATTTTACGCTTTGGTTTACACCTCCTGATACCCAGACCAAGGCAGAGTTCACTAAAAGGACACACTGCCAGGAGCTCCAAACATTTCATATCCAATTTTTAATAGATTCGAAACTCTCTAAAGTCAAAGCAAGTATTTCCCTGAAACCACATAACTGCGTGCCTTTTGCTATGGGCTTTTTCTTGTCATTTTCTTTTTTACAAGTATTTAAGTCAAGAATATTCACAGTCATTCTGTCCACTCCTCAAGAGGGTGGGTACTTATTCAGTGCCAAAGGTATAATCAAGAACTCAGCTAAGATTACGAGGTTTAAAGCAAGACATCAGTAATAAAAGCAACCACAGTCACCAAACTACTAAAAAGAGTAGTAATGGGATTATCTGTCAACACAAACAAAAGGATAAATACAAGCAAAACCATCAGTCCCTGAAACCTAATTCTCATGTTAATCTGAGACTGTGGCAGGGAGATTAAAGAACCTGAGGAATCAAATAAAAAGTTATTGATTGTAAAATTCTTGCTTAAAACAAAGCATGTGTTTGTGGTTTAAGATAACCAGGCTAGGCTGTGTACGGCAGCAGCTAATTTAACCACGACAAAAGCCTGCGCCATCCTCACTGAGCAGCAACCACAGGGATACAAATCAGGGACTCTTCCAGAGGGAACTTCTCTCCCTTCACCACATTCAAGCAGCAGAAAAAAAACCAAGTCACCACTAAGTCACAACGTAGCTGAAGACAAACACCCAGTAGCATTCAAATCTTCCTTTCATTTTGCCAGCTTTACTCAAGTGAACAAGACCAAAGCTGAAACACTCCTCCACAGCCTTCAGAGCGAGTAGGGCAGCCCCAATTCTGTGAGATACAACCCCCTGCACTCCATGAGAGTGAGGGGCTGATCCCTGAGCTGTCCCTGGAGCTCTCCCCAAGTTGGCATTTTACAGCATGGCATCATCTGCCTTTGCCTCAAACATGGGAACTGCTCAATGTTTGGCAGGAGAGGTGCCCTGGGTGTTGGCACGTGCTGGCAGGTGAGCAGGGACAGGTGCACACACAGGAACACACCCACACGGTCCTGGCAGGCAGAAGAGCACGAGGAAGGACTCAGGCATGTTTGCGTCCCTCCCACTCTCTCCCAGCAAGCCTTGCCAGCTGCCCTCTTACCATTCATATGTTCAGCACAGCTGTCAAGGCTCCATCCAGATGAAAGGTCTGAAGCATGACACACAAGCATCTACCCTGCCTTCCTTTCAATCCAATTACTGGATTCACCTGAGCCCACGTATGAAGGAAGAAAGGGGGCCTGGGAGCTGCAAGAGGCTGTGGCAGCTCCCAGTTAATTTGATGGGACCCAACTTCTGATCCAATTACAACCCAGCACTCAGGGACTGGCAGAGCTGTTTTCACCACCACCAGCCCTTCCCACCTGGATGACTGATCCAAGGGCTCACAGTATCATGCTCGTCCCTTAGGGCTGGCACTCTTGGATGCTGCAACCAACATGGAAATCCTGATTTATTTAATAGGGTGGGATCAGGCCCTTGTTGTACAAAAAGCCACAGTGATGCCTACAAAACCAGCAGTGCAGCCTCTGGGAAGGCTGTCTCAGATGGAAATACCTGTCTGTGTCTTGTATTAACAGAGACTTGTTGCCCTGCCCTGTCTCAGATGCTCTCTTCTCATGCCAGGATTTCAGAACCCCCTCACATTTTTAGGAATCTGTTCTCCCCTCTTTTTTACTCAAATGCTTCAAGTCCACTCTGATCCCTGTGTGACAGGCACAGCTCCAAGCTCCCAAGGAAGATACACAAGACACTAGAAGGCTCCATATGCATTTTTCATCTTCTTACGCAACCGTGCCCCTCCACACATGGCTGAGAAGATTTTCTGTACACAGTTCAACCATCCACCTAATGCTTACTTAATGGGAGTGTTTTGAGAAAAACACTACAAGAATTTTCAAATAGAAACAATTAGCACTCACAGTAATTTGCATCTATTTTTCCCTATTTCTAAAGCAGCAGGCTCTGCTTGCTCCTCAAAGCCCAGTGCAGGGCAGTGAGCCACGCAACTCCCATTAGAGACCATAGGAGCAATTCAGTTCTGGGGGAAGAGATTATATGGTGATGTTTGGAACTTTGGGGGACAACCTTTTGTTGCATGTCAGCAGAATGAGCAGCTTCCATCGCACTACAGCTATTTTCACCAGCATTCTATTTCCTGATCAGTTCTCCTGCGCATTCAGGGACTAGCAATGGGATGTACACGTTCCCAATTCACTGATTACTCTCCCAACACCTAAAGTGCCCTGAACACAATGGGTTGAGATCAGAGCAGCCAAGATCAAAAAAATCCTGGAGCCTGGGGAAAGAAACAGGATGGAAATTTTTTTCATTAGCGTGAAATTTGGATCCAGGCTCATTCTGAAACCCAGATATGCCATGAACGTTTACATCCTGGAAATCACAGTCAACGCCTTTGTTCTAGGAAGCCTGGGTTTTCCAAAACGTGAAGCAGCAGGTTCTATCTTCTGGATTGTGCAAAATAACAGAATATGAGTCCATGGCTCGCTCTGTGGATCCCATCTCTGCAGACACAGAACCACAGAATCAGTTAGGTTGGAAAAGACCTCTGAGAACACTGAGTCCAATCTCTGACCCAACATCTCCTTGTCAACTAGACCATGGCACTGAGTGCCACATCCAGTCTCTTCTTAAACACCTTCAGGGGCAGTGACCACCTCCCTGGGCAGCCCATTCCAATGCCTAATTACTCTCTGTAAAGAACTCCTTCCTAATGTCCAACCTAAACCTCCCCTTGTGCAGCTTAAGACTGTGCCCCCCTGTCCTCACAAGTCAGTTTGTAGCCCAAGCAGGTCAGCCCTTGGGCCAAGCACCACTTCTTACATGATGTAGAGGAATGTGAGTGGATGGGATGAGAGAAAGCTCAGAATAATTCCCACAAAACAAGACTGCATTTGCAAAGGTGCCCCAGAGAGTTATGGCTCAATCAACATGAGACGAGCACAGTCTACAAGGCAAAGAAAAAAGGGAGCAGCTTCTTATTAAAACACAGCAGCTTTTTTGCGGTCTAGCACAGAGCTCCACAAGAGAGCAGGTTTTTTTTCTTCCCCTCTCTTCAAAACCCCTGAAGAATTCCATGTAAAATAAGTCCAAGTTTAAAGACTCCATGTGTGACAGCATCTAAGTAGAGCCCACTTGAGCAGAGCAGTGCTGTCCTCTGTGTACGTGCGCTGCTATTCAGTCTTTAAGAGATCACATACTCCTTTTCCTGCAGGACCTCTGCCTCCTTCAGCTCACTGGTTTGATGGGAAGCAGCAAGTGATGCAGAACAACTGGGAGAAGTCTTGTCAATCTCTGCCTGATCCAGTAACAACTTCTGTTAGCAAAGCAGATGTGGATTTAGCTTGTGTTACTGAAATACCTGAGTTCTGTAAACAGAATGGCTGGTAGGCAGTGAGTAGACAGGGATTCAAGGAGGAACTGGATCATTCACAGGATGCTCTGAGTTATTTCAGACAAGCTCAATGGCTGGTATAACATTATACACCATCTACTGAGTGCTAGCCAAACAGAAAGGACATAGATGATCAACAAAATTCTCTCCAGTGACCTGTGACAGGACTTAAGGGAGAGGCTGGAGCTGTGTCAGGGGAAGTTAAGATGGATCTCAGGCCAAGGTTCTTCTCCACTCAGAGGGTGGTTGGGCACTGCCCAGGCTCCCCAGGGCAGTGGGCACAGCCCCAAGGCTGCCAGAGCTGCAGGAGGGTTGGGATGATCCTCAGGGACAGGAGGGGGGACTCTTGGGGATGGGGCTGTGCAGGGCCAGGAGTTGAACTCCAAGATCCTTGTGGGTCACTTCTAGCTCAGCATATTCTATAACTCTATTAAATACTGGGTTGTTTAAACCATTACAATATAAACTGTAGAACAAAGGGATTTCCAAGAGATCCTCTCTGCAAAACATTTTCTTTTGATATAGGTGTTGAATGAAGGGCTTTTTGGGTAAGAAAGTTTTTGTTTGGTATTTAAGGATAAAGAATTTAAAATAGTTGAAATCACTAAATTACTGAAACGTGTCTGGTGTCAATAAGACACGTAACAGACCGAATAACTGAGGTCCCATGTCACATCTCCTGAACAACGTAAAAGCAACAGGTCTGAGGTAGTGATAAATGAATTCCAGGGCACAGACTGCTGACAGAAAGACACTCTCTCTCACCTTCTGCTCCTCAGGACCATTTCAGAGCCTATAGGTAGGTAGTAACTCCAGAAACCTCAAATGATGCAACTGGGCATAAGGAAAAGTGTGTATTTTATCATCATCCCAGCAGCTGATCACAGCCTGTGGCAGGACCCTTCTTGCACATTTTGACATCACTATTTCCTCCACACAAAAATAAACACAGTTAGAGGTAAACCTCAGGAAAAGGTAAAACAAAATATCACACCAGGCTTTGCATACATGTTTCTTTGCCTACTCATTGATATAAGTCATATCCTGTAGTAACAACAACACCAGAGAGATGAGGCTGCTGACTGTGTTTTCATTTTCGACAGACACAAAGCTCAGGCTGAAGTTCCCCTCCGAAAGCCACACCATGCTCTCCTGCTTTTCCAGTCAGCTCAATTAAAGATCTGCTCGACCTGCCTCCTACAAAATTCAGTAGCCTGGAGGACTTTGAAATGTGTTACACCCTGGGGTGGAACTGCTACTGGATCATTAATACTCCACTTCAATGTAAATGTTTAAGAACTAGGCAAGAGTTGAAAATTATATCTGTCTGCACCAGTTTGGTTTGTACACTGTGCAAAGTCACATCTTAAAAGACTTCAAACATCCAGCACAGTGCAGGGCCACCTTGCTGACAGTACTGGGGAGGGTGATCCACCAGCAACAAAATAGCAGAAAGCCTTGGCTGAATCCAAGTCCAGACTCAGGATGGGCTCCAGAACAAAATCCAGAGCACGAGGATATTTGCAGAAAACAGAAAATTATTATTCCCACAAAAACTTCCTTTGTAAACTAGATTCCACCCTTGAAATTCAGCTGTTTACACTTGCTTTTTTTCTGCGTGGCACAGAGCTGATGGCACCTCTCACACCAGGAGCTGACACATTCCCAGCCACAGAAAAAAGAACGGAAGCAGAGACCTTGTCTGTCACCTGGTCATAAAACACAGGCATCCCAAGTTTGCCCCCTCACACTCTGGCTCATTGCAGCAGGTAAGCACCTGCTTGGAAGCGCTTGCTAAACAAATAAATCACAAAATACATATATCCAGAAAGGTGTTCCTGAAAGTTTTGGGAACAGGAAGATCACATGCAGCTAAAACACTTCCAACTCCCTTTTCAAAAGAATATCGTGAGGATAAACTGTATTTAACTTATCCTGAAAGGAAAGGCTAAGGAATAATTTTCTGGGAAGCCAATCATCTGCAGCAAGGTGATAAGACTGTTCACACACCTTCAAACCTCAAGGGAAAGGGTGTGGGGGGAAGAAGAGAATCTGACGTGGATTAAATATCAAGGGCTCCTATACAAGTACCTGTGGGAATGACCAAAGACCAGACCAGTCCTTGTCAGAATAGCTTGGAGTCTACAAAATATTAGCAGAGAACGAGGTGTTTAGCAAGCCAAAACAGCACCTTCAGTGAGCTGGCCCAAAACAAGATCTATCCGTGGAATGTTATTGATGGGCATAGTTGGGAAAGTTAAGAATGGGGAAAAATTAAGACAATGAAGGACAAGGCAGAGGAGAAGAAAAGACCTGCAGTGAAGACAAGAGGAAGAGCAAAGGGATGACAGGCAGAGATCCCAGCTTCTTCCTCCCCACCACCGCCCCGGGCTGCCCCACAACAATTCAACACCCCTTTGCCTGTGTGCCAGGACAGCCCTTTTTCCCTTTCTAAATCCCTGTGGACCATGAATTCCCAAAGCACCCAGCTTGCCCTCGGCACCTCCCTGGGAGCTGAGACAGGGACGCTGCTCTCCACTCAGGAAGCTGCCACCTCCGGAGCAAGAGAATTCCACAGTTCCGTGGGCTGGATGCTCGTGATGGATTAACTGTGCAAATGATGAATTCAAAACTAATTTCCTTTTTCCTTTCTTTCTACACGAGGTCTCAGTAAGAGAACTGCAGGCCTGGGAATATTTAGGATGTATTTGGGGTGTCTCTATGTATTTTTGGAGGCGGAAGGTGGGTTTAACTGCCTTGTTTTGAAGATGTGAACTAGGAAATCCAAACCAGTGAATATCTGCTATTTTTGTAAGGACTGATCAGGAGGAAACAACGGTACAGTTTTTAAAGGTCAAAGCCTGTGCAATCATACATTTTGCATGGGTGAAAGTCACTTCTGTGACAGAGGAAACAAAAGAGTGGCAGGAAAGTAGAACATGTGGCAAAATTTCAGCATCCCAGGTAGAAAGGCAAATTTCTACTCTCTGATTTGCATGTTTTTGGGAAAGTGGTTTCCAAAGCAACTTTTATATTTTCATAGATTAATCTTTCATTTTCTTTTTAATACACTTTGTTTAGAAAAATCTCCCAAAACATATCGTAGATGTCAAATATTGTATCGGCAACGATGAAAAATAAAGGCTTAGGCAAAAATATATACTGCAAACATCACCTTTTTCAATTGGTTGAAGTCATTTACTCCAGTAACACTGTCACACTGAGAAAATGATCTTTTGTCTATAACTGCTACATAGGTATGAAGCATTTTAGCATGTAAGTATGGTATTTTTCTTCTTTAGTGTGCAGCTCTGCTTGGAAGTGTGGGGGGATAGAAGTTCAAAAAACGAACACACAGTCAACAAGAAGACGGTGTTTACACTGCAGAGTGAGAGAACTAAAAAAAAAAACATTTAAGTAGAAGTACAAATGCCTGCCCCATGACAAAATCAATGATAATGCCACATCTGTGGCTGGTACCCTGGGCCACTCACTAAATAAAAAGTGCTGCTTAGAAAACATGAAGCAAGAATTTGCCCCAGCAGTCCCTTACCTGGGGATGCTGATGAAGTAAGAGGTATCAAAGCATGGATGTCTTAATTTATAAATCATCCTTATCAAGCAGAACAACTGTGCTTGTTTTTTCTCGGAAAAACTTGAAGAACCTGAACAATAAGAAAGTTCAAGTGGACACCCCAGCCATGGAAGGGAAGGAGCAGGGAAGGGAGGAGCAGCAAGAGACACATCCTTCCCTTTACTATTCCAAAGTGCAAAGACTTCTCCATCACGACAGATTTTTAAAAAGCTATCACACATTCACAACACTAATTGATTTTCATAGAGAAGAGAGCAGATGAGGTCTCTTTGGGAACTGCCTGCTACATTTCTGCTTGAAAGGAGATCGCTGCTGGTGTGCCTCAGCTCCTTCATAAAAAATTTAATTAACAATATCTCCAAGAACGAACTCCAGTCAGGTCCCCAGCTATCATGTGACTGCCAGCGCTCCGCTGCTCCACGGCAAATTAAACCTGAGCACACGATACCTGTCGCACGTGACCCTCTGGGCAGGATCTCAGGGAAGGAGCAGGGATGTGCTGGGAAGTGGGAATGCACACAAAGGGACTGTGAGATGCCTGCATCCAGCCTGACAGTGACAACTTGCTTTCCTAGCTGCCACTTTTGATGGTTACACATTCCTACCCGTGATCCGGTGGCGACGCCAGAAAGCAAAGCGCGTAACAAACCACGGTTCCAGCTGATGATTTTCACAGATCTACATTTCAGGAAGAGCAGAAACCACACACATTAGCTCATGGATACAGAGGGACAACCATGTAAACGGAGACTGGCGAGTGCCACGGGAGAGGGACCACTGTCCCTGAACGGCACCAGGAATAGAAAGCCACCATGTGCCGGTCTGGGAGTCCCATCTGGCAGAACAACAGAGGAGAGGAGACAAAACTGGATTTCTCTTCTCTCCATCCCCACTGCCGCACCCCCAAGGAGCTCTGATCCTCCAAGGATTTGTTCCTTCGACAAACCGAAAGCAGAGAGGGAAGAGATCTGAAAATAGCAATGTCCAATGCTATAAACAGTTCACCAAATCACTTTGTGTGCCTGCATGATGGCTCCAGGCTCGCACACAGCACAAGGATTCACATGCTTGAAAATTCTCTCACAGCAATTAGTGCTGATTTACAAGAAATAGTGTGGCCAGCAGGACCAGGACTGATCATTCCCCTGTGCTGGGCTCTGCTGAGGCACCCCAAATCCTGGGATCGCTACAGGAAAGACACTGAAGGACTGCAGACAACAGAGCTGGGGAAGGGGCTGGAGCACCAGGAGAGGCTGAGGCAGCTGTGGGGCTCAGCCTGAGGAAAAGGAAGTTCAGGGGGGACCTTCTGGTTCTCTGCAACTCCCTGGACGATGGAGCCAGGCGAGGTCAGACTCTGCTCCCAAGGAACAAGGGAGAGGACAAGAGGAAAGAACCTTATGTTGTACCAAGGGAGGCTTAGATTGGATTTTAGGAAAACGTTTTTCATGGAAAGTGTTACCACAAAGCATTGAAACAGACAGAGCAGTGGCGGAGTCACCATCTCTGGAAGCATTCAAAGAACAAGTGTCTAAGGCTAAACTAACATGGTTTAGTGGTGAACATGGCGGTGGTCCTGGATTGACAGTTTAGACTTGATGATCTTAAAGGTCTTTTCCAACCTTAATGATTCCATGACGGGCGGCAGATACTGCCTGTGCAATATTCTGAGCCCCT
The DNA here is from genome assembly GCA_013399895.1 of Serilophus lunatus. NCBI lineage: Eukaryota > Metazoa > Chordata > Aves > Passeriformes > Eurylaimidae > Serilophus > Serilophus lunatus. The sequence goes on from VXBA01002517.1 coordinate 151,927, forward strand.
GTTTTGTTATCCTGTAAAAACTTCTACCATTGCAGACAAAGCCCATACCCTTGATTTATTATCTGTAATGTCCAAATGGAAAAGGTTAATCACCATTATTAGTCAGTGGAAACGAGGCAGAATTATCACTCGAATGACAAAGTCGACAGTGGGAGCAGTGTGAGGGAGGAAGGGCGGGTTCCTATGGGCATCACTGGCATCTGACCTGCCCAAACCACGGGTCCTTCCATCCTGTTCTGCAGCACAGACATCACCCACAGGAGGGGCAGAGCCTAAAGTGTTTCCACCAAAGACTATACCAAAAGCACAAAAAAGAGCTCTTTCATGCAGCCTCAGAAGTACTGGTGAGGTACACTGCTGGTACTTCTTACGGCAGTTCTTAAGTCATTTAAGTTACTTAGTTTTGCCCACCTGACAAAATTCAGTTGTGATGCTGTGCCACAAACCTGGTGGAAGTGGATCCACCCAGGGAAGGGTTTTGGAAGCAGAGATACAGCAGGATCACGGAGCAGATGCCCCCTTGCACATCCAGCCCCCCCCACGTGTTCCTGGTGCCATCCCACACACATCCCCATCCGTGTCCCGTAACTTCACCCGGAGGTTTTGCTTTCCAGTCTCAGCACTGAACTGAGCAGGAACAATGCTTTGATTCACCTCACAGGGAACTGCACTCCAGTCTCAGGTAAATTTATCCTTAAGAATGAGCTGCAGACTCCAGCGATGCCAAAGCTCTTTTGAAAGGAAGGCTGGGGGAGGAAAGGGAACATTACAAACACACCAACTATCCACCTCACTCCTCTCCCCGGCAGTTGGCAGCATTATCTCTTTCTTCAGCAGTTCAAAAAAAAAAACCAACCACCGAAGCAGCACCACTAATAGGATGCATGCAGAACTATTTTTACATATGTTGTGTTTTCCAAAAGCCCTGTCAAGCCAGCAATCTGGAAAAGAGGAGCTCCAGAGCACCCTGCTGCTCTGCTCTGGTTCTCAAACCACCAGGAAAAAGGGTTTGTTCTGAAACCACCAGGAAAAGCCCTGGCAAGGGCCAACACCACCTTGTTTCCCGTGGAAAGGACTTATCTAAGAGCACCAGTAGGATGTTCAGCTTGATGCACCTGACCCAGGTTTAGATGGGAAAAAGCCCCCAGGTTCTAACAATTCTGGACTATGATAATTTATCTTGGGATAACAAACAGTAGCACACATTTGCAGAGATAAACAGAACTGAGAAAAGACAACACAAAGTTACAGAATAGTTGAAAATTAGCCCGTGATGGTTTTGGCAGGAAGCACAAAAAACAAAATTTAAGCATAGCATTTAATTGCTGTCAGTTGTACCACCACCAAGACACTCAATGACACTCACTGTCGTATTTCCACAGGATTACAAACTTGCTTATCCATGTTTTGAAGGGCTGCTCTAACCTGAAATTCAGCATTAAAAAAACAAATCTCTGGATCTACTCCACAATCTACTTTCCAAAACAAGCCAAGTGTTAATCATACAAAGGTTTTAATGCTTACAGAAAAACAAAAATGAGATTATCCTTTGCAGTTAGTGATTGCTAATCCCATATGTGTTTGTAGGGTGGGAGTCACAAAAAAGTGTTTATAAAATGTGTTTATAAATGTGTCTAATGACTATTTTCAAGACAGAGGGACATTTCAAAAAAACCTGTTTATTGTGAGATTATATGCCATTTTATGTTCATGAGAGCAGGCTTTACTTTCATCATTTTCGTGTAACCAACATTGTCTTGGTGATTTTTTTAAACAGATTTAAATTTGATTAAAATTTGAGTTCTGTGTAACAAGCAACTGTGGCAACTGTTTTTACTTCTTTCTATTAAGTATAGCAGTCCAGTGGTAGGAAGACGTGCAAATACAACCTGAAATATTTATGCACCATGCAGTATCTCTGAAAATTAAAAAAAAAAAATAAAAAAGAAGTTACTTTGAGAGGTGAAAGGAATCTTGAGGTGGGTAAAACAGTGCTCAAACACAGACAAGCGATGGGGAAAAAAAATCCTCCAGCAGATGTACAAAGGTCAGTCTGGTCTGCAGTTCTTCATTTGAGAGGTCTGTCATTCAAAATGTGGGCAAAGATAAACTAATGTCAAATCCCAAAGGCCACAAGACCAATAATTAGAGGTGATACCAAGTATTTTCCCTCTGCCTCGCTCTAAAAAAAACAAAACCACAGAACCAAAAAAACAAACCAACCCCACAAACCAACCAAAACCAAACCACAACAAAAAACTCCAAACAAAAACCCAACCACACACACACACAAAACAAAACAGGAAAAGAAAAAGCTGCAACACAAAAAACCAACCACAACACCGGCTGGGGGTGAACCATATGTTTCCATGCAATGCTTTGGGATGGAATTCCAGCCATTAAAGAGTTAAGAGACACTCTAAAAGTATCTCACCCTGATATGCTGTGAATTTGCTGGGATCTCACGGAGAACCGGGTGATTCTTACATACCATATGTTCTGCAAACACTTGCAACAACACAGAGGGGAGCGGGATGGAAATCCACCTTGGCTGTGGAGCTTTCCTGCTTTCTGGGAAGCGACGAATCCAAGGGACAAAGTGGGTGTAAATCCAGCAAATCCCACCTGTCCCAGCTGCACTTGAGCCTAGCAGGAGGGAGCTGGGCTGGGGGGGATCCAGGGCTGTCCCCAGGCTCTGCCACCCATCCCAGCCCCCACTGCCAGCGCTGCATCATCCTGGTCTTGGCTTCTCCATCTCCCCTGGGGCAGGGGAACAACTCTAAAAGCTCTGGAAATGACTAAAAATGACTGGAAACAGGCAGGCACAGCACTTCAGCCCATGTCTAGGACTGCAAGGATGCAAGACGGGGTCTAATGATCCACTGGGGATGTTTTGTCCTACTTTTTACCTCGTCCCCAGACAGTGCCCGGTGTGTTGTAACCAACCCCAGATGAGATGCCAACAAGGGCAAGGCAGATGCATTTTTATTACACTCATAATTCAGTGTATACCCAGAAATCTCTATTGTTGCAAACACACTTGCTACAGATGCAGTGCCCATCCACCCCTTGGATTTCCTCTCCTTACCTATCCCTGGAGAGCACACGCTCTCCCCTCTGTGCAACATGATTGTCACCATGAAGTTACTTATTTTACAGCTACAAAGGCACTTTCTAGGTACTGTGTAGTGGGCTTAATGTTACTTCTTGTTCACTGAGGTTTTCTGCAAGGGAAAACTGACTGTTGTACTAATTTCATCTTGCATTAATAAACGCAGGAAAAAATATCCCAGAGAGACAAAAAAGAGAACAAACCCACAAACTAGAATTAGTAAATAACACATCATGGCACTACAGTGCACATCTAAGCTATTGTAGACTCATCTCTTCAAGAGTTTCCACATCAAGAATTCATTGATGAAAAGCACATGGAGAAAATAAGAGGTTTTATCATTTATATTACACGACACTATCTGGACAAGATTATAAAATAAAAGGCCAATCAGATTTTTAAATCTATTAAAATTTACAGGACTTGGAAGTAAATTTTACATCCTTCTGCCTCGGGTTCTCCCCGTGAATTTACAAGTAATATTTTTTTCCAACATGAAACCTTTGCTCTCCACTGCAGCTATATGAAAAATCTATACAAAATAGGAAAAACTCTTTGGAAGTGCTTGTATCAGTATCTTTACAAAAACAGCCAGGAAAAATACAAGAACTCTGATGATCTTTTCCCAGGATTGCTTATTTTAAATGTTACTTGCAGCACTGGGAGGTAAAAAAGCCTTCTTACAAACAACAAATTTTGAAGGTGATGACATCCCTTTGCAAACAGTAGCTGCTGCCAACAAGTAGCCACACATTTTTTTTTCTTCCTCTCTCCCATTCCTACACTTTTAAGGAACACTTCTTTTAATTAGAGTGAGAAGACACGACATGGGAGGCCACAGGATTGCAGCCTAAAAGCCACATACACATTTTTACTGCCCAGAAAAGCTGATTTTTTTGTCTCAAAGAAAAAATAAATTCCAAAAACATCCTCACCACAGGACCCAAAATCAAACCCAAACCAACCAAACAAAACAATCCCCAAATCCTTTTAACAGCTCTCTCCCAATATTCAGAAAGGAATGGAAGGAAGATAGGAACACAATAAATTCCAAATTCTATCTCTGCCTGTACTTCTCAGCCAGAGTAACCTATGCTGAAAGCATTAGCTGGGAATTAATTAGCAGCATTTAAAACAATTTTTATAACTTCAGAGACAAAAAATCTGCAATATATTTCTCACAGAGGTATACTCAAGTATGGCAAATGTGAAAGCAAACATGTCAAAATGTTCATTCCAGGGTGCTCAAAATGCTTTTCATGCTAAATTATCACATGCAAATATAAGATATGACATTTTTTGAGGTGAAAGAGCAGGGACAAAGATGGAAGAGGTTGGTTATTTGCAATTGGGCTTTTCCCAAATGCGATGCATTTGATTTTTAGAGTTAACAAAGACTCTGAGATGAGTCTCTAAAGCTCACATCTCAATATGCTGCATATTCAGTACAAAATGAATTAAGAGATTCCACATTGAAGGTCACATACACATCTACAAGAACTGGAAACAATTTTCTAGTGGGAAAGAAAAAGCTTAAACTGAAAAGAAAGTAAAACGTGCCACTGGAATGTTCTGCTGAAGACCAAAGCAATGCCCCACAAGAGCTACATTCATTTGAGACACCATGTCCTGCAGACACCCATCACAGGATTCATCATCATCCTCAGTTGCAAATCAACAGGACAAAAGGGTTCCTATGAATCACTCCTGTGTGCTCACACACCTGGCAACATGAACTGCAGAACACGGAGAGTTTGGAAGTTACACAATCACAGAATGTGCTGAGTTGGAAAGGACCATCCAAGTCCAACTCCTGGCCCTGCACAGGCCCATCCCCAAAAGTCCCCCCTCCTGTCCCTGAGAGGATCATCCCAACCCTCCTGCAGCTCTGGCAGCCTTGGGGCTGTGCCCACTGCCCTGGGGAGCCTGGGCAGTGCCCAACCCCCCTCTGGGCAAAGAAGAGCCTTGGCCTGAGATCCCCCCTGACCCTGCCCTGACACAGCTCCAGCCCATTCCCTGGGCTCCTGGCCCTGGTCCCCACAGAGCAGAGCTCAGGCCCTGCCCCTCCTCTGCCCATCCCCAGCGAGTTGCAGCAAACCAGCTGGTTTTGGTTACAGTTTGGACGAGTGTCCTCGGACAAGGAGGAGGAGGAAGAGAGCCTGAGAACATCCCCCTACACTGACACACAGCCCCAGTGCATCTGGGGAGACAGAGCTGGTGGAGGTGAGACACCAGGAGGCCGTGGCAGAGCTAATGCAGGAGCACAGCAGGCACTCCCCACTCCAACTGTTTATCAGATCCAAACAGCACTGCGGCATCCAGGAGCGGGGATGTGCTGTTTTGTTCACATTTTAATGTGCCATCTTGCAGTAGATGCTTGCACAGCAGAGTAAATACAATCTCTATATATACCCTGCGTGGGCGTCAGGGGTTATTTCTGACTGTCTTCATTACACTTCATTGCCAATTTAAATGTAAAAAAATAAACCCCTCAACAATTCTCCAAAGTGACTTCAGTTTTATTTTTATAATTATTTCCAGAACCTTTTCATTATGCAATTTTGAATACTTATTGAAAGCTCTCTCTCTTACAAAGTTATTCTTGATGCAAGTCAAGCAAACCAGACAAGCTAAACCTTCTCCCTCTTCCTTCTTTATTAATAAACACAGACATGAATGACATTCATAGTGTTTAGCCTGGAGAACAGTTTAATAATAATGCTGCATCTTGCTTTATAGGGAGGGAGCTAAAAAGGAAACTCAAAGGCTAATAGGTACAAATATTGTGCTTCAATTGCAATAAAAAATAGTGCTGAACTGTAGGAATGTAACTGATAGCAGCAATCTGAAAGATGTGGGTTCTGGAAACCCTCAAGCTAAAGCCGATTAGGTTTTGTTACATCGGTCCTTTGTGTATTTTTGTGCTGCTGTACCAGTTAAATTGACCTCTACAGGCATGTGTGTTGCTTTTATCCTTTAACAGCTTCCCATTCCAAACCTAACTTAGGCTAGAAAAACCAAATAAATAAAAAATTCCCCCTCCGACCTGGTGCATGTGTTAAACCCACCTGTGAAAGGGCGATGTCCGCACGTGAACGCCGTGCACTAAAATCCAGGGAATGCCAAGCAATTAGCACGATGGCAGGAGGATGTGTGAGCTGTCAGGAGGGATGCTGGGGCTCCAAAATGGAATTACAGTTGGAAACCAGGCAGAAATGCCAGGCCCCAGCCAGCCCAGCTGCCCTGCTCACCATGCTGGGTAAGCCAGGCAGGGGCTGTGTGCCTTCATCACCCTGCAGCTGCCAGGGATTCTTGTTTCAGAGGGGACACAGACTTTGCAAAACACAGCAGAAGGAAAAAATTCTTCCCAGTTTCCTTATTTTTGATAACTGCCTATGGAAGTCTGTAATCAGCTCTACAAATAAAAAAGCAGCAACCATAAATGAAGCCCTTTGCAAATTCAACCACTTCGTGTCCAGCACAGCAACTGAGCCCAGAGTTGGTCCATATTTCCTCTCTGCAGCAATAATGCAAGCAGCTGGCCCAGTCTCTTGCTCTGTGTGATGATTTTTTTAAAAAAGCAGAGACCTGAGGGGTTTATTTAAGAAAAGTCTTTTGCATTCAGTCATGTGAAAGAGCCCAACCAGCACGTCCACACAAAACAAGCCCCCTGGGCTGGAATAGGGCACAGCTGCCACCAAAGACAGGCTGAAGGAGGAGAGAACAGATGGAAAAATTAGTACCAAATTTTCTCACATTGAAACACCTTCATTTGCCCACTGAGAACAGCCTGACCTCAGGAAAACATCACTGAGTCACTAAAGGGAAGTTTTAGCCATGATCTAAATACGTACATTTTCTGGAGTTTCAAAGAAGCAAAATTAGTCAATTTGGCTACAGGCCATAAAACAATTAGTTATGTGAAGTATGGTTAAATATGTAACTGCAGTAGCTAATAGGAGTGCCCAGCCCCATAAATACCCAGTGATGTGATGGGCACAGGCAAAACACTAGAGACGATTCCCAAAGGAATTATCACCTCTTCAAAAAGAGAATTCAGAAACTGTAATCTAAATAATAGCATACTGCAATCAGTGTGGAAAGAAGGTAAAATGGTGCATCTTTAGAATATGTGGAACATCAAAAAAAAAATTAGTTTGTTGTTTGGGTCCTGTGAAAAGAAAAGCAGGAGGAATCTGCCTGTGGAGCAACGGCCTGTCTTCAGGAGATTTAAAGATTAGCGGACAAGAAAACTCCACTGGAAACACCACAGCCACAAGCCAAAAACCCCTGAAAACCTCACAGACGCAAGACCCACTAGCCAGAACCCCCAGAAAACCTCACAGAGCAGTAACAAACCTGCAAAATATTAAACTAAAAGAATGGTGTATTAAGTGATGTGGTAACTGCAGTTTGTCATTTAGCACTGTGAATCTATGGATTTTAATGACAGGGTCTCATTTACATTTAACAATCAGTGTACTAGAACATTTCTTGGAAACTGGGGATATTTTCTTGTCTCAGTAGGAATATATTGGATGTTTTTCTTGATTAACAACGCAGTAAAGGAGTTCTGCCCTGAAATCTCAGTACCATGGATTCTGTCTAGAACTGGATGAATATCAACACACCAAACTGCAATCCTGACAAGAAAGCTCTCCAAAATTCAGCTGTTTGTAATAATTTTGTCTTTAAAAATTCTTCCACAAGAATAACATTACACAACACCTTTCATTTTATTGTTCATTTATACCACACATTTGCTTTAAAAACCACTAGCAGCATATCTTGTTCTTAATGATACATTTTGGATGTGACTTTCAAAAGCATTTACAGCAACTTAGGAGCATAAATCCCACTGATACTCAACAGTATTTGTGCACTTAATGCCTGTAGCCATTACTGAAAATCTCATTCTTTTCCAGAGCTTTGGAGATATTCCAGAGGTCGTACATGTAGAAAGAAATGGCAAGTGTCACAAGATATTTTAGGTTTTACAGAAATGCTATGCAGCTTTAGGACAGGCATCAAGAATACTGAATACATGTACTTAAAACAATAATGGGGAGTTTAGGAAGCAAGGAAAGGCTTCAGTCAAGTTTAGACAGTAAATTTGGAGATGAGGTTTCTCTCTGTCACATCCAAGACAACAAAAGTGAGATTCTCATTCTTTTTTATTCCATTGGTTCATGGGGTGAGCAGCAAGGTAGTAAACAGCTACAATACAACTCACTACCACATACCAGAAACATCTTCTCCCACTTTGACAAGAATAATCCAAACTTTACGCCTCTGTTACAGTTAAATTAAACTGCTAAACAGTTCGACTAGGCCATCTAAAATACGTATTTTGGGGCAAGTCCTAATTAGCTTCCAGCAAGTACAGGAAACCCCAGCCTTGATTAAGAACCACCTCACAACCTGCACCCATCACTGGTTATCAGAAGCTGGTGTGCAGCTGCAGAAGACTTGAAATTCCAAGTACAGGTGCAGTTTTACATGGACCAGACAATCAAAGAGTCACAGAATGGTTTGAGATGGAAGGGACCTTAAAGCTCATCTCTGTCCCCATGGGCAGGGACACCTTCCATGAGACCAGACCTTGCTCTAAACCCTGTCCAACCTGGCCTGGAACACTCCCAGGGATGAAGCAGACCAGTTTGCAGTGGTTCTTAGTAGCTGCCACTGTTTCAGGTTTTCCCACATCATAGAAATAAACAAAATCACTCCAACACAACTCATGGATGAACACCTACCAAGTCCTTTTCCAAGGAGGAAGAGGTCCATCTCCAAGCAGCTGTATGGGGAGCCTAGCTGACACAAGCTTTTTTTGCTGGATTAAATCCCCTTGGCAGCCTGATTCTCACCACCCTCACTGACATCCATGGGGAGTGTGCACCCAGAGAACCTTTACACAACTGGAACATTGAGTTCTTCCTCTCAGTTTAACCTTCTGTGAAAAAAGGATTAGAAGACTTGTTAATGAACATCACCAGTGTGTTACAGGGCCACTGGCTAAATGTGATGGATACCACAAGCATTTAGCATTTGTACACAATTACACAGATGTGACCTTTGTGTGGTAAACTTCTACTTATTGCAAAAAACCTTCTAAGAAGGAAAGTGCACAGGAGTTTGTTCACAACAGATTTGGAAGCTGTATGGTTATTTTGTCATCAAGTGAGAAGCAAAACAGAAACTTCCCAGCGAACACAAAGAAAAATTTATACTCCAAACATCTGCCTATCAATTGCATAGAATCAAGCTTTCAACAACCTTTTTATTCCCTCCTGCTCCCCTTCCATGCCTTAACTTTTGTCTTGCTGATTTAATTTCTTGAACATTTGCGTGCATGTACAAGTTTGACCACATTATTTGGTTAAACCAATGACAAACTCTGTGTAGTTGCAGAAGGAAAGAGACAGACTGTAACAAATTTTATGGGGGGGTGTGTGTATATATATACACATTACAGGCTACTGTGTTCTGTAGAAGGATCCTGCAAGAGCTCTGTGTGAACAACTCCTCAGCCATGGTGGCTCCCAGTGCCCAGTCCCTTCCAGGACCTTGCCAGCTCCTGCATCCCTGCTCCCCACGACTATCTGCGGTCTGAGACGTTGCCTCCATGCCAGGAACACAAAGGATACGAGGCAGGGGAAGTCAGGGAGACAAATCAAACATCAGGCAGTGCCCAGGCTTTCCTGCCAGCACCATTACAGGCCAGTGGGATCATCCAAGCCTGCACAGATACCCACAATCTTCCAGTAATGACACAGCCACCGGAGCTGGACGGTGTTTACCGAGCTGTGCAATTCCATAATCACCACCACTTGCTTTGCTTCTCCTTAAAAGCAGCTCTGCTGCCTGTGAAGCACTTGACTTGCCAGATGGCTAAACCTGTTTCACGATACTCAAGAGACATCACAGCCAAAGATGCATCCCAGACTAGAGCTGTATTTCTTGGACATGACAGTGTGGTGCTCCTTGCATCTCTAGCTCTCCTTCTAGCACAGTCTACTACTCCAAATTTTTTTTGCTGGACTCCCTTTCAGCCTAGGAGGGCTGGAAAGAAGACAGAAGAGCAGCATAGCTGCAGAAGATGAGTGATCATTCTTCCTGCCCTGACACAAGTATTGGCTGCCAACTCATGGCAGAACAACAAGTCCCAGGGCTGCGCTCCCCCCCCAGACCCAACCATGGGGTCAAACACACACATCTGGCAAGTGACTCCTAACCCCTCACTGGAATTACTGAGATGGTATTAGAGCTGTGCATCATTTCCATATGACCTTGATTCCTTCTCTTACAGTCATGTTCCTGGACATTCTTCAGACACAGTCTGAGACTCTCTCAAGAGAACACGCTCAAGTTGTCGAATCAAGACCTCGAATAGACTCGCTGCAAATACACTCACTGTTCAACTCAATCCTTAATTAGGTTTCATTTTTTAATGTAAGGGTTCAACGATTAGCTCAGGAGAAACTGTAAAAGCAGATGCCAGGCCACCAAGGACTTCTCCCACACACAACTCTCCGTCGGCGTGGCTGCACCATTCCTGCACAGCTCCTGCAGCCCATCACCCACGTGCCACCCAGCACAGACACTTATCTGCCACGGAACTGCACACAAAGGAAATTATGGACAGGAAAGGTAACTGATACCTACTCTGAGCCAGAAAACACTTGTATCTCCTCAATGTCTGATCTATGAATTGAGGTCTCATGTTTTCACAATTTATATTGTTTATACAAACAGTTTCATAAAACTCAGCACTAAAAACTCATCTACATAATTAATTGAAGTAGGTGGAAAGCAGAGTAAGGATTAAAGAAAGGTTTCATCAGCTTAACTTGTTCACTCAAAGGTGTCTTCAGTAAGCCAGGAACCTTTCCATGTGCTGCCACTGCCCCTGTCTGCAAATCTACTGCCGTGGGGAACAGGGAGCACTCGGCATTTTGGCACTTCCAGTTTGTTCTCTGTATTTGCACACAGACAAGACAACCACTGGTGGGAATTAGCAAAGGTTTAACTCGAAATCTGAGCTTTAAATAGCAATTTAAAAAACTCTCCTACAATGTTTTGACTTAGTAAAACATGAAACTTCTTCGATAAAACATGTACAACCTCTGAGAACAGCAGCTTACAAAAAATAAAAATAAATCATGATTTAAGGCTAAATCCCCTAGATTATCTAATCACACTATTTAATACCTTGCCTGTGCATTTCCTGCTCTGATAGGAGCTGCCAGCTGTCCAAAAGCAACTCCAACCCAAGTCAGTCAGTGAATTGATGACCCCTGTGTTCAGTCACCAGCACACGCAGCAAGCCATGGAGGGGACTGACAAGGATGGAAACATTGATTTGAATCCTTTCAAAATACAAAGCACAAGCAAGTTCAACTAATATTAAGTTCTGTAGCTGGCTTGTCCTCTGCCCGCCTGTTCTCTCAGAACTCCAAGATGTTCAAGCACGTACAACATGGAAGCAATCCCTGCAGCTTCAAAAACAATACAAACAACTTCCAAACATGCTGCTCTGGTTTCACCATGCTCACACTTCACCAGCAGCCACTTCTAGAACAGCGCCAGACCCCCTGAGACTTTCAACTGAATTCTGCAGGAACCAGACTCCTAAAGATGGGCAGATGTTCATATTCACTTTTCCTGAAGCATCTGCCTGAAAAGTGCTGATTTTAAAGGTGCTTTTTACAACTAACAATGTTATAATCCACAAAAGCACAAGTTTACAGGCTTCTTTTCTGCAGTAATGTTTATCTGACAATAATTCTGTGAGCCACAGCTTTATGGAGCAGGGAAACCCGGTCACCAGTTACCACTGAGGTCCCATTAAGTAAGTGGCAGGCAGTGGTACCACTGTTCACCCATCCTCACTCCTTCAACTCACCTTCCTCCTCCTTTACATTTATGACTTATTTTATTAATGTTACTGAACCCACGGTCCATCTGAAATCCCTTTCTACTGAGTTTCCATGAAGTTGTCTCTATAACCCTACTATTATATTATGACAATTTAATCTTATATCAGTCTGTGTAAGGAAAATAGGAAAAAAACTTGCATCTCAGTTCCCACTCAATTCCAAAGAGAACCCTGGTTTTTGCAAAACAGAAACTAATATTGGATAGTCCTGGATATCCAAGGCCACTGCTCTCAAGGTAAATTAAAAAATACTGAAATCCCAGGTTTTAAAAGAACAACAAGAACCATAGAGGAAGTTTTGTTAACCTTGAATAAATATCCTGAGTAAGGGTACTGGAAACACACAGAAATAGTGGAAGAATAAGAAATTGCAAGAAATCATGCACTTAGCAAACTTCAAATTACTCTTTGGTACAGGGTGTGACTCTTGGGGTTGGGCCTGCGCAGGGCCCAGAGTTCGACTGGATGACCCCTGTGGGTCCTTTCCAACTCAGCCTAGTCTCTGGTTCTGTGACTCAAGTAGTTACTCTTTCCTGCACACATTTCAGGAAAAACAAAGCCATCTCTGCTAAAATGAGCCTCCTGGCTCACTGTCACAGCCAGCCCAAGCAGTGATACCTGGAGCTTTCTGACTCTTCATAATCAAAGCCCTGCCCAAACCCAAACAACTCAGAAGAAATCTGCACCAACTACCACAATCTTTTTGTTCCACACAACTTGTTCCTGTTGTTTCCCCAGAACTCACTGAGCTGAGAGCATCCCCAGATCATAGGAAGGCCCTTCTCACTTAATCAGGGCTGATGGACGGTTCTGTTTTTACTCAGAAAAAACACCTGCCTCTCACACTACCACTTTAGCACCTACTAGAACAGGTTTAAATGATATGTGGGTCTACAGGCAGCTGGATTTGCTTTTTGATATATTTACTCCAATGTTGGCAGGTTTGATACACACTTTCCAGAGACATATTTTTAAAAACAGAGGAATAACACCTTGATCTTACTTAAAAGTTTCTAAAATATTAGGCTAGACAGAGATTCAATTCCAGGCTTTAAACGGTCTGATGGATCTTGACAACAGGGTCGGCCTTTATGCATCACCTTGTAATACAATAAATTTCCCTTGAAACATCTTCACCTCTGCACCAAGACATGTCACTGCAATACAGAAAACTTGACATGAAAATAAATTAATAAATTACTTGCTCAGAGAACAACTTATTACCTGAAAAACACACTTCCTATGAGAGACTCAAGGAGATAATCTGATTTTAGTTTATTGAAAGGTAATTTAAGTGAAGAATAATTATGAAATACAACTACTCAGGTATCATGTAATTCAAGACTAGAGACGAAGGTATGAGAGCTGATAGCCACAGTCCTCTCATTTCAAACTGGAAATGCAGTTAATGAAAAGCTGAGATTACAACCTGAAGTTAATATTCTACCTTGAACGATGGCGCAGGAAGTTTTGAAGGTGTAACCTGAGCATCAGTAATAGAAAACAAACAGAAGGACCCAACATTTCTTAATTCTTAATGCCTGTGTTTTTGCGTGCCTGTTTTTTTGAAACTACATGGAGATCTGCTTCTTAGACAAAACTCTCTCCCTCTTTAATGCTGAAATTACTTGTCAACCTTCCTGTTCATTGTTTAGCATCATAATTCCCCCCTTTCCCTTCAGCACTCTCTGTATCCATAAAAATCCTCTAAATTCTTATCCCTCTCCTCCCTTTC
>VXBA01002517.1:165741-181151 GCA_013399895.1 Serilophus lunatus
CCCAAAACACACATTCTTTCTTAACGTAAGAATACGTGAACCAACCCAATGATTTGGCTTCTTCCCATTGGGGACCATCACCAGCATCCAGAACAGATTTAGGAACACACACTTTGAATTCCCAGCCACCGCTCTGCAGGCTTTGTGTTCCCTTTCAGTCTCTGGGGCTGATGGTCAGGTCTCCACACGTGGGAGCACGACCTGACACACAGAAAGCTGCCAGTCACAATTGTACACACAGACACTTTCAGACTACCAGCACAGGCTCTGTTCCTGGGAAAGGAAACCAGTGTTTTCAATATTTCTTTTCAACAAAAACCAGTCTCTCCTCTGCAGGATACAGCTCTCTGCATATATCTGCTAAAAACATCTCAGTATTTCTCCACCCCCTCCCCATGTTTTTCCTTTTTGTCAAGCTCTCCAGCATTTGTTCTGGGATCTAATTAAGGTCCCTTATCACCATGCCAAGAGGGGGGCAAGGTCTAAAAAAACAGCATTAATGAACTGATTGTTTTCATTGGGCACATACAGAGTTCTAATCCTCAAGACTGGAACATATCTGCAGTTCAAAAAAAAAAAAAATCTAAAGGAGTCTGTGTTGTTTACATTTTTACAAGACTCTAACTAGAAGCCCTGTAAAACTGGCATAATCCAACAGCACCTCAGAACTTATTTTTAATGGAGATTCATTTGGATTAGGAGAGACAGCTTCATTTTGTTTCCTCTTCTGAGCACATACAGAAGTCTCCGAACACGTGACTCTCCTTCCAAAAGATGAGCTTCCCGTAAACTTCATTAGTTAGATGCCATTTTATAGGTAATTCAGAACCTCTTCCCACCTTTCTGAGTTATTAAATCTATTAACATCCCAGAATATTGTTATGTAAGTACTGCTCATCTCCATAATGCAGCAGAATTAAACGAGAGCGATTAGAATCGAGTTTGTCTTGTTTCATCTCATTCTTTGTGTGAACTCAGATACCAGAAGCAAGACAACACTCAGGTGATGCAGTTTTGATACTGAAGAGAAAGACAAGCAATGGAGAACAGGAGTCCACAAGGAAAAAGGAACACAGGCAGTTCAGGTGAGAGTTCTAAGGGAGAAGGTCCGGGGTTTTCTTGCCCTGCAAGAGCAAATTCTTCCCTCTTCCCAGCATTCATCTCCTTGTTCTCTCCCTTCATCTTCAATCCAACTTCCAGCCACATTCACGGATTTCAGAACCAACTACTGTCAGCCTAGATGACCACTTGGTGTAGTGGGTTGAAAAGGGAGGGGGGGGGGGGGGGGGGGGGCAGGGAGGAAAGATCCCCTCCAAGAAATTCAAATGCTACAGAAAGTGTTCCTTAACCCTACCTTCTCTTGCTTTAGGTTCAACTGACTCTGCAGATGAATTCTGAAGAAACTGCTCAAAGAGGTCAATTTTTTGCCAAGAAATCAGTCCTGGCCACAAGTAATCTCCAGAAAGATCTCTTCACCTTTTACTAGAAATGTTGAAAATAGCATCATGAACCTTTTAATTAAGCATGATAGCTCCTCCATGCCACAGAAAGAGAAAGCAAACTTTGAAGGTTGCCTTATTTTCTCAGTACTTTAGAGTATCAATTTGAGATATGTGGGGTCTGTTTCACCCAACGATCTAAGAGCTGACTGGTCCAACAGGCTTTGTCTGCAGTTGCATTGGAGTTATTTGTCCTCAGAGAACGCGCCAGCAGTCCCCACCTTGTCTCAGTGATGGAGATAAGGAAGTCTCTCTCTCTCTCAAGATGTCACCTCCTATCTCCAGGTCCATCCCCCTCTGTGCTCCTGTTAGCCTGTCTGCTTCTGAGCTTCCTCTGGAGACACATCTCACATTGTAAGAACTGTAAGGATCCCCCCCTTCCCAGTCTAAAAACCTTTAAATAGCTTTGATGGTGTAACATTGCAAATATGTGTCAATGCATGCGTGACCCACGGGCCCTGCTCCACTGGGGAAGCAGCAACCAGGAGGCTCCTACTTCCCATTTTATGTAATAATATCCATACTGAAAATCTGAGCCTCAAATACAGGATAAAATATAATGTTTTACAAAGCAGGATGCATACCGGAAGAGCCTAGGGATATAGCACACAAGCAATAAGAAAAATGTGAGGAGGAAACCTCCAGCAGAAGAAATATTTCTGCAAAAAGAAATAGAGAAGTATTTTAAAGCAGTACTTGTAATAATGCTCAGCACTGAGCGACTTCTTCAATACACTTTGCAAACCTTAACTAATTTTCACAACACTCCTGGGAAGCAAATACATCCATATAATAATGCCATTAAACAAGTGGGGTGAGCAGGGCAGTGTTGTATGGCCAAGAGAGAAGTCAGTGTTGGCACTGGGACCACAGCTCCGACCCTTAGCTCAGCGATACCTCCTGTGCATTTCAAATGCAAACCTACTCCCCCTGTCAAGTGTTCTGTTGACATCATGCATTTTGGAAAATAAAAGCCAATGCCACAAAGGGGGACAGTGACTTCAGCCCACTGCTTCAAAACCAATCTGCTTGTTAAATAAATACCTGCCCAGTGTGGCCAACTCCCCTTCTAGACGATAAAGTATCTTCTCGTAGGAGTTGTTCTGCTCAGAAGAGCATTAAACAATGCAAATTTAAGCTCCTCATATGTTGTTTGTTTCCCCATCCTCTCTGCAAGAGAGAAGCATGTGCAACAATTGTGATGTTTTTTAATAAATTCATGTTTGCAGGCAGTGTGGCACAACAAGACCAGAACGTATGACTGGTAAGAACACAAATAGCAGCATATATGTTTATGTAGATGGCAAAAGCAAAGAAACACCCTCACACCCAAACGTGTTGGTTGTGTCTTGTTCATGGTCCCAGTGGCCTGAGCAAGCATTTGTTACATGACACGGTTTTTGCACAGTGTGGAGTAGGACAGAACATTTCACGGTGCTGAGGAAGCAACGCTGGCAGCTACAGCCTTATCTTGAAACCCTGTTAGGTCTTCCAGCTACCACAGGCACAAGCCACTCACTTCCCCAAAGACAAAAACCTTGAACTCCATTCAAAATTAAGCAGCAGCCTGACAAAATAAAGAAAAACCTGGCTGGGTTGCAGTGGGTACAGCACAGTAGGGTGCAGGCCCATCTTTCTCGCCCCAGTCCTGCCTAAATGCTGAGAACTTCACAGAAACATTCAGGTTGGAAAAGACCCCCCAAGTTCATCAAGTCTAACCATTAACCCAGCACTGCCACGCCAATCACTAAACTATGCCCCCAAGTGCCACATTTTGTAGGCTGACTAATAATGTTTCAGATGTAAGTATGCTCAACCTAAGTTTATTTCAGGCACAATTGTAATACAACTCCTTTTTAAAGCAACATTAAAAAATTAATGGCTAACTTTCCAAAAAAAAAATGGTTGTGAAATTCAGAACAAGGGTATTCACCTCCAAATGGGTGATTTTCTGGCTCAAGCTCTCCTTGAATTTAAATGCACTTACAATGATAAATGGCACAGAATTACAACAATTGACCAAATAAAGTCAATTGGATTCAAAATGATTCCAAGGACCAGGAGTTGGAAAAATGGTTCTTGCGGGGCCCTTCCAATTCAGGATATTCAATAGTTTGATAAATCTCCAGAACTCCTGTGCTTACAGAGACTCTACCCTGCACATACCTTCAGAAACTAAACACGATATATAGAAGTAGTAAACAGATTTGTAATGGGTGTCACTTATCCCTGTCAACTGTGCTGATGAATAACACTGTTAACGTGGATCAGATCGGCCACCAACTACAAATCACAGGCTTCCCATGTCCAAAAGCCATGTGCTTCTCCAATTAGTTGCTCAAAACTAATTGTCAGATGTAATTTTCAGTCAGCAGTTTCTTCTTCCTCCCTTTGCGCACATTTCCCACAGCACCTGACTTGCTCAGCCATCTCCCTCCCTCACTCAGGCATCATGTCTTAGACCTAATCTCTCCTCACAGCTTTTGAGCAGAGCTCTTCCAGGCAGCTGACATTTAAGTAAGCTCTGTATTGACTTTCCTCTGCTGTACCTCAAGTCCTCCTTGTTTTCCTTACGCTCATATTCCAAGCCGGCTCCTTCTGAAGGCAACGGAAGCAGAGCTGGACTGATAATCAATAAATAACATCACCCTGCAATTCCTCAGATGCAAAGCCCACAAGGAGATTCCCCTCTTCCAATGCATATTCACTATTTTGGTAAACTGTAAAAGGTCTCCCCCCAATCTAAAGTATGTGTCAGACAATACTAAGCCCGTGAACTTTCCTTTAACTCGCATTAAACCGATACAACTTTTAATTAAAAAAGTAATTTTGAAAAATTGCTTGTGCGGTGCGGAAGGTGATGTTCACACAGCATCACTGATCCCTAGAGTTCTGCAGCCTTGAGTTTAATAAACTGAATTTTCAAAAGTAAACACAGCTTGCATCAGCACGAACCTTCTATTTTAGCCTAATATTTTCCATCCATTCCTTGTTCAGCCAGAGCAGGACGTTTTCAGAGCCCCTACACACCAAACACCAAGTGGATGTCACCAGATTGCAGAGGGGGGAAATTTCCAGACCCTGGAGTTTGTCCAACTGCTGAGGGAGACTTGCCTCTGAGAGAGAGAGGGAGGCAGGTGAGACACCTTCTTTCCCACCCAGGGCCACATCAACACCCAGCACCATCAGAGCTGTAGAACAAGGGTCTCCAAGGCTGAAGAATCTGCTCCTTGGTGAAAGAAAATTCCAGGCATACGGACTGCCATGAAACGTACACCTGAGCCTCTGCGACCCTGCTCTCACATACACATAGCAATTTCTGCCTCTTACAACCATAATTTAGGATTTACTTTGCCTAATTCCTTATTTCCTAAAGTAGGCAACTCAGCAGGGGGAAGGGCAAAGGGCAGAACAAAAGCAAAAAAAAAAAAAAAAATCAACCCCAAATGCTTTGCCCTAGGCAGAAACAAGCCGAAACCACTCTCAGGTTCCCTTCTGTTTGCTTTTATAACTGTTCACTTGGTCTTTTTTCTACGTTCTTTTAAATGAATAATTTGAATTACCTTTAATCCAAGCCTTCAAAAGGATGCTCCATGACAGTAGGTGCCACTTCCCCCTTTTTTCTCCTCTTCCCCCCTTTTACATTTATCTCAATTATCCTACTGCCCAGCACACAGGCATAAAAAGGGGCTGGGAAGACAAAATTCTTTGGTTCATTTCATTTCTAGCAGGTCATTAATGTCCCTGTGAGCTGGTTTGCTCCTCAATACAACAGGGAAAGGTGGGATGTGCAGCTTTATCCTTGTTTATAAAACAGATACTCTGTGAATCAGGCACTTTGTGCTGATCTGAAACACCAGGCATTCTGTTATTATATATAAATAAATATAACATCTATTATTTTCATTCTACTTAAGTTGCATTTCTAGTGTTTTAAAACTTCTGATGTTGTTACAAAAGCCAGAAGGAGGTCATTTTATGTCCTCATGTCCATTCCATCAGGAAATAATAGGCCTGAATGCAATTTTTTCCTTCTGAAACGCAGTCTATTTTTTTCTGTGTCTCCTCACTCAAACCTTCACAAGAAAACAACTTTAAAGGTGTTGTTTGCAGCTGTAGTGACATAAACACTTAAACATTCAGTATCATCCATCCTGAGCAAGGTATTCCCTCTTCACATCCCTCATCTCTAAGCACCATCACTGATTAACCTGCAAAGCTTCATTTTGGACAACATTTTATTCAATATACATTTGGATTTGGTCTCAATTCCACAAATACTTAAACATGTGCCTAAACATTAAGTACTCCACCAAGCTTGGATTTTAGGCTGTCTGGTAGCACACACAACAAACTCCAGAAGATAAAACACATTCATTCTTTATCTGAAGAGCTCCACTCCACAGATCAGCCTTTCAGAGATGTGCCAGCTTTAGCTCTAACAAGCTCTTCACACTTTTTTAAGACTAATAGGCTCCATATATTCATTTCCAAAGGGTATAAATTCCCTTCCTCTCTTTCCCTTTTAAATATGTCAGGCAACATTACAAAAAATAACATCTGTTATGCAATAAGCAGCATGTGAACCAGTAAACTGCACTTTATAAAGAGTGGGCTGAATTAAAAAAATAAAACAACAAAACAAATCAGGAAAAAGAAGTTTAAAAGTTCACCTTTAAACCTTGAGATCAGGGAGGTTTTCAGCAGTACCCTCCCTTCCTTGCTTTATTCTAAACTCCGTGTTCTGCTGCCCTTCTTCATTGATGCTTCACAGCTATTAATGGGAGGCCTGAATACACACACCATGAACAGCACAAACGGATTGAATCTGCCTGGAAAGGGCTTAAACATTCAGTAAGAACATAAAGAATCCCAAAAGCAGTTTTAGGATGTGTGTACATTTTGTCAGAGTATACCAACAGCACTATATATTCTTTTCATGCAGCACTTAGCAAGCCTTCTCTTTTCATAAATATAGGTCAACAGAGCTAAACTCCGGTTTTGCCTCAACTCCCACTTTAAATGCATAAAAAATTAGATTTTTAGGGAGCAGAATGAAAGAAGTGGTGTATTTCATGCTATTATATACCCAGCCAAGGATCCCAAAGGGTTTGTTTGGGCTTTAAAAACAAAACAAAAACCCTTGGCATTTGTCAGACTAAAACCATTTTTCTTTGGTCTTTGCACAACCATCCTTTCCAGATTTGAATAAATACCATCAAACAAATTATTTTGACTTGCATTACCATGCAGTGCACAGAAGTTGTTGAAGGAGAGACAGAGCAGTGTGTAAAGCATCTGGGGACTCTGAGGACCATCCTGTACAGTCACCATCAGATCTGGAAATGCTCATTCCAACCTCTCCACTACTCTCATATTAGTTGCCCCAAAAAGGGCACTATTCAAAGAGCCACAGAGATGGAGTTTAGGAGCCACCACCACAAGGTATGGATGTACTCATAAATGCATGTGAGGAGATTGAAGGTATTAACAAAACAACAAAAACACTCACCAAGGACTGAGTTACATTCATGTTTTCAACCTGACTCTTCATTTATTGCCACTTGCAAATGTAAGTGTGCTTTAACACAGGCCCTTCAGCAAATGCCAGGCCTAGCTGAATACTAGAATACAATATGTAAAACATTAAATATATTAAATATAATTATGCATTATAGAAATACAATATTTTGTAGATATATTCTGCATATTTAGCAATAACCTTAAACTCCCTTTTGTTTTAACATCAGCCCACGGAATGCACAGTGAGATCTCTCAGATGATATTGTCAGCTGCGGATTTTAGATATTTTATGTTTATTACAGGTTGTAAAAGGAAAAATAAGCTTTATGTTCTCACATGAGCATAATATGCCCCATATTAAGCATTTCTGATACAATATTTGGACTCCACTATTCACAAACTTACTGATCACAATCCAGATAAAGACTTCTCCACACCACACCAGGCAAACAGCTTCAAAGCACAATTTAAGCAGCATTTTCCTCTTTTCCGCATCCTTGGAGCTGAAAAGTCACAGGTACTACATGCTCCAGCATCACTACCTATCCCTTCCTAGGGCCAACTCCCTCCATTCCTGCTCTTGGTTGGGGTTGTTTCATTCTCAAGCCCCTCATTTTGCAGACCACCCCCTCCAGACCACCTCCAGTAGTTGAAAAGTTAATCCAAGATGCTTCTGAAGTCATCTTGAACTAACCTTTAGGAAGTTTTAAACTTGTCCTAATGTTTGCAGTGAGGAATCCAGCACACACACTGTACACACAAACATCATGAACAAGGGAGGGAGGAGGATGTAGCTTATAGAAAAAAAGAAGAGATGGACTGGATATCAGGGTTTGCTTCACATATGGACTGGAATCAGTAATTCCATACAGGAGCAACCATGGAATAGGCAATGCCTCAGTCAACAACTAACTTTACCTCCAGCTCTGCACCACAGCCAATACCCATCTTCCCTGCAGAGCCAGAAATGCTCCAGAAGGGTGAAATCAGCACTAAACCCTGCTGATTGTGGAGCATCAGATCTTAAAACAACCCTTTGCAGAAGGGGGATCTCTACGTAGCACTCTTGACTCTGTAAACAGACATAAAGTACAACCTGAAGGTAAACCCCGAAAACACAACTTTGTGCTGCCCAATATCGTGATAGATTCTGACACTGAGAGATGAAGCCAAACAAAAATTCTCCCTTTCAAACCAGAGTCTCCTTGGAAATACAGAGGACGGCCTGGCCTCCCGTTTCCTTTCCCAAAGCCTGGCATTTCTACCCGCTGATGAGGCAGGCCCCGTTCAAACCCAGAAAGCAGCAGGCAAGGAATGAGCACAAACTGATCAAAGAAAAGGCGCAATAAACAAAACTCTCTTCCTGCAGAACAAACCCTCCATCAAATGATAAGCTAACCAGACAAATAAGACAATTAAGTAAGTGAAGGTTACTGGGTTAGGAGGAATTATTTTTTCCGCGGAAGGTTCCAGCTGACGGGTTCCTCCGTATTTTCCATGCCTGGCTGGGTTAACACCACATGGCTCCTCTGCTTCTCAGAAACTCGTAGGCACTGTGGGCTAGTAAAGGGCCTAAACTCCACTCTAATACATTAGCCATGCTGCTCGTATCAGAATCCACTGAATTTCTGCACAAGCTGGCAATGAACACTCGATGTGCTTCAGAGTTAATCTCCCACACACAAAGAATCTAAGACAAGTCACTACATGGACAGGTGATTTTGATATAGTGGATTTTCTCAGACAGACATAAACAAACCATGGGAAATTATTGTGTGTTGCTCTCTCCAGAGCCAGTGGTGGCAGGAAGGGAGGAGTTTGCTTGTTTGCCTTAATATGAGCGGAACCATTGTAGTCAGTAGCATTATCCCTTCTGATCTTCTCAAAAATTCTACCCATCCTTCCACATTAAAGGCACAGCTATTGATGAGGTAAACCTGTCCACGTAATGTAATCAAAAACTAAAAAACTCCACCACATCACAACTTTTTGTGGCTAAAATCATCCCAGTCCCCCTCAGTTTTCTTCACACAAATGAGAACAGTGACCACCCTGAAGAAGGCAATTTTCATTTTTACCCTCAAGGCTCAGAGAGGGCCAAGATTATTAATTGCTCCATTCCCTGAAGCAATATGAAGTAAAACCAAGCATCCATCTGTATTACCACTAAATACTAAAATAATTCATATTCAGACTATTAAACCATGACCTTGCAGGCTACCAGGAAAAAATGCTGCTTGTTGGCCAAACAAGACACTAGATTCACTTTGTACTGGTCACATTCCCACCTACAGCCCTTGTTTCCGTGAAGCAGTTAAGTATTTCTCTTAAGTTACTCGACAACTGTGAAGGTCAAGTATTGTCCTAACTGGACGATCACAAACACACCTTTCATGTCCTGTGTGCTTCAGTCACAGAGTAAAACCCCAACTAGAGGGGAAAAACACAGTAAATCAGTACCAATGGGTACACACCTGGTCTATAGAGCACAGACGATGCTTGCAGAGAGTTTGACCGACCCAGCAAGAGACCTGAAAATTGGGGCCAACACAGTGGATAGCAAAGAACTATTTTTTTTTTTGATGTATAAAACTCATAGTTTCAGCTAAAACACGAAAAATTAAAAAAAAAAAAAGCTTCACTGGCACTTCTGAAGAATTAAAAAAAAGGATTTAGAAGCTTTAGATTTGAAGCTTCACAAGCTTCTTATGAAAAATGCAAGCTTTGAAAAACTTCTGAAGAATTAATATTCTTACTTTGGGCTCTTCTACTGCCAACGGACTATGGATGCTGTAACTAATAAAAAATAATTAATGCCAATAAACAGGCCCTTCATAAAGCTTTAGCTTCTCTCCTCCATCAAAGACTCAAGTCATTCATTGGGACATTACACAGGAAACAAAATTCATCCAACAGAGCTCGTCTTTCCCACGTTTGGTTCTTCTGTGCTGTAACTCACAGTTGAAAACCTTTCAGGTCCGAGGAAAAGAATTTGATTTTTTTAATAAGGACACAGCTCCATAAGGAACTCCAGAGCATGGCAGAGACCTGACCTAAACAGAACTGAGAAAGAGCTGGAAGTGCGTGCTCCAACCCTCCAGCGAGCCCAGGTCTCACACAGGCAATGAAACAACCAGGCAGTTTCTCAGGAGTGCTGCACGCTGGGCAGTTCCCTACGTTCTACCAAGCCATGTCCTGGCACTCCTGAAAGTCTGGCCATGTCCTGCAAGATTCACAAGAGCTGATTTCAATGATAGCCTCCATCTGACTGTCCAAACGCCCTCAAAAATGCAACAGTCTCAGAGATTAAGCACACCAGGAAAAGGACAGTGACACTGCTTGAGTTTTAGTAGGTGAGAAGTTCCTTACACCAGGGGAAAGGGGAGGTAAGAAATGCCTCAGCTATTTTGCTTTGTTTTAGAAATCCTGACACTCCTCTCTCGAAGGAACCCGGTGTAACAGCTCCAGACACCAGCAGAGAACACCACAAGGCAGGGAGGGTAACCTTCACAACACGAACCGGCAACAGGCACACGAGGAGCCTCCTGCATGACAGAGGCCCTGTACAAGCAAGGTGAGAAAGATGATACACTGGCAAAACAAAACTAATTGGTGTCTCAGCCAAGCCTGCCAGCCCTGCTGCTCCTGCCACCTTCACGGGCACACTGAAGGCTGGCATTGCAACACTGGGCAAGGTGACACCCAGAAGTCAGACCTCAAGCTCTCTCAAGGCAGAGGTACTGGGGGCTCAAGCCTAAGGAAAACAACAGCTATTGGCAGAGACAGTGATCCCAATAACCATAAGGACGATTCAGAAAGGTGTTAAAATTGGTTTGGTAAGTTAATTAGCTGGGGTTCAAGCAGAAGCAGAGACCCTGTTGGTTCAGCAGACTATGGTCCTACCATCCCATGGGGCACCAGCAGTAAATCCAGACAAGAAGACCGATCAGCAGCTTCAAGTGACACATACACATGTATTCTGAAGGGTTGGCAAAAAACCCAAAGAAATAGAAGATCGGTGAAAGGCAACAATCAGCCAGCAGAATTTCCTACCATGGGAGACCATCAAGACAAGAGCTTGGACAAATTAAGCAAACAGGGCATCTCGTAGCAAAAAGTGTTTCTAGAGCTTTCTTAAAGCCAAACAAGGATGCAAATATGAGCTCAGGTCACTGGGCATAAATCATCATCTGAATACTTAAGGAACAGAAGAAAATTTTGCCCAGGGACAACATCCCCCATCGCTGCCCACTCCCAGAGTGCCCTCGGATGCGGCCGGAGCGGATCCTTCCTGCGACAGGAGGGCACTGGGCCTATCCCTGGATTATTCACAGAGCTGACGCAGCAATGCAGACACAGAGCCACCTCATACGTGTCACTGTTTGGAGACTGCACAATCACCCAGCTCAGAGAGCAACACAAGGAACATCTTCTGTACAGAAGAAATTCTTGAGATTTAAAGTTTTAACACAAGCTAACAAACGCCAGGGATGAAAGAAATCCCGGGATGAAAGATCTCCATGACACCTGCTTTGAATAAAAAGACATTGCTACAAAAATATCACAGACCTGCTGGTCTAGAGCCTTTGCTACATGTCATTCCCCAGACATCAATTTTCAGTAGAGGCACACAAAAGCAGCATTACACAGATTACATGCTACTCCCCTGAACTGCAAACAAAATCCACCCAGCACTACCACCACAGGCCAAAGCACCACTGAACCAAAGCAACCTTCTCACGCTGTTCCTAAGAGGACTCTGTAAGGATAAGGCTTCAATGCTCATTTGCAGAGCAACTCCTGCAAACTTCGCTCTGGCTCAGCTTTACCAAACACCCCCTATTTTTCTTCATATCCATAGGCAGGGAGTCAGTGGCACCAACCCCTTGGCACTGAGAGCAGGACAGGTTATTCCCAATTCATGCCTCCTTCAGGCAAACCCCACACCTGGATGCTCAAATCAGCTCATCATCTTCAGCATCTGTAACTTCACCGTTTTCTACACAACGCAACACATGGCAATTTGTTAATGTTTTGTTGCAATGGCACCCAGAAGCCCTAAAATAAAAAAAAAATCAAAAGCCTGAAATCTCACCTCGCCACTGGCACCACGCACAGGTAAGAAAACAGGTGGGTCCCTGTGCTGGAACAGCTCAGACCACCCTCCCTGGTGACACTGCCAGTGTGCACGACCAGCTCAAAGGAAGAGAGAAGAGCAAGGTACCAACAAAACATGGTTTGCTCAGTTTTATGCCACATGGCTCATTTAATCACTGCTGGCAGCTTCCACAAAATCAGGCTCATCAAGCACCTGACTGTATACACAGGTAATGATTATAAAGCCAACTCAAGCGGGGCTAAAAGTACACAAAGATCCAGCATAAAAATCAAAAGTGCAATCTTCTCCCAGGTGGAAAACAGGACTTTGAACATAACAGGTGGATTATATAACAATTATTTTGCTCCCAATTCTCAAAATATTTTTTTTTAAATACAGTCACAGACCAAAAATCGTCATTACTGCAAAGCAATTGCAATTTTTACTGTTTAACATTCAGACCACCCACCTCTCAGAGTTCCAAACACAAACTCAGCTACGACAGCATCTGCACAGCCCCCATGCTAGGACTAGGGCAAGGCCTGGACTATCCATGGCTCTCCTCCCTGGATTCTGCCCAAGGAAAATATTATTTCCTAATGCTGCTTTTTGTTGGAGAGGGGGGCACAAATTTCACAGGGATAGCTCTCTCTGTTGTGCTCAGGGAAAGCAACACAGTTGGGTCGTTACCAGTCTGGCTACAACAGAAAAGCCTTAATATCCAAAAAATTCACCTCGCATTGATGGTTCTATCCCGCACCCAGGATGCCATCCTGACCTGGCCCCTTTGTTTGGGAACACTTTCTCCCTAAGCCTGCAGCCTTCTTGGACCTCCAAGCACATCTGAGTCTTTCCATGCATTTCTTTGCAGAGACAGGAAAAAGATACGCATGCGATCCATCATCAAAACACCCATGAGCCTCACCTCCTGAGAGGAGGAGGACACCATCAAGGCACTGCCCCACACAGACATACTCCCTGTCCCAGTTGTGGAAGTTAAAACCCACTGGCCACAATCTTTTCCCCCTTTTTTTTTTTTTTTTGTAAACTGAAAGAGACTCCTCAGCATTCAGTGGGCTGCAGGAACCTCATTTCCAAAAGGCAACAGCAAACACAAGAAGGGAAAACAGAACCACAAAAATCCCCCCCTCCTTGCCCTCAAAGCTGAGCAGAGGGTGAGGTGCAGGGAGGGAAAGGGGGACAAGGAGCACAGGGAAGCCGGCTGGGTGCTCCCCTTTTCTGCCTCCCTTTTATTCCTGCTGAGTGTAGTAACACTTGAACTGGCTCTCTTTATTTGCAGCCGGATACGCGCTTTCAAAGATACTGTACTACTGTGTAGGCCAAGCAGGGACTCTCTTTCTTCCCTTGGTTAGGGCTTTTGGGAAAATAATTATTCACCAGAACTGCCATTGCGAACAGAGCAAGCTAAATCAATGTAGCTTTGTATGGGCCATTGCTACTGCAAAGCAAATACTCCATCAAGACATGGATCAGTGAGAATTTTATCACTAGGAATCCTTACGCACATCTTTGTGTATTTTTAATTTCCACCTTATTACTTGCCATGCCCCCTCCCTCTCCATGCTCCTGCACTCCACCCTCCCCATGGATTTGTCTTGTGTCACTGGCAGCTATGGGCGCTTGGCCATGAGATTCACATCAGTAAAAACACCTTAAATACACAGGTTTATTCTCCTTAAAAAATAATAATAAAGCATTGGTGCAGACCAGATTTATTCACTGAACAGGTTGATTTATTTAACAGACTTGACATACGTCAAAACCTACTACAGGCTTACATAATTGTTATCCATTTAGCAGGTCTGGTTCTTTTGTCAAGTATTTGTTTTTCAAAAGTGATTCACCGAAGACTGCTGCCTTCTGCACAGCTCACATACCTTAACAAACGCAGTCTTGCATGGGGTATTAGCTGGAGTGACTTTAAATTGCATCCTACCTGCTTAAGCACCGCCGTTATTTTTTAAGTCTCTGTATTATTCCATTACCAAAGCACCAAAAAAAAAAATTAAAAATAAAACCCGAGAGGCAGGAGCGCGTGCAGGCCCGCACAGAGCCCAGTTCCCAGCAGAGCAGCCGCGGGCTCGGTGTTACCGCAGTCCCGCCGTAGCAGCGATGCCAGCAGGTACCTCCGGCTCGCCCCGAGTACCAGGATGTTGATGGCTGCCCGGAGCCCGCGGGGCCGGCGCGGGGCAGCAAGGGCCGAGCAAACCGCCGGGTGGAAGCGGGGAAAACCTCTGGGAGGATGGAGGGACCACAGAGCCGTTTTGTTTTCCCGCAAGAGCCTCGCTGAGGCCTCGGCTCGCACAGACGCATCGCTCCCCTCCGGCCTCACGCATCCACCCACGACACCCCGCCGCGAACCCCCCAAATACGCACCCATCCTGCGCGGGTTCCCAGCGGCGGGCGGCGCACGGGAGAGCATCCCCGTGAGCAAACGGATCGCCTCGGCGTTCAGCGCCGGTCCCTGCCGGCTTGTTTGGGCTCCTACATCACACAGTGCCTCGCTCGCTCCTCTCGGAGACGAGGATCTCGTCACCCCCCGCGCTCGAGCATCCTCCTCGCACATACACACCGGTCACATCCCACATCGCGGGGCTCGGGGACGGCAGCGCCCGGGTACCGACCGCCCGGACCCGACGCTCCGCCGCCCGCCAGACAGATGGTTAATTACATTCACAGCCGCATTTTGCGCTGGGATAGAGTTTCAGACAATGAACCAGTTTTATTTGATTAGCCAGTTCTCTAGTTTAATGCGCGCAGTGACAGCTACTCCCAGGGCTTGGGCATTTTTATTTTTTTTTTATAAAAATCCCATCCCCCTTCCTTTATTATGTTTTTGTTCTGGCCGAGGCTGAAGTGAGCGCGGCCCCCGCAGGGGCCCCGGCGAGGACCCGCTGCCCCCGGGCCCGGCGGGGCGGCGCCCCCGCCCAGCGCGGCACCTGCCCGGGGAAGGGGGACACGGCGCCAAGTTGCCGCCCCCCCCCCGTCACCTCAGACCACCCTCACACACACGCACAGCCCCCGGAACTTCCCCGCAGGCCTCCGCGCAGGCCGGTGCTGCCATCAGCATCCTCCTCCTCCTCCTCCCCCGCTGCCCCCGCGGTGTGTCGGGGGATGGCGGGGTGTGGATGCAGCTCCGCCGCAGCGGGACTCACCTGAGCGCGGGGCCCGCGATGGAGGGGGGGTCCTCCCGCCCGGCGGGCGCTGCCGGTGCCGCGGAGCTCAGCGCCGCTCCTCCATGCGCCCGGGGCCCGGCGCGCGCAGGTGGA
>VXBA01002517.1:181216-234530 GCA_013399895.1 Serilophus lunatus
CCCCCTCCCAGGCCTGCGCCCATTCAGGAGGTGCCGGGCAGCGCCACCGCTGCCATTGTTCGCTTGGAGCGGGACCGGCGGCCGCCCACTGCCCGCATCGCACACGCACAGAGTCAGACACACAGACACACACCCCGGGCCGCCGGGAGCGCGCACCGGCCATAAAGGGCGCGTGGCCGCAGGTACCGCCCCAAGGACAGGCCGGGCTGCCCCGGCGGGGAGGTTGGGGGGGGCGATGCACAGCCCCGGGGCCCGGTACCCCCGCAGCGAAACGCTCCTCCTGCAATCTGTGCGGTTTCATTCTATAGGGTGGGTATGGGAATCACCTTGGGGTTTCCAGCAGCCCTTGTGATTTATTTCCATTATCACGTTACTAGTAGCAGCGTCTGAAACTATGCTTTACCTTCAGGTGCTCATTAGAAAGAGGAGGCTGCCTCATCTCAGGAGGGCTCAGGACTTGCCAAGGTGCCAGGCACGCCGAGGGAAGGCAGGGACGCACCAGGCGCTGCCTTTTGCGGAGCAGGAGGGCGGCAGAAACAGGCGAGGCAGGAGCCTGCACCTCTGCAGTCTGGGAGCTTATGATTGCAGCCCTTCTCGCAGGACCCCCAGCGCAGCTCAGTCCTTGCAGCCCTGTCTGTGCCACCCTCCCGCGCGCACCACGGCCAGAGTTACTGCACTGGAGGGGACTGCAGCAAACTTTTCTATTTCTGTTTTGAATCAACAGAATGGTTTAGCAAATAAAAAGCAAACCCGACACACCTATTTTGGCTGCAACTGGAGAAATATAAGTTGAGTATTGGTCTTTTGGTTTATTTAAATTTGCTGGGATATATGAGAATTTGCTAGTTTTAAGCTACCACTTAAGTTCACATGAAATTCTGCGGTCTTTTTATCTTAAACAACAGGTACAGTCGAAAAAGTTGGTTTGGTAATACTGTGACTAAAATATTACAGTGTCAAGCGCTTTAGTCCTTGTTCCCACAATATTGGAGACCCCCAGACATGCAGCAATAAAGCAGGAACAGCATATGGAATGTTCTCTGAATTCAGAACACTTTGTATATCAACCTTCAGTACTGCAAAATAAGTAACTGTAATCTCATTTGTTCTTCATTAACTGCAGTACCCAGGATGTGCCATACAGCACATGTGAATAAATTATTGATTCCCATTGTGTCGGGGCACGCTCTTGAAGGGTTGTACCCTGTTGGAGAAATAGAGACCAGCAGTAACACAGAGGGAGGCAGTGTTAGAGCAGTAGCATTTCCCAGTCCTATCTCAGATTAGGATTTTCTTCCCGAGCCTCACCACATTCCTGAGGGATCACACACTTTGGTCCCTGTACCTTTGCATACTTGTCACACTGCATTTTATCTCACTTCCCCCCCTCCATCCTTTTCTTGACAGAAAGAGTCAATTAATATAAATGAGTAATTAATCAGGGTCAGGTGAGACAGCAACAGCACACCTGGCACTGCTCCCTAAAATAAACATGCAGGTGGATGATAGTCATGAACTGCTTTCAAAATGTCTTGAACCTGGGGGAGGTTTTGTCCTCAGTCTCTGCCCCCAGCGCACTCACAAAAGGGCTGTTACCTTCAAAAGTGCCACCAAAGGACACAAGCAAATCTGGCACCTCCTCTGCTGAGTCAGCTCAGGAATTACATGGCCAGAAGCACTCAGACACCAGCACCTGGTCAGACCCACCCAAGTGCTCCCGATGCCTTTGGAAAGGAGCTGTGTGCTGGGAGGCTGGAGGCGATGGCAATCAGCTGAACATAATCACCCAGCAAAGATTAGACCTAAGTGTGGGGACAGCCTTCCTGGAGATGAAAAGACACATTCAATTAAATGATTGTTGCACCTGGATCCAGTTTAGAAGATGACAATCCAAGTGTTTACTTAAGTGCTGTATTTTGGAGGGAAAGCAAACATAAGCTCAAAGATTATCTTTGGGCGTGTGACGCAATATAAAGCCTTGAATTTCACGTATCCACACTACTCATTTGAGGTCCTTCAGTTACAGAACAATACAGAAAAATACTAATCGATCAGCTGCATAAAATTCTGCCCAGCATCTCAGCAATCTGAAAAATTAACGGTCTGTGCACTGTGATCTTTTCATGAACTGCCACAAACAGATGTGAGAGGTGCACTGACATGATGGAAGTGCAGCTCCCCACCTTGGCTAGGTATTATTTTCCAGGCTGTCAAATAGAGGCTCACAGGTGTGAGAATAAGGTGCTAAGAAAGCTCCTTTTGGCAGGAGGAGATAAAGAGCCCCCCAAGTGAGGGGTGGCTGTGGTGTCCTGCTGCTCCTCCTTGCTCCCTCCTACCTCCTCGATACCACAGGCACCAAAATCATCCACCAGCCAGTGCCATGGGGCAGATCACATGTTTACATCAGTCCCATCCTTCCAAATGTCTCCACACAAAACCCATATGCCCAGACATGGGTAGAGGCTGGGAGCCTCTGCTTGCTGGTCTCTCCAGGAAGCAGGAGTCAGAATTTCTCCAGGTTGGGGCAAGAGGCCAGTGCTGCAGTGATTTGCAGTTCTCCAAGCGCCCATTTCCTGGTCATTCCTTCTTTCCATCATCATTCCTTCTTTGATGCATAGGAGCCTCACTGTAGCATATCCAATAATGATTAGATCCTTCATTTGGTGTGGCGCAATTAATTTCTGCCATACACAGTCCCTCTGCTAAACCATACCACAGGCAGAGGTTCACCAGAGGATTTTGGTTTTCCTGTGGCACAAGTACAACAGAAATTCTGTACCCTCAGGTGAGCTTGGAAAAGTATGATCCAAGCAGGAAGCTGCTGAGATGTCAAGAACCTCAAAAACCCAGAGCAAAAGGCAGCAGGATAACAGGAAGCACTGTCCACCTACCCCACCCCATAACAGAGAGCTCATCAGGATTTCCCACTCTATCAGACTTCCAGGATCAAATTCTGATCAAGAAGAGTGTAACAGTCTGCTGTCAGGAACAGGAAGCGCTCTGGGAGGCAGGATGGGGTTTTTATTCAGGTATCCCTTCCCAGGTCCTGATGTGCTGTGGGAAATGACGCTGAGCCTGCAAACAGTGAGTCACTGTGACTGAGGCTGAAGCAATTCCTGAACAAGGAACAAAGCTGGAATCATGAAGTGCCACAGGCTGATTTTCTCCTTTCCTCTCTGGCACACCTGGCAAGCCTTAGAGCTTTGTCAAAAAACCATCACAAGCCCCCCAAAGCAGCCGTTTAGGGTGAACCCCCCTGGCTGCAGACAGGCTCCCCCAGCACTCCTGGCTCTTTGCATCCCTTTCCCAGGGGAGCTGCAGGAACAGTGCTGCTGTTCACTCCACACCTTCTCTTGGCCCTGACACACTCAGGACAAGCTCGAGGCTGTCGCTGACCTCTCTGGGCAAGACAAATTTCCAATGTGTGGGTGGAGCTACAGAGAGAGGGGAGGTGAGGAGGGTCCCTGGGAGTTTCCAGGCTTCTCCATTCCGTGACAGGTTCCTTTTGCTCCACCAAACACCCAATAAGCACCCCAACCCTGCCTCACCACTCCTCCACAAGGCTAAAATCCTCCTTGTTCATGTCACAGGGTTCCAGCAGCTTCACAGCCCCTGAGGCTCCCTGGCCACAAACTGCTGCCAACAGGCTCTGATTCCCCCAGATCAGTCTCTGTCTCTTTCTCCTCCCCCCCTCCACCTTCCTCCCAACATTCCAACTCCAAATTGGAAATCTGCCTTTAAATTGTGCATTTCTCTTACCAAGTTCCACAGCCAAACCCCTCATTCTTGGTGGCTTCTGCTCAGGAGGAAGGAAAAGCTCCATTTGTGCCCGGGCCAAGGCGAGTGCTCTGCAGACAGAAGGCTCTGTGTGCTCTCAGTCCCTTGGCAGGAATAACAACCTCAGCCACTTCAGGGGAGGCGACTGGATTAGCAGGGGAGAAAGGAAAAAAAGAGGGAAAATAAAACCAACCAGGGACAACCAACAAGGCTCAAACCTGGCCTGGTGTATCTGCAGGGAGCCAGAGCACAGGTTAGAACAAATGCTGGAGAAGGCAAAGGGATCAGGATAGGACAAAGTCTAAAACTCCTGTGGATTCACTGTAGGTTGGATCTACTCAGGGACAGTAAAACCATCACCAGGTGAGGCAGGACTCTCTGCTGTGCACTGGGCTGATGAACTGCAGAGGTGCAGGAGATGTTTCTGGGTGCCCCAGAGTCCAAACCCAGTTGCTGCTTTGGCTGAGCTGGCTGGTACCTGGACTTCTGGGTGAAGTTGGCAGAGCCCAAAGGGCTGACCAGGATTCTTTGATAACAGTAGAAACTCAAATTGTTCCACATTTCCATCCTTGCCTTTACACTGTGGCCCTGGCTGGGGCAGTGGCACAGACTAGCAGAAAGTCAAGTCCTGGTTATTGCTGATGGAGCTGTTACTTGTAGCATTCCATATTCTTTTCTTCCAGAAAGATTAAGCTCCTTGTGCTTAATGCTTTGTCTTCCAGTGCAGAAGAAGCTCCAGTGGTGAGCAGAGGCACCAGAGAGCAGAGGAGGTGAGGATGGTTGTTTTTAACTCCAACAGGGCAGCCACGTAACGTGGCCATGGTAGCTCTTGCCACCAACAGTGCTGCTTGGGCAGCCTTCAGAAATAAACTCAGCCTTAGAGAAATGCTTTTGCTTGGCCAGCAAATTCAGGAAATGCTCACTGCCTTTGAACCCAAATGTACATAAACTACTTCCTGAAGCATTTGATGAGGTCCATGGGTTGGTTTGCGATTCACCTGGGTAAATCCCATGAGCTGGTTTGCAGTTCACCTCTGCCTCAGCCTGCACAATCACTGCAGCACAGCTCTTTTTAAGTCCCATCTAATTACGCAATTTAACTGAAGCGAGAACAACAATTTTGCTGAATATGCAACAGTCTTCTGATTGTATTTTGATGTGGGGAGAGGGAAGGAAAAAGCTGTTTTGTTTAAAGTTCAAGCATTTCCACAGGACTTGTCTGATGTGGAGAAGACAGAGCCCCCTCTCTCCTGTGTCAGAGACCTTTTTCTGGTGTGCACCCACATCTACCTGAACAGAAAGGTACAAACCTTGGCATTTTCCCTGCCCAATTTTCTTCAGGACTGTAGTTCATTAACTCCAGTAACGCAGTTTCATTAATGTGCATTAACCAAGGACTTTCCCATTACTGCTGCTGTCTCCAATCAAAGGCTCATTTATGGAAAACAAGGGCAGAGGGAACAACATGCTTTGGCAGCTGTAGGATCACACGCCCAGAGCTTTATTCCTTGTGTCTTATATTTTTACGTTAAAGTATCATGAGCTATTACCGTATTTTTCATTATTATTTGGGGCACTAAATACTGCAGCTCCCAGTGCCAGATGGCGAATATTCAGAATAAAAATAATGCAACGCCAATCTTAGAAAGACTTGATGTGAGCGTAACAGCCTGGATTCATCCTCCTCTCCTAATGTACACAGCTAAAATATTAGCAGACTTAAAATCTGGTTTTCCAATTTAGAGGACTCACATATTAGAACGATATGCATGCATATATACATATATTTCAATATGTACATACAAAAAAATTCTTCCCCTTTCATTTGCATGTTTCAAGGGTCTTAACATAATACTTGAGCACATTTTCTTTTCCTCTTCAGAAGGTTATTTTAACCAGTAAAGAAAAACAAATAGTTTTGAAATGGAAGATAAGCAAAAACCTTTTTCCAGAAATTGTTATTGGTACAAAATACTTTTTTTTAATATATAAACAGCTTGAGTCCTAAACTTAACCAGATGGAAACGTGCCTACAAAGAGTTGGATCTAATTCAGAAGAGACTGACAGCCAACAGATGAGCCAATTTAGCCCATCCCATGCCAAAAATGGTCAATCATGTTATCTTACGTGTGACTTGACTCTGGCAGATGCCAACTCTATCCAAACAACTTCAAGCATCATTTTGGAAGACTTGATTACTTTACACACACTTTTAAAAAATCATAATAATGCTTGATTTTGCTGGAAATATTCCACTTCAGCACTTTCCCAAGAGATTTTTATTAATTTATTTTAAGGATAAATCTTTTTATGTTATAGCCTAACAGAATAAACACTTCCCAATCCAACAAAGTCTAAACTGCAGTTCAGTGACAGACCCACATTTATTTAAATATTCATATGAGGAAAGCTTTACACCTGTGCAAACCACTTTAGCTCCTTCCTTAAGCCAAATGTTCCCTTTCAACAACACAAACATGACAGTAAGTACAAATTGAAGGTTCTTCCTGCATCCCTCATCACCTTTCCTAAAACTAAGAGTAAAATTAAAATAAAAGGGCTTTTTTTATGGTGAGTGATTACAACCAAGGTTTTTTTTTTTAAATTTGTAATTCATAATCGCTCAATGAATTTTTTTCCATACTTTCCAGAAGTCAAAGGACTTCCCTCTCTGCCTCCTCTGTAACACACACACTCTCAGCAATATAGTGCTGGTATGCTGACTTTTTTTCCTTCTTGCCCCTAATTTGACTAAGAATAATAAAAGAGAAAAAAACCCCACTTATTCAGTGATTAGTCCATCCAAAAAGCATTCAATTCCCCTCCAGTGTATCACATCCCTGTAGTTAAGCCCTGCATCCTCTGTCAGCTTGGGCTTTCCTTAAGCTCAGCCTGAATTTTAGCTTCCCACTGAGACCTTGAGAGGACTCAGGTGATAAGATTTTTCTCTCTGGCAGATCAAGACCTCCAGAAACCAGCGTAAACACTCAGAAGACCATAATCTTTAACAGGACAGCTTGAAGGCCACATTTTAGAAGAGGAACATCTTCAAACCCTGTCTCCAGGGACAGCAGTGCCAGTTCAGTTCAGAGCAGTTCTGTTCAGAGCCTGTAGTTTGGGTTCTCTTCTTGACAATCACACCCAAAGTTATGATTTCATTTTCATTTGTACCGGAGGTAATTGCTCTGCCTGTGTGAAGTGACCTTCCCTCACATGGCCAGGACTCGCAGCATCCTCTCCATTTCCAACCTTTTTATAATGTCCTTTGTGATAACAGTCCCATGATTTTGAGATCTGCAGACATTCATCTAGACTGAAATCTGGACATGCACAAGGTTTTGCAGATCTTTCTTAGAGGACAAATACATTCTCAGTTGTGTGTCTGTTTCCCTACCTTGATCCTGCTTCTCTCTAAGTGTCTCTCTAGGTGTCGAGGTGTGTGTGTCCAGTGAACTTGAGTGCAGGTGTTGATGTTGGACTCTCACAGAAAAGGCCAGTCCCATTGAAAAGACTCCCTGCTGCACTTCCTGGGCATAAAACAGTCCTTTTTCAGGACATGAAAACACCAGGGATTAGGTGACCACACTCTGCTCACATCAAACTTGTCCCTAACTAGTCCCTGCTAGTTTGTAGATTATAGAATCATGGAATCATCAAATCATTTAGGTTGCAAAAGACCTCCAAGATAGAGGATTTGTAGACTATACTGTTCTTGTACTTTGGCAGCCCATTGGGCTCCGCTTTGGAATCATTCTGAGATGTTTCAGGTAATCCTTACAAACTATCATATTTCTGATCCTTTCAGAAACAGATCACCCCATCTTTAGTTTGATGTGCCACAGACTGATCCACAAGGATCCCTTTGTGCCACAGAATGATTCACAGTTATCCCTTCCCATGCTGCATTGTGGAGCAGCTTCAAGGTGACTCATTGGTAGGACAAGAGATGGTCTGTTCTAGGGCTGGTGGGAAGGTATGGAGTCCTTGGAAAGAACCAGAAGCTGATGGAGAAACTTAAATTTTATCCTTTAGGTGGATTTGGGCTTTTAAAATAATAATTATCTAATTTCCTCTGTTTATGGATTAATGGATAACCAAACACATTAATCAACCTCAGCCAGGCTGATCCCAGATTTTCTTCACCTCCAGACAAACCTCTGGCTGAACAGCAAGAAGCAGCTCAGACTGTGCTAAGGGCTTCCCTTCACACTCATTACCACACTCACAGCCACTGCCCACCTCTGTTGGAGGGTCTGGAACACAAAAACCTGTTAGAAACAGTTGGGTGATTCAGCAAGTACAGTTTTTTCTTCTACAGTCATTTCTTTTTTGGAACCTATTTTAAAGGGCAGCACTGGCTGATGGGAGGTGGCTGTGCTGCCACTACCCGGTAGAACAACGTTTCCTTCAGTTTCTGTGCCACCATTCCAACAGGTCTTACAGCAGGTTCAGTAAGGAGAACTTTAGACTGAGTGTATATTGAAGCAAGTAGATGTTGTCTACAAAAATTTGTTCCACTGCAAGGGACCATATACTGCAGTCCAAGGGCACAACATACTTATCTAGCAAGGAATCTTCTTGTGGGAAGACACAGCTCTTACACTTGACTGGTCACACTTCTGCATCTTGCATATACTCAAGGCTGCCTGAACTTAGATGACACAGGTGCACCTGTGAGTTCACAGTCCCCTTGACACTGCCCATTTTATTTTAAATCGTGGCTGAGTTGCTCTGAACCATGAAGCCATTAGTCAGCTTTCAGTCCCCACACAGCCAGCGCTGGTCACCCAGAACTGTCAGCACCGAGGGCTCCACGAGCTCCTCTGCCTGCTCTGCTGCTCCCAGAGAGTTCACAGGCCAACTGTTTTCACTTCATTACCTCCAGCAGTCAGGGAAAAATAATCAGTTGAGAAACTTCTTTTTAATCTGGCTCAAGTATTCAAATGCGTCCTGGTCATTTATAGACAGAAATTCACCTGAACAACAACAGAGGTCCTCGAGGGAGACTGTTAGCTCCTGCTTTGGAATACAACTGCTCCCTTTCCGTGAAATACTGCTCACATCTTGCTACAGTCAGTAGGAATAAAAACAAGTGCGTTTAACAGATGTCACAAACCGTTCCCAGGCTGTCACAGCTTTCCAACATTTTCCAGTGGATTGTTATTACCAGCTCCCTGTAAGTCAGCAGTGAGCAGTGCCGCCTCTGACTCTGCTCAGCCTGTCCTGACTGATGACGTGAGCTGTCAGACTGTAAACTCAGAGTTGTCAAATAGCTATAATTTGCAGATTTAGTAAAAGAGCTTAACATTCCTTTGAGTAAAGTACTTAAGAGATGTATTCCTTGGGATTTATGGGCTGTGAAAATCTGTGTGGTTTTTAGTTAGAGCAGGATCTCCATAGGACGGCTCGAGTGTCAGTAAAGCAGCTTTGGCCTAAATCAGAGGCTGCCATTAGACATGAGCTTATATCCCACTGAAGGAATTTCCACAGAGACTCTGCTATCAAGTCTGAAAACAGCCATTTGAAGGATTTGCTTTTTTAGACACCTATTGGGATCACATGGACATTTTCTGCAGCTTGACTGCTTCCCAGTAGACTAAGTAACACCCAGAAAGTTTGGAACCTTAAATTATAATTAAATAAAGCCTACAAAATAATCAACAGACCCACTTCTTGTCAGCTTCTGGACCAAGTCATCCACTGAAAAATTGTTTTCTGTATTTCCCTTTTGTTTTCACAATTACTTGCATTCGAATTAGGTCACTTATTCCTGTGTCATTTCCTGAATCCTTTCAATGCCGCATCCCAGTTTTTGTTGTTCCCTGTTCCTCCTTTTAACTGGTCATACTTACTATATCTATACCTATATAGATATACTATATCTATATCTACCAGGGCTTGATGGTGTGTCATTTATCTGTATGAATTAGGAGCTGAGAGCATTACTCACCTGTGCATACACATGTCCTACAAGAAGATACAAAGTGTTGCAAACACCCCACACCAGCGCATTTTGTACACGTGGCTCTTGGGCCCATAAATTCTTCCCAGTATGATGCCATTGCATCATGGAAGTATCCAGCCAAATTTGGCAGAATTAGGGTAACTCATGCACAAATGTAGGACACAAATTGCACAAAGTTTAAGCAACTTTCAGTCACTTTTCAGTACAACAGATTTTGTGACTTGAGAATCCAATACCTGATGGCAATGTCAAACACCAGTTTTGCTGGGAGCATAGCTCAGAGCAATTCCTTTTCAAAAACTCTCCTAATGGGCGCCATCTTTCCCACACTGTGATTCAGGGGTCACATTTTAGCCACAGAGTTCTACATTTGGTTTTGGAAGGTTTCTGTGGTCAGCTGGAGATTTCTAACATCAAAAATTCCAGTGACTTGATAAGAAGTGGCAGAAACTGAATTCAGTTGCACCATGCATTGGAGCAGCACAGCAACCAAACACACCTTCAACAGACAGCAGCAGCACAGGGTTCCGGTAAACACTGATTTTTGGTGGACAGGACATTCAAATTGATCTTTCCATGCTGTGGGAATCACATGCATGTACTGTTGCCTGCAAAGCTCCCTGAGCATTCTGGAACAGCTGCATAACCCGTCACACACAGTGATGCTGCTGAAAACAGGACACCTCAGAACTCGAGTAACAGGAGCCACCATAGAGACCACCCAGAGCAGGCTGTGGGAGCAGGATCAGGCTGTCCTTAGCAGCCAGTGCTCTTCAACATCTTCATAAATGACTTGGACACAGGACTGGAGGGAACACTCAGCAGTTTGCAGATGACACAAAACTGGGAGGAGCTGTTGACTCCCTCAAAAGGAAGGAGACCCTGCAGAGAGACCTTGACAAATCAGAGGATGGGCAATCACCAACCACAGGAAGTTCAACAACAGGAAGTATTGGATTCTGCCCCTGGGATGGGGCAACCCCAGATGTACGGATAGACTGGGAATGAGGTCCTGGTCCAGGGCCAGATAGCCAGAGTCAGCAGAGCCCTGGAGCCAGGAGGGCCAACCCTGTCCTGGGGGCATCAGGAACGAGAGGGGATTGTCCTGCTCTGCTATGGGGTGGCTGAACATCACAATATGGGAAAGATATCAAGCCATTAGAAAGTGTCCAAAGGAGGGAATGAAGATGGGGAAGGGCCTGGAGGGGCAGCATGTGAGGAGCAGCTGAGGGCACTTGGTGTGTTCAGCTGGAGGAGACTGAGGGGAGACCTCAGAGCAGGGACAGCTCCCTGGGGAGGGGCAGAGGAGGGGCAGGGACTGAGCTCTGCTCTGTGGGGACCAGGGACAGCACCCAGGGAATGGGCTGGAGCTGTGTCAGGGCAGGGTCAGGGGGGATCTCAGGCCAAGGTTGTTCTTTGCCCAGAGGGTGGTTGGGCACTGCCCAGGCTCCCCAGGGCAGTGGGCACAGCCCCAAGGCTGCCAGAGCTGCAGGAGGGTTGGGATGATCCTCTGGGGCACATAGGGTCACTGTGCAGGGCTGAGGGCTGGACTCCTTGTGGGTCCCTTCCAGCTCAGCATATTCTGGGATTCTGTGTTTCAGGTGACCTGAAGCCCAAACTGGAACACAGGTGCTGTGGCAGAGCTTCCCAAGCAGCATTTCACAAAGCAAACCTCTCCCTCCAAGACAATAGCTGCAAGGGTCCAAAGTCAGCACAAGGGCTTTCACCATGTCCCACCAAGGTCCCCTCGAAAAGTCCTTTGGAGTCAGCACTCCCCCAAGGAATACAGGGGGAAAAGCCCAGCCCTAAGACAGAACCTGCTGTTTCTTTCACCTTATATACAGGAAATGTTTTAGAGAGAATTACAGAGCAGATACAGGAAGAGGGAGGAAGAAGAGGCACAGAGCAAAGAAAGGTCATGTCTAAGGAGAAGTGACGATGCAAAGCTCAGGGGTCACCCCTGCAGCATCCGCCGTTACACGAGCCCAGGTCAGCACTCATCATTTGCAGTGAGGAGATTGAATGGAGAATCTTCCTTCTCCACTAACTCAATCTCACAACTCTGAATTTCTCTTCCTCTGATATTTAAATACTGTAAAATATTGTTACAAGTCACTGCATTGTAAAACTTCAGGTTATTAATTTTTTACCCTGGAAAATTAGCAAACACTGTGTGTGTAACCAGCACAGACCTTGTGTGGGCTTTCAAATGAACCAATTTGCACGTGGCAGAAGCAACAACTCCAGCCTACAATACTTGTGCCTTGTGCTCTTCCCCCTCCCTTGGATCCTGCCAAATATCCTACGTTACTGCAATCCTCTCAGGGAAAGCATTGACATGTGATATCACTCATCACCTTTTA
Source organism: Serilophus lunatus (assembly GCA_013399895.1). Classification (NCBI taxonomy): domain Eukaryota; kingdom Metazoa; phylum Chordata; class Aves; order Passeriformes; family Eurylaimidae; genus Serilophus; species Serilophus lunatus. The sequence continues at coordinate 193,323 of VXBA01002517.1, forward strand.
CAGATTCTGCAAACACTATTTTCCCTAGTAAACATTCCCTTGTTTTAATTGTAAATAAGCTAAATCTGTGTTCTTCAAAAGCCAGGAAGTTTTTTCAAATTGTTGGAGAAATAAAGAGATTTTTTTTTTTACAGCTCTATGTGAAAACACTTGAACATGTATTTTCATGCTTTAGATTCACAGCCCATTCCATAATTCCTGCATTGGCTGTGCTTGAAACATTCCCTCCCAGTTACAGAATGACCTTCATGTTCCATTTTCTCTAATGAGTGGAAAATGGAAACTTTGGGTCTGCTCAACCTGCACTTTTCTAAATATTTATTGGTATGTGCACAAGGCCACTAAAATCTTCAGATGACACTGCACAAGGCACTCAAAGGCCACACCTGGCACATCCAGCTTCAGCCTCTTTCTTCCTCTCCATAATGGAGGAGAAAAACTTCTCTCCTTTTCCCTCTCCAGCACAAGGCTGAGAGCTTCACAAGTTTACATTAGTGTGACTTAAATGCTTTACTTGATAGTTTTATAAATGGCTACAAAGCATTAAAAACTGGAAATGCATGTGAGGGAGATGAGATGCTTCATGACTTAACTTTGGGGATCCTGTTTTCATTTGTGCCTGAAGACACAAGTAAAGCGTTTTTGCTCTTTTTAATTAATCCACCGTGTAACTTAGTACAACTGACCCTTCTCATCTGAGGCAGATTCCACACCCCAGCCTGCAGACTTGCCTCTGTACAAGTCCTCTCAGGGTTTCTGCTGTTTTTCCAGGATGAATAAAGCTCATGGCTTTTCCCCGAGTTTAGTCCCAACATCTGCAGAAACTGATCAAAAGTCACACAACATGAATTTAAAAATACATTTTTCAAGGACTAACCAATTAAAGATTTTCTTAGAAAGACATCAAATTTCTACAGTGAAGAAGCAGCTGAATTCTACAATATCTCTTACTATAGATCTACAATTTACCTCCTTCACCATTCCATCCATGATATGGCCATTCCACTAATAAAACACCTATACACTACAGCATTGCCACATCACACCACTTCAAAAAAAAGTAATTATTGTTTTAAAAGAATGCTTTGCCTCCTTCCCAGAATCACAACAAACTGCTCAGCATGCTGTAGGAAAGTATCCAGTGCCACCAAACCTCCTGTCACTGCCAAAATGATGAGTGTCCAGCAGATCCCAGGACTAAAGGCTCAGAACACAGTTCAGATCCTCAACTCACAAAAATAAACAAAACAGGCAATTTGTGACTGTGAAGCAGCAGATAATGGATAGAATATTGAATTGTCACTTCTGCACTCGTTGTTTGAACACCAGTGGGATGTGCAATGAGCATGGTAACCTTGGGTTTATTCCTCATTTCTGTGCAGATTATCAGATGCTGGATTTGTAATTACCGTTTCCCTTATGCACACCTGCAACTCCAATTAGCACTGACAGGAGTTACATGTATACATGGAGAAAAAGCCCCAAATATATTCCCATGACAGCACTTTCCCCTTAAATATCAATAACTTGTCAGTTATCTATTGTGCAGCACTATAAGATTTAAAGACAGAACAAGTGAACCCTTAGAAACAGGAGCTGGAAGTTCATCAGAATTGAAAAACCCCAAGCTGCTCCAGGATCTCACATCTCTCCATTCACCCATCCCAGACACTCCATGGCCTGTGCACAGTGACAGTGGGACCAGTGGCTGTTGTAGCTCAGATCAATACTGCCATCAATGTATCAATACTCAGATCAATACAGTGCACTAGAAAAATTATAAAAATTACATGTATATTTCTTGCTTTCTGCTTTGATAGTAAGTTACAGTTGCCCAAAGCAGAAATCCAGCCAGTGATTACAATGACATGCCAAGAGCTGAAGCAGATTCTTAAAACTGCTCTAATTCTACTGCTCTACTTCTACTGATCACAAGTTTACATTTATAAAAATACAGTGTTTTAAAGTAAGGAACAGCCAAGCTTTTCACAGGCATGTTCATTGCCATTGGTGTGATGCAGCAAGCACAAGCTCTTCACCTGTTTTTGCAGCTGCATACACAGAAACTGCAGGGGATGTAAAAGCTGAGTGGGAGCAGAACTCAGGTGTGCTCCATGAACTCACCTTTCTGATGATCACCTGGAATTCTGTTGCCTTTTGCCACCTCAGCCCCCAGTGACTAGTTCCCAGCCGCACCGGCACCACCAAGCACCACAATTTCTGCTACTAAGAGTCACATTCCACAGCAGTGAGGGCTTGTTTCCTCTGGGAATCGCTGCAAAGCTCGAAGAGCCGTTGTGACAGGACACATATTTCTATCCGCAAAGATAAATCCTTTATTTAGTAAGAATTATCTACACACTCATGAAGGACAGGAGTCAGGATAAGGAGTATTCCAGAGGAAGGATTACACAGTCTGATCCCAACAGAGCTTTGTGTGTTGTTCTAGAACATCTCTCACCTTCCTGTACAATGTAAATTTTACATTTCCAGACTGAAAAGAAACTTGAACATCATTTAAAATCCCAGTGTTGAGAAACGTAGGTAACTATTACTCCTCGCAGCACAATGACTGAGAACCTGAGGGATCATCTGCAAGGAGCAAATTGTAACATACACTTGGAAAAAACACAACAACCTCCCCACAGATCCTCATTAAATTTTCCATTTTGAAGCTTAAAACAGCCAAAATTTTGTGTGTTGAGATTTCATATCCTGTGCCTAATAAGTTCTTACATGGGAATTGAATTCTGTAAGTTCACAGTTAACAGATCACTACACACTGCAAGAAGCAGAGCCTGTTTAGCATCCATTTGGCACAAATACGTTTCCTTTAAAAACAGAAAATGAAGGGAAAAAAATTATATGGCTTTTCCACTCTAAACTGCAGACAAAGATTTTATGAGAGTAGATTACTTGAATTTTGAAAAGCAGCTTTTCATATTCTGGACTTGTAGTTGGTGTTTAGAAAATGATGTTCCAGTTTACAGGAGAGCAGAATTGCTAAGATCCACAGAGGCTGAGAGAGAGCTCCAAAAGCAATCTGTTTCTGTGAGAACTCCAAGGCTTTTCCAAGAGATGCCTTGTAGATTGTCCTCAGGGTCAGTGTGCTACAGTCTCTCCAAAGCCATGATTCTTGCATTGTTTTAGACATCTGCTTCAGTGGTGATACTTTGGAGTCATAGTACAGGAATAAAAATTCAAAATAAAATTTAAAAAAAAGAGAGGACAAGTTTGACTTTGTAGCAGATAGGAAACTCACCAAGTGTTGCTGCTCCTTCTCCAAAGCAATTCACTCCCATACAGCCACCACCAAGCCAGGAATGTTCATCCAGCAATTCCATGACATGGGAAGATTTCAGTCACCTCCAGAAACTCACTGCAGTTCTTTAAAACACATGTTCTACTGTATGACAGGCCTCTTGTTTTAGGAAATGCCTTTGTTCAGAGTTCCTTCCTGTCATTCCATTTGTTGAATGCTGGATGGAGATGCAGCACATCCACTGGCATCAAAAGGATGGCAGAGACAGGTAATAGCCTCGGAGCTACATCAAATAAAATATTGATAATTTCTGGCATTTACCGCCTGAAAACAGTCCTCATTCCAAACCTGTAATGCCCAAGGCTCTCAGAGTCCTTGCAAAGCCCATTCCCAGTGATAAAATCCATCAGTTTTCATCTGAAATCATTCCCCTCACAAACACAATCAAACTTGGCATTAAAATGGCCCTTGGTTCTGGACATCTCAGATGATTCCTGATCTCATGTGTTCTGTAGGGACCTGCTGGGATGTCCAAGCCCTGCAATATGGAAAACTGTTCATTGAAAAAAAACACTTTTCCTCCATCTTTCAGAACAGAGACATTTCTAAGCCTTGTGCCAAAAGGGAAAAGATCTTAGGACTGAAATATCCCTATTTACAGCCTTTGCCCATTGCCTGCTGCATGAACAGCAGATGAGTTAATTCCAAAAAATGAGTTCTTGCAGGTAGGGAAAGAAGACACAGAATTTGGGTTTTGTCATGATACAAGGAAAGGGAAATGCCTCATAAAGAGGCTTTTCAATAAACTTCTGCTGTTTCTGGCAGTGGTGAAATAACTGCACCTTTACAGTCCCCTCACTGCTGTCAGCAGCTAAAGTGGGAGACAATTAGGGAAAAGAAAGGGAAGGCTGTAAGCTGGAATTCTGCACTGCCACTGCATTAACAGGACTTCACTTTGCTTCTGCACTCCAAGGATGAAAATTGAAGTCCTTATTTCTGATACACTTTTAAAATAATTTTTAACTGGAGATTGATGCCAGGTTGGGGTTTTTCAGTCATCAGAGAGAGAAAATTAGTAACTAGCAAAGGTTTCACTGCTTTTAAGTTACTGTTCCTATATTTAGTTCCAGGGGAGGGTGTAACACAAAAAATAAATGCTATTTGCAATTAAATTTCCAGAAGCACCAAATTCAGCCCTTCCCTAGTGCCCACACTGAGAAATCTTGCATCTGATTTACAAACTTAATTACACCAGTGTAATTATACTGGTGTAATTCCCCAGAAATAACAGTTATTTTTCAACATCTAAGAGAAAGATTTTAATTCTTAAATTCAACATGAAGAATTACCTCAGAATAGTTTGTGCTAAATAGAGATGGTGAATTTCCCTGAAGAGGGAAGGTCTAAAAATACAGTCCTGCTGTAGAGGCTGACCTGGCTGGACACTGGGTGCCCACCAAAGCCTCTCCATCCCCACCCTCCTCAGCTGGGCAAGGGAGAGAAAATGTAAGAAAAGAGAGAGAGATCACTGAGCAATTACTGTCATGGGCGAAACAGACTCAACTTGGGAGTAAATTAAATTAATTTCCCCAATTAGAAGTCTGAGTAGGGTAATGAGAGGATGAAACCAAATCTTAAAACACCTTCCCTCCAGTCCCAGCCTTCTTCCAAGGCTTCACTCTTACATTCCCCATTTCCTTCCAAGTAGTGCAGAGTGACTGGGAATGGAGGCTGTGCTCAGTTCATCCCATTGTCTCTGGCACTTCTTCCTCCTCACTCTCTTCCCCTGCTCCAGCATGTCCTTCCTTTCCAAGGGGTCAATCCTTCAGGTACAGTCTGGTCCAGTGTCAATCTCCCATGGGCTCCTCTCTCCATGGACACACAGGTCCTGCTCTAGAGTGGTCTTCCCAAGAGGTCACAGCCTCCTCTGGGCACATCCCTCTGCTCCAGTGTGGGGTCCTCCCAGGGCTGCAGATGAATCTCTGCTCCAGCCCCTGGAGCAATTCCTGCCCCTCCTCCCCTGATCTGTGTGTCTGCAAGGCTGTTGCTCTCACATATTCCCACTCCTCTCTCCAGCTGCAGCTGCTCTTACAGGCTTTTTCCTGCCTTCCCAAATACATTCTCCCAGTAGTGCATTATCCCATCACTGGTGGGCTCAGCCCTGGCCAGCAGTGGGTCCATCCTGAAGCCAGCTGGCAGTGGCTCTGTTGGACATGGAGGAAGCTTCTGGCCCCTTCTCACAGAAGCCACCCCTGCAGCCCCCACTATCCAAACCTGATACATCCACAGTGTCCTGCAGACCCCAAACACTGAGGTTTCCTGCCACTGGAGAAGTTTTGGCTCTTGAAACAACATTATTATATTATAGCAACACTTTCAGCATTATCCAGGTCATTTTCTTATACATTAATGAGATAACAGAAAATTATGGAAGTCTTTATTGAATCTTAATTGCTCCCTAAGACCATGACTGAACTAGAAAGGGTGACTGCATTCTCCCTCAATTGCTACAGCAGATGCTCAGGATAAAGAATCCTGAACTTGGATTTTTTCATTTTTCACTTAAAAATACTGTTAGTTTTCCTTTAGAATGATACCAATCCATTTCTCAATAGTGCAGGACAAAAGGTGCTTTTGAAGGGAAAGATGGATAATTCCAATATTTAGTTTGCTGCTAGAAGCCTCCAGTATTTTGTTGAGGCTTTTCCTATTCTTTACAAGGAAGAACATTTTAAACTAGACCACCACTGAAGAATTTAAATGGCATCTTCCTCACTAGCAAATGAGTTTAAATTAGCCCAATTACAATTAAAACATGACATATTTATCAACCATTAATGATGAAAAATAATGTAAATTTGGGACAAATCTGTTTACAATTTAATAAAACACATCAAGTGACTACCAGGAGAATTTACCAAAACCTAAAAATCACCATGAATTACACTCTTAGTTGGGAAGTTTAAAGTTTTTGAAAAGCCCAGCTCTTGCACATGTCACTGAATATTAGAGATTTCTAAAGATGCAAAAATAGAACTCCTTTGGTTGAAATTATGTCCCTCTGTGAAACTGTAAAACCCAAAAACTGCAAAACCCAGAAGTTTTTGAATGTTGACTTAAAAACAAGAGCTCCATTTCACTGTATTCTTGTGCATTTTAACCCGCTATACAAGAGTCATCCAGATTCGTTCTCAGCAGGAACAGTTCCCACAGCCTTTCACACTATTGATAATTTCTTCTTCTAGCTTCTTCCTTTCCTCCTCTTTGGACGTCTGGTTATTTCTCTCCTCCCGGTTTGGGTTGTTGTGACTATTCAGCACTTTGCTGCTCTGTGTGTGCCACATTTCATAGTAGAGGTTGCTGGGACTGGCCAGGAGGTCTGTGTGTGTGCCACGTTCCACAACCTTACCCTGCAAAAGAAGGGGAGCCAAGTCAGGAATTGACATTACCAGATCTTTAGCGATGTGCCAACACATGGCCCAGAGTTTCACAGTATAGATTAGAGCAGTTATCAATGAGGAGCAGCTCGGCACATCAAGGAAAGACCGAACGTACAGTGCACTCAATAGTGTGTCGCACTGAAAACAAGGAGCTGTGCTTTTCCCAGACCTACAGAAATGGGAATGTAGGTGCCTTTTGTGCATCTGGACAAAATTTAAAGCCTTTCAGCATGGAGAGTTTTTCTACTTAGACTAGAGGAGCTACTTAAAGTAAACATGGACCTGCATATGAGGAGCAAGGTGCAAAAGCCACACATATGTACCCAAATAAACACCTATTAGTTTTTGCTTGGTAACAAACACGCAGGAAGAAGCTAAAAAAAAAAGAGAAAACAGAGAGGGATTTGTATTAAACAAGCAAAACACATTTAAAATCAAATCCTGAACAGTCAGTGTGAAATGTGCTTTTGGGGTGCTCAGTAGCTCCATGTGTCCCTGCAATCACCACCAGGACATGGTGGGAACAGTTCAGTTCATCGGGGCTGCTCTCAACAGAAAGAGAATTTATTGACTATCACTGTGGAAATGGGAAGGAAGAGTTGGGAGAGAACTCCAACACTACAGACAAAAACCAACACTCCTCAAAAAAGTCTGATCTTTCCACTTTGAGAGGCACATTCACTGACTTCAAATTGAACTAATGCATTTGTTTTCTCCAGCTACTCTTCCTTCTGGGGAAGGATAGCATTATATGGACAACTACATGGATTTGATATTACTTCTGAATTCTGATCTACAATTAAATCTACCTCCTTGTGACAGCTGCTCATGGACATGCTGGGAAAAAATTGGGGTCTTGGCACTTTGATTAGTAGTTGTGCCAGTGGAATCTCCACAAACAAACCTTACCAAAAAAACCACAGAGTTTATTTAAAATCTTCAAGTGGTTAATATGGAGTTTATTGTAGTAGAGACCAGGCTTTTGAATTATGGTGCTTTTTGTAATAACTCTTGGTCAAACATCAAAAATGCAACTTGTCTGTTCAGCCTCACAGCACTAAGATCTGTATCATTATTACAATGTGTACTGACTTGGGAATCATTCTGGCTTTACCTCAGCAAAGATGCTGGAATTGTGATTCTGTGAGTACCATTGCTAAGCAAAACCAGTCACAGCCATCCCATCTCATCCCTGCTCCTGAGCCTTCTTTATGTGGCTGCTAACACATCAGTCCTGCTGGGATGATGGGAGGCAAAGCCAGTGCTGCCTTCCCCATCCTCAGTCCTGGCTACGCCAGCACCCTTCAGGAAAGGGAGTACCCTCCTCTTTTATAATTCAAGGCTGTGCTTTTATTTTTAATGTAACAGTTGCGCTGCAACACAAAACACACTCTTAGTAAGCTGTGAAATCTTGCATTGAAAACAAAAAGCTTGAGATTGCCTTGTAACACGTTAAAAAACACCTGCAAGATGTTTTAACATGCAGTTGTATAAAGGATACACCTTAGGAGATGATTTTTCAGCAAGAGCTGAAAAAAACAAAGCAGATCAAAACCGAATAAAAGCTCCACAGAGCACTGCAAGTGGTTTATTCCATTACTTCATTCTGAGATTTGTGTAGCAAACATAGTCAAGAATGTCACCATTTCATAAGAGTTAGTTCTAATTCCCTGCAAAATGATTGAATGTACTGTAGGAATAATTAATTTGCTTTTAGGTGTGTATTTTAAGTCACTAAATACACCTATGATCCCAATCATATAAATAGCAACTAATAAAAATGAATGCAGAGATAAATTATCTGCAGATTAGAGCACTGTTTTCAGCATTATCAGTAATTATGAAGTTATCGTAAAGACATTTGTTTATTTTAAATCTCTTGGCAGATATGGGTAACAGAACAAAATGGACTTTGGACACTCTGAGTATGAGGTAACAGCTCAATAGTGACATCAGCAAATCAAATGTTGAAATGTATGGTTTTTTTCTTAGAAGAGCAGCCTACAGAAAGGGAACAATCACATTTTTCTACAAGTACAACAGAGAATGGTGTCCAGATTTATAACATAATTAAGTTGAACAGTCCTGCAATAGTTCTATCTGTATGGAAACAGAACATGCTGTCCTGTCTCTTTCCATTGAAATAAAAAAATGGATGCATGTGAAAAAGAGACACTCACTGAGCAATGAGAGTGAATCATAAATTGCAACATTAGGAAACCTCATCTGACAGAAGCATGCAATAAATTAGATCAAACCCATGCCATAAAAAAAATGCAAAAGCCATAAAAATAACAACATACAGAAGAGTCACACGTGCAAGTTTGTGAAGAGAAAAAAAACCACAAAGCCAGGCTTGGGCTAGAATTTTCCAATATGGTTCATTTCCAAAGAACCTTCAGCAGTTTTGTCGGAGTGTGATAATTCAAACTGGACACAGAGTCCCTGAACCAAACGCTGCCAGGATGTGCAAGTCCCCCAGCACCAGGGGATCCCCTCACCTGATCCAGCACGATGATCTCGTCTGCATCCACCACTGTAGACAACCTGTGAGCAATGAAAACCGATGTCCGGTGCTTCACCATGTCCCTCATGGCCTTGAGAATGTTCTGCAGGATGGGAATAGAGACAAACTCTTACACACTCCTGAATGGGATGAGGAGAAATAAAATGCTGCTGGAAATACGGAAATTACTGTAAATAAATTTTGAGAAACACCTCAGGTACTGCTACAGCTTCTTAACAACAAACAGCCACAAGAATCCACAGAAACAGGAGAGTCCCAAGGATGAAATACCTGGGGCTCTGATAAAGCCTCAAGCTGCAAAAATAGCTTGTTTCACAGAAAAACACAGCTATCCCAAGGGAGAAAGGAAGAGAAATGTCACTTAATTTTTTTTCCTGAAATCCCCATGGAGCCCTGGTACACAAGCAACAAACAGCAGTGAAATAATAACTCATCATCGTCACAATAATAATACTTTCCAATGAAAGTTAAAGAAAAAAGTCCTCCTCGATATCACACCAATGTGGAACATAAGGCAATTCTGGGAATTATCTATCTATGCAGTGCTTCCCTTGTGAGCACTCTGCCACCTTCCCAAACCACATTCCTCTGCAAGGAGCACTGACTGGGAATTTGTGCCCTCACTACTGGAAGTGTCCACTTTATTTTCCTGAAAATTTTCTTTTTTTCAGAACATAGTTCCATTTCCAGACAATCCTGTGGAAAGGCCTCATTTTCACTTGCTGCCTTTCAAGTGCATTTCTGCTGTGAAATGTTCAGCTTTGCTTATGACTCTTGCAATAGATTCGGCAAAACAAGAGAAAGACTCCACATGTTGTTCTGTAGAACTGGGAGCGTTATGGACATTTCTGGTCAACGAGGGAGCTGTGCTACATTTCAGTGCTGTGTTATCTGCATGTACAGTTCACAGTCTGATTTCTTTGCATCTGGAAAATGAAAGTAATTTAGTGATTACAGGTCAATAAATTCACTCAGTAATCTGCAAAAGTGAACAGAGCCACAGCTTAGTTCTGGTTTTTGATGATATTAGTTTGGGAAATTACTGCTGGGGCTCAGAGTTCTGTGCTTAAGCAAAGATTTATGAAGTTTCTGTTTTAGTGTCATGACATCCATGTCACAGCCCCTCCTGTGAAATGAATACAAATGGTCACACCTACCTGAGCTGCAGCTCACAAAGATGCTGCACAACAAACGAGAGGTCTTCTGTCCTGCATTATGTCACAATTATTTAGAAGACATCTTTAATGGGTGCTAGATGCCATCTAAACACCTTTTAAAGTGGATAGGAAAGCTTCACACTGCAAGGCCCCCTGAGGTATTTGCACCAGTTTCAAGGGATCAATGTGTAAAGGTGAATGGGACCTCAAAGGTGTAAAAGAAAATACCCCAGAGACGGATGATATCCCTCATTATGTCTCCAGGTGGACAGACCCAACATCTCTGCTCCGGGCTTTAGGACAATGGCTTAGCCACAGGATCTCTTAATAATACTGAGAAAACATTTGACAGCAATTTGGCAAAAAGATCAGAGTTCTTTCTGAAAGGAATGGAAGAGTGAAAAAGCATCAGAATCAGACACCAGTGCACCACTTAAGTTTTAGAATTTTTTATCCTAATTTACCTCTTCTGTAATTGAATCTAAAGATGATGTGGCTTCATCATAGAGAAAAATATGTGGCTCCTTTAACATTGCTCTAGCAATTGCAACTCTTTGCTTTTCTCCTCCTGAATGAGGGGGAAAGAGGGGAAAAAAGAAAAAAATTAAGATAGGATCATGGTAGTCTAACTTCAACAGCACACATGATTTTTGAGGGTTGGTTCTTTATTTTTTCTTTTTTTAATAGACATCATAGTTACTGCTGACAAAGGTCTGACATGCTACATAAAATATCACACAATTTCTTGCTCCATGGTGATTCAAGACTGCTTGAATCCCTCTGGAAAAGAATAGAGAACTATTTTGTATCTGCTATAAGGCACATGTAAATAACAATGCTGTACAGCTGCTCACTGTACACCTGAGAGTATGAGCCCTTTTACCTGGCCAGTTACTCTACACACAAATCCTGTTTTCTCTCCCAAACCACCAGTGCTCTGTCCATGCTGCTGTGTTGGTTTTAATGCATCTTGCTCACACATTGTGTCTTTCAGATCTCTCCTTAACATTTGTCTAACTTCCCACTCCTTAATGGCAAAATTCATCCCAGAACACAGTTAACATGGTACTGAAAACCACTTTCAGTCTGCAGTCTACAGTCTGTTGGTTTCTGGTGTAACCCAGTTTCAGACTAGTTTCCCTGCCTTCCCAATTCTTACAGTCAACATCCACTCAAGAATAACTGAGGGCAACATTTACAGACAGGAAAACAGGTGCATTTGAGAACTTAAAATCTGCTAAACATTTGGTATGCTACAAACACGTCACATTTGTGCACTTGTCCTCCTTTGTTTTACTCAAGGCTTCAAAACATTCCATTTAATATCATTATATCCTTGTTAATGTTGCATTCCTATCAGGAGAGAATGTGTTTTCCTAAACCATTTAAAAGGCTGATGGAAATGCTGCAGTTCACATTTCAGACTGTCTTTGGCACAACTCAGAGCAATTATAACTTAATGATTTCCTCAGTCTACTTTAACATTCTCTCCCTCCCTCTCCTCTACATCATGTTCAAAACTCACAGCTTCACAGTATCTATGTTTGAAAGACATACTGCAACAACAAAATCTTTTCCTTTTGTAGCACATCCACTTGTTTCATGTTCTTCCTCATTCATGCTCAGGACAGCAGCATATTAACTGTTTCATTCACTAGTCAGGGGTTTGGCTCTGCCTATTACACATAAGAAAACACTGATACAGATTCTACTTGGAAAAGCCCAAGCAACTTGTTTTTCCCCCTTTGTTCTTAGTGAGTCAACTACTGAGACCACTAGAAACTGCACTAAATGCTATTTCACTATCTAAATTGGTAAAGTTCTCATTGCAACTAAAACCTTGTTTTTTTCCATCACGCAGATAAAACATCTGGATTTCAAAGAGGACCCTTCAATCACAGACCTTTCATCCCCCTATTTCTGCCAGAAAACACTATTTAAAAAAGAAAAAATAAATCAGGATTTTGTGGTTTCCTTAGACAGAAGTCTAAAAAGCGTCAACCAACCTAAAAAACCACAAACCAGATGCAGAACTTAATCCAATATATACCTTTGTAAGAATCTAGGGAGCCATCCTACTATTCAGAAAACTAGAAATTCCAAGTAAGAGATGCCATTTTCTTACAGAGCTACTAAAGGAATTCAAAGATTTGCGTTTGATATCTCAAATTCTTTAAAAAACTAAACCATTTCTGAGAGCACCACCCCAAGACTCCTGTCCCTGACTGCACACATTACTGAAGCCTGGTTACTGCTGTCATTTGCCAGTCCTCACCTAATTGTTGAAAATAAGAAACTGAAGCTGCTATTTCAGTGGCAGATGCCCCCTCTGAGCTCTTTTTCTATCCCCGAAGAATTCCACTGTCTTTCTCCTGAGTATTTTACATACTCTTATTTTCCTTAAATACAAACAAAACAGTAACAGAACACATTTCCACACTTCCTTTTACTTTCTAAACACACTTTTGCTGAAGCACTGGCAGATGGGTGTTTATGGTCATTACAGCAGCAGCACGAAATGAAGGATGGGGTAAAGGCAGAAACCATTTTCAGAAAGGCTCCATTCCAGGAGTCTCAAGGTCAGAAGGAAATCCTGACATACACACAGTGCTCCAGATTTAGAGTGGGACCAAGAATCATGGAATCATTTAGGATGGAAAAGCTCTAAGACCATGGAGTCTAACCATTGCCCCTGCACTGCCAAGGCCAGCACTAACCCATGTCCTCAGGTGACACATCCTCCAGAGATGTGTCTTATGTGCATGATGGAAAAACAGGGGACTCCACCTCTGCCCTGAGCAGCTGTGCCAGAAGCTGAGTGAAGAATTTTGTCCTAAAATCCAATCTAAATCTCGAGGTTAAGATGTTGAGCCACCTGATCTAGTGAAAGATGTCCCTGCTGACAGTGGGGAGTTGGTTGAGATGACCTTAGAAGGTCCCCACCAAGCCATTCTCTACTTTGAGAAACACCAAGACATTTCTGAGCTGTTCTAGAAATTATTAAGTGTGGGGAGTCAGGCAGCACAAGAGAAATCTTTCATCATTATTACCACTCTCTCCAGTTCTGCCAGTATCTATTTTGTATATTTCTATCCCCTCTGTGTTGCACATCCTTTATTTCCCTTCTCCCCTCTCTGTATTCCCCTCAGCCACGCAAACTCTCTCCTGCACACACATTCTGGGGACAGGCTGAACCCTCTGATCACCGTTCCAAAGAGACCAGGACTCCTGACTGCAGTAGCTGCATAGTAACAAACAGCACCTCTGCCTGCACCCACTGCACCCCTCTGTTCCTGCCCCTCAGGATGAACAGGGCCCAGGGCACACATACACAAAATTCCCAATTTTATCCCACTACTCAAAAGAGATTGTGAGAAAAATAATTTTTAATTAGATGCATCTCCATGCCTACATATCTCATTTAACAATATCCCCTGAAAATACATTTCTTTAAATATCTCTCAGATTCCAGTTGCCTTACACTGCAGATATTCAGATTAATATTTAGTCTTTACAGTTATGTTTTTTGGGCTCCTCACTATAAGGATGTTGAGGTGCTGGAACATGTCCAGAGAAAGGAACAGAGCTGTGTAAAGGGCTGGAGGATTAGTCCTATAAGGGAGCTTGGGGGGCTCATCCTGCAGAAAAGGAGGCTCAGGGAGGACCTTCTGGCTCTTCCCAAGTCCCTGACAGGAGAGGGGAGCCAGGCAGGGGTTGGGCTCTGCTCCCAGGGAACAAGGGACAGAAGGAAATGTCCACAAGTTGTGCCAGAGGAAGATCAGGCTAGATATTAGGAAAACTTTCCTCACTGGTTAAGCACAGGAACAGGCTGCCCAGGGCAGTGGTGGAATCACCATCCCTATGAGTGTTCAGAGAATGAGTGAACATAGCACTTCATGGTATTGTTTACTGGGCATGGTGGGATTTAGTCAAAGGTTGGACTTGATGATCTTGGAGGTCTTTCCCAACTTCAATGATTCTGTGTTACAAGGTAGATAAACTAAAAGCAAGTCTGACTGAGAGACAAACCCTGCACTGAACTTTGAGGCAGCAAAAAAGATACAAAGAACTCACAAGCACCCACCCGAGAGCTTAAGGCCTCGCTCCCCGACCTGGGTGTTGTATCCATTGGGCATTCTCAGGATGGCATCATGGATTCCTGCCAGCCTGGCCATTGCATACACCTCCTCTGGGCTGGCCCCGGTGTTGCCATAGAGCAGGTTGTAATAGATGGTGTTATGGAAGAGAACAGCATCCTACAGTGGTGGAAAGAACATTTTAAATAAAAAACCATGAAAAAACTGTCCCCAAACCATGAAAGAAATCAAAGAATAGCTTATATTTTTCTACAAAGCCTGAAGGTAAATTGTTTGGGGAAATTTCTTTTCCCAAAAATGGGATTAATACATTTTGTGTCCTAAATATGTATGTCATGTATACTTTCCCCATTTTCCTAGCTCATTATGGGTGGTAATCAACTCTGAAGTTAAATCACTTAAAGATGGAAGCAGTTTCTCATGGGGAGGCTTAAACACATTTCAGAAATTGGATCTACATGATGATGCACATAAAAACATATTTCCTGGAGAAAAAAAAAAAGCATGGTGACTTTCAAAAAAATTAGACAACATCACTGCATTAGGATTGACCTTCACTGAACCTCAGCACTGGAACTCTGAGAATTACTGGACTCTTTGGAGAAGGAAACATGGAATACCTGAGGTACAACTCCTATTGCCTTTCTCAGACTTTCCAAACTGACATCTTGGATGTTCTGCCCAGCAACATAAATATTCCCTTTCTGAGGTTCATAGAAGCGAAATAATAATCTCACAATTGTGCTTTTCCTGGAATTGAAAAGAACTGAAGTTAATGTTACGTTCTGGTTTGCCATTTAAAATCTCCAATTGGAATTGATGTCACAAAAAAAATTTTAAAAATCAAAGAGAAGAAGCACCACATTTAAGAAACTAAATTCTGCATTGAATGGCATATTTAGTCCATTTACCCACCCTGACCCACTACCTCCTACAATGGCCACTTTCTTTCCTGCAGAGACTTCAAAGGAGACTCCAGCAAGGACTTTCTGCCCCTCAAGGTATTCAAAATGCACATCATCAAAGGCGATGGCAGCAGTCTGGGGGGTGATCTGCAGGGGTGGAGCCAGCTCTTTGTCCTGTTAAAAGAAGAGTCCCACTTTATCTGCTCCCAGAAATTATCTCCAACAGTTCAACCAGCTGAACAGTCCATTTCCCAGCTCAGAAAAAGGGAAACAGCCACTCCAGCTGATACATGTGGACAATACCTATAACTTGCTGCATAAGGGACATTGGTTTGCTCCACCCTTCCCCCAAAGGAGGTAAAAATTTCTGCTGTGAACACTCTGCCTCACAACTTCTTTTGCAATAATAAATTCTGCATCATTAATTAACAATAAAAATTCAAGCACAAGGTATGGATACTTAAGTAAAAAATTCTCAAGCTGAGCACAGCTTCCATGAAGCAACTTTGGCTTCTCTGTAAGAAAAAGATGCAGCTGCTATTGCAGTAACTGCACTTAAAGAGGAGGCAGAACAGCATCCTTACAAACCACAACCTATTCATGAATAGAAATGAAATCTGGAAGGTAAGAAAACAGGGTAAAATGGTAGCATTGCCACAAATAGCCCTATTAAATACCCAGATACTTTAGTAAAACAGGTTACTACTTACTTTAATTTTGGTATCTACACTAAGAAGTGTAAACAAGGTATTCATATCTATAAGTGCTTGTCTTGTCTCTCTGTACACTGTTCCCAGGAAGTTTAAGGGAAGAGAAAGCTGGAACAGCAGTCCATTCACCATAACTAGATCTCCAACAGAAAGGCTGCCTTAAGACAAAAGGGATATGAGAAAATAAGGAGACTTGAAGAGTTGTCTTGTTAGGAAGTATCAAAAGATTTAAAAAAAATAATCAAATCAATCAATTCTAGTTTCTTTTAGCCCATTTTGAAACCCAGATGTTTAAATAGCAAACAAAATCCCCTCCCAGAAGATCAGATTTTATATAAGAAGGTGCCTGAAATGAATGGCAACCTTTTTGTGGATTTCACTTTAAAAAAGGTATAATAGCACTGGAAAATAAGACAACCAGCACATAAAACATCAGATTGTACAGGTGTAAATTCCACAGAGAGAAATATAAAGGGGCCTAAAAAAGTTAGAAGGGGAACAGCTAATATATGAATGCATGAATCAGGAAAAAAACCACCTTAAGTACAATTACAGACAAATCCAAATGATAGAATTTGTCATGATGAAGAGAACTTTCATACTACAGACCACAGAGCTGCTGGAACACACAGTGAGAACCTCTGGGCAGCTTAGTATCAAACAGGCTGATCAAGGGAAAACTCAAGATGACACACTGCTAAATTGCCAAGTCAGTTCAGCTGAAACAGACCCAGAAAGATGATCTAAAGCCATATTTCTACAATCCTGCTTAAAGCTATTCTAAATTTTCCTAAGAAGACCCATGAACTGCACCTACTGACTGATCTGTACACAGTATAACCCTTTCTTGCCCTGGCATCTCTTAAAAAGGGCAAAGCAAATGCAAGAAAGCCCACACGGTAGAAAGGTCTGCCCTTCAAACACTTCTGGATGTTAACAGTGTTTAAAGCATCATTATTTTTCCTGTAAAACCACCTTGCTGTAGCTGAGCCTCATCCCAATACTGTAATTGAAGCTTGTACTTTGTCTTCCTAAATAAGGAGGCTTCAGGTAGTAAATAAAAATAAGCAAACAAACAAACAGATAAAACCCTATAAAATATGGAAACAATAACTTTTCCTTATAAATCTAAGGAAGGTGAAGAACGCTGTTAGTAAAACTACTGGAAACAAAGCACATGGGTACACACACATTGGGGAAAAGTTCTGAGTCTTGCCAACAAGGGAAGGAAGTAAGAAGAAAAGGTCTGTGTAGGAAGTCCACAGAATTATTTGTATTTATAAAAGTGTTTTTCACAAGCCTTCAACAGAAATTTCCCAAAGTGGCATTTTCTTGGGATCTTTCTCTAACAGCTAAATTTTTGGAATGCTTTTGATAAAATCATACTAGTTATTGCCACATATATAGATAGATATATCATGGGATACTCCATGTGTGGACTACTCCAAGAAGCACAAACAGATAAAACTCTTAAAGCTCTTAAGCAAAATCTCTCAAAATAAACTATCACACAAACCACAAACTAATTAACACCTCCCTTATGGATGAATTAAGGTAAAGAAGAGTAATTTTTAGACAGATGAGTTACCTGCAACAATGCCCTGGCTGGCAAGCACCATGATGGCAGTTAAGCCAACACTAAATATAGCACTCTGTCCAAAGTTGAGCAGAGCTAAAGTGGAGGTAGTCTTCAGAGAGGCATTTTCATAGGTCTTCAGGAACTCATCATACCGTTGGGCTTCATATTTTTCATTATTGAAATACTACAATTACACAAAAATGATATATGTGACAGCATGCACAGACAGACACACAGCTCCTCTCCGACAGATCTAACAACTAAAGAGAATCACAGAATATCCTGAGCTGGAAAGGCACCCACAAGAATCATCCAGTCCAACTCCTGTCCCTGCAGAGACACTCCAACAATCCCACCCTGTCCCTGTGTTGTCCAAACACTCCCTGAGCTCTGGCAGCCTTGGGGCCGTGACCAAACCCTGGGGAGCCTGGGCAGTGCCCAACCACCCTCTGGGCAAAGAAGAACTTTGGCCTGAGATCCAACCTAAACCTCACCTCAAGACTCAGTTTACATTTTGCAGAAACTGGTGGTCAAGGTGAGTCAGTCATGAAAGAAACTTCTCACTCTCTATCAGCAAATACATTCTTTCACGCCCCACTAACAACTTCCCTGCTCCTCTATGCCGTGCAGCACTCTGCAGATGAATAATGCTTAAAAACACACTACAGCTCCAAATGTGTAGCCCTAAAAGAGATGAACCTTATGACTCACTTGCCTGAGGCCGACAGAAGACAGACAGAGAGCCTGGTAGTAAAGACTGACCTTACCTTCACAGTCTCATAATTCAGCAGCGAGTCAATGGCAGCATTTCCAGCGTCGTTATCAGCTTTGTTCATTTCTATCCGAAACTTAGTCCTGAGAAAGGCAGGTTTAACACAGTCAGGAGTCTGGGCTGAGGTAAACCCAAGCACCCTGGTGGCTGAGGGCAGGGGATGCCTTACCTCCACTGTGTAATCCCTATTGTGAACGCTGCATAGGCTCCCAGAGTCCCCAGAGTGACTAAAGCAAACTCGGCACCACATTTGTAATACTGGAATGTTTAAAGTAATAATTAAAAAAAAGTCACAATAACTTTCCAGACTTCACTATTGTCTCCAGCTAAAGCATCCTAGTTTGGAGACAAGGACTCTGATGGTCCCTCCCAACAGAATCCCTGCTCTGAACAGCTAAATAAAGGCATATACTCAAAAGAAAAGCAGCAAGAAGGAGGATTAGATAAAGAGATTGGAGTTAATGACCAGGAGCTGGTGTATGTAGTACCGAAAAGTTATTTTTGCCGTTATAAAACAAATGCTGATGATGTTTGTGCTGTCATCCCAAATAAGTGTTTCTTTCCTTGCTCTTTGGGTGGATTTTGAAAGAAAGCTGAAGACTGTGGAAGAAGAAATAAATGGCCTTGCAAAACAACTTATGAAATGTTTTCTCTTGTTCAGAGCACACCAGGAGAGAAAATCCCTAAGAAGGGAATTTAAAGTGTCCTGGTAGTTGCTTTGAGAGCCAGCCTGGTCTGCAACTTCCAATGGCTACAAAATGGAACCCAACGTCAACAGGTCTTTTAAGGGATATGGTTACATTCATACTTGAATAAGTCCTTCAAAAAAAAAAAAGGGAATAAACAAGATTCTTGTCTAAGTAACTGAGATTTAGATTTTAGCACAGAAATACCGAAAGATCCTGATTTCAAACACAGGAAGTGTGATTTATAAAAGAAAAGTTTCAAATTGAGCTTATTAAGCTTAAAACCTGCAAAAAGCAGCTGATTTTCCAAAAGGTAATTTTCGCTTTTAAGTTCTGAAGAAGAAAAGACCAGTATTCAGAAAAAAGCCAATAACCACTCCTTCCCGTGTCATCAACACACTAACCCTCAACATTCCTGGACGTTTATATCCTACTTCCTCACTATTTACCTGGATATATTTGACACTTGTATGCACAGCTTATGTTTCTAATTTAGTTTTTCTAACAATTCTGAAGGAAGACATTGAAAACTATCCACATAAAAACCACTGACTGAAGACAGGTGTTACATGTGAAAATAATTTTAAATAAACTGACTTAAAGTAACTAATACTTGCAAATTTTGGATTGCTCTTCTCTATAGGAGTTGCTTTTACAACCACCTTTTAAATTCGATTATTATTATTAATACTCAGTAGACTTTGGTAAGACAATTCCAACAATGAACACTTACCAGAATTCCACTGACCAGAGCCACTTCAAACATCGTAGGTCCCAGGTTAAACACTAAAGCACTAAGGACAAAACTGATTCCCCTTGTGCCTCTATCGATGGTCTTTGACAGAGCTCCCGTTTGCCTGCTTAGGTGGAATGCCAAATCCAGGTTGTGAAGGTGCAGGAAAACATTCTTGGCTATCCTTCTGATTGAATTTTGAGCTACTTTCCCAAATACTGCATTTCTCGCTTCATTAAACAAGGCTGCCCCAGCTCTTGAGATACCGTCTAAGAAAGGATGAAAAAGTTTACAAAATGGAAATAATTATATTTTCAACTTCCCTTCATGCATGAAATTACACTAAACTCATTCTTTATACATTTTCGACAACTTTAGTTCAGAGGTAATTTATACTTAATTGGTCCAAGCTTTATGCAATTTTTCATTTACAAACCATTTTATGCATATTTAAATCAGTTTCTTTTGCAGCTGGTTATAAGAAAGGGCAGGATTTATAACCAAGATTAATTTCTAAAAGTATTATTTAATTTTTTAATTGGAATACCAGAATCAAGGTCAGAGAATATTGGGAAGAGACATCAACACAGAGTAACTGTGAGATACTTAAGATGCTCCAAGGGCTGCTCTGGAGCCAGGCTGGGACAGCTGAGGGTGTTCACCTGGAGAAGAGAAAGCCCCAGGAGGTCTGAGAGCCCTTCCAGTGCCTAAAGGGGCTCCAAAAAAATGGAAAGGGATTCTGGACAAGGGATGGAGGGGCAGGACAAAGGGGAACAGCTTCCCACTGCCAGAGGGCAGGTTTAGATGGGATAGTGGGAATTCTTCCCTGTGAAGGTGGTGAGGCCCCCCTGGCAAAGGCTGCCCAGAGAAGCTGTGGAAGTGTCCAGGACCAGGTTGGATGGGGCTTGGAGCAACCTAGGGCAGTGGAAGGTGTCCCTGCCCATGGCAGGGAGTGGAATGGGATGGTCTTTAAGGTCCCTTCCAACCCAAACTGTTCTGTGATTCCATGAAATAACCCTCCACAGTGCTCAGCAGAGCCAAGGTCGTAAGCTCTGCTGTCCCTCCCTTTCTGAAGGATGGTGACACTCGTTTCACACCACTCACAGCCGATCAGAACAGCAGTTGCCAGGGTTGCCGCAGTACTTGGGGCATCGCTGAGGTTGAGCACGTTCCCGGATACCTGGTTGAGGTTGTCCACTGCATATTTAAACATGAAGGGAACCAATATATTCATGGCCTGAGAACATGAGAACACCAGTTAGTCCATAGGCATTAAAACATGTCCATGTATAGGACTATTTTTTGTGAAATTGCTCTACTGTTACATTTAGTCCCTAAACACTTAGTGCAGGTGAGATGGCTCTTTGCTTTCGAGCACAATACTCTTCACACTCTTAAATCTTTACTATTGGGACTGCAGGGTTAGTTTGTCTCTCTCATTGTCTCTTTTAAGTATTGATTTCTATCTGAAACAAACTACACTGCAAAGGCAAGTGAATTGAGCTGAGCTCTAAGGACAGCAGGGCAAGCCTAGGACATGAATCAAGCAGCAGACACTGCATAACACACACTCACAGTGGTACTAAATTATGTCATCATTAAAGGCTGTTTGCTCTTTGTGCTGCTGACAATATTCAGCATGAACAACCACTGTGACAAAGGAAACCACTCACCCACTCACTGCTAACACGGATCATCACGAGGTGTTCAACCAAGGCTCCAAGAAAACAAACAGGCCCATCCTTTGTCTCTCTGACTCTTAATACTACCTTCCAATTTAAAAAATGCTTTCCATTTGCAACACCGCTATAAACATTAACTTATTATCTACATCAAGCCTGGGGTTTGGCACAGCAGCACAAAAGACTTTCTATACAGTCTATGAGACGCTATAAATTATTTTTAAAATACTTGTTTTCAAACAAAATATCAAAGTCATCTCCACAACCCAACACACAGGCTGCCAGTGCACATTTCTCTAAGAACAGCAAACCCAAATATATCTCCCCTAACAGGGGTAGCCCCCTGTTGGGTAAAACCCAAACCAGCTTGATATGTAGACACACCAACTTCAGGATTTTTTTATTTCCAAGATTGTAGCACATGAAAATACTGAAAATCTTACAGAAAACATAAACTTCTTAAGTCTTGTTAGTGTTCCATTGTTACATCACTCATTCATACCAATAAGACAATTTACCAACAAATTTCATATAATCAATAAATTCCTTAATTCAAACTGCTTCTGTAAAGATTTGAAAATATAGACACAGGTGTTTTAGCAGTTGAACAAGGACATTATAACCTACAATCTTACAATCATGGCAGACGTTAAAATACTCTACTGTGAGTTGACTTTGTTAAAGCTGGGCTTTTTTTCAGTATTTTGAATAAAAATGTGGGTAGATAATAAACTGTTTTACATGAGAAGAAACAAAAACACTAAAGCAGATTGAGACAGATATTTCAGCTCTCTCCACCAAATGTTTTGGACACCCACTTAGATCTCAACTGTGCTTAGGGATATCTGTCAGAGCTGAAAACCCAGGGAAAAAACTGTAAATTAACTAGATAAAACTAAGTTTTGAGAGAAAAAGAGTGCTAAAGTCATTCATAAGTTCAGCCCAAATTCAAGCAGGAAGACAGACAGGCTTCCAGAAATTCTTGTAACTATCCCACTATCCAATAATCCCAGTGTTACAAATTATGGCAAATAGTGGAAGACAGAACTTCACCAAGCAGGGTAACTGTAGTTTGGAAAATATTTCTGTAATCCATATGATTGAAGAAAAAATTTTAAGTTAATTTTTTGAATCTGTGCTGTTAATTTTTTTGGACAGTATTTTAGGCAAAAGATTTAAATGCAAATGAGGGAGGAATCCATCTTCTCCTCTTTCCCTGTGTCTCTCCTACGAAATACACTGAAAACACAACCTCAAAATTCTCAATACAGCGTAATTTAGCTCCTAAGAGGAGACAGATGAGATCTGAGGGCATCTACATGAGGTTATTCCTGGTTAGTCTGTGAGTGAGAAAAGAAATGGCTGAAAGATTAGGTCCCACTTCAAACACATCCCTCTGAAATGTATCCAGTGCAGCCTCAGAGTCCTTCAGCAACTGCTCCCCTTTAATAGCCTGGAATTGTAGCCAACTCAAATCCCCCCATCCATGACCAGTATAACAAAAAAACCCCACAAACCCTTCAGAGTTACCAAAACTCCATTTTGAGGTGGCATTTTGCCCTTAAAAAAGATTAATCTACTACCATGTGTGTTCCAGTGACAACCAACATGACCAAGTGCAGGTATTTCCAGGAGAGACTTCTCAGGAGAAAAGAAGAATATTGTAATGCACATTGTCTCGATTTGCTGGAGATTCCCACAAATCTCTCTGCAGAGATTTTATTCTTTACTAGACTATGGTACACTACAGGTAGTTTTGAAATAGAACTAGATATATTTTTAAAGTCCATTTAAAGAGATCTTTTCTTTAAACTGCTGTTCTCCACTCAAAATTAATTTAACTGGTAACAGGCTACAATTTTGCAGAAATGTCTTCTTTTACATCAATATAATTCTCCCCAATAGAGTTTTTAATGAAATTTAAAGCCTAGTCTCAGGTTATAGTTGTTCTGACTCCTGGTGGGTAAAGCTTGAATAAGAACAAGGCAGCATGGTATTGCGTTTCATTAGCAATCAAGACAGTCTGCTTTCCAGTAATTTAAAAAAGAAAAAACTTAATCTTACAAAGTTTATAGCAAGAGATGAGAGGCCATTATTAGAAACAGACCTTTCCTACTCAATATGTTAAGTCAATGAGACCACGTTCACAGAAATGGAAACAAAATTTCATCCTTCTGCATAAATTCACAGTTCTCTCTTTAGATTTGCTGGCACAGAACAAAAGGCTTTAAGCACACCTTAGTAGACTATGAAAATCTACCATGAAAAACAATTGTCTTACACAATGTATCTACACAGGCTATCCTCCTCTGCCTAATGCCTGAAAGCTTGATAGCAATTCCCATTAAAAAGACTCTTTTAATATGAATTTGTACATTTTCTATTTCTGGGTTTGCATTAATAGCTTGTCCTTGCCTGAATTTATTGGATAGCAAATAGAGCACCCATGAAGCCATCCCAACCCAATTGCCCACATTGGAGAGCACATTGCACTGTAATGAATCATCCTAAATGAGTTCAAACATTTTTTTTTTTTAATGACTGCACCATTTTAAGCTGACAATGCAACATCATCTCTATTCCCTCATGGGACAACACTACTTTAAGGCAAACAGCCTTATCTTTCATTTTGCTCTTCCCAATATTTCTTGTTTAATAAAGATGATGACTTAGTGACAGGCTGAGCCCCAACAAGATAAAACTGGTCCACAGTGAACTCTTCTTTTGCCAGTAATTCAATGAGAAACGTTGACATGAAGATGACTGTATTTATCTGTGGACCAATATAAATGTACACATCCAACAGCTCCATTTGTGGAGGTTCAAACAGCAATCTCCATCCCTCGTGGAGGCAAGGCTGCTAAAGGAGCTCCAAAATGTAGAGTCCATGAGAGAAGAAGCACCTGGCTTTATGTCTTCTTCAAATTTAATGATGACCTGAACTATACTTCTTCCAGCAAGAAAAAATAAATAACAATTTCAAATACTTTTCACCTGAAACTTCTCAAAAAGCTAAGTTTCTAAAGGTTCATTGCAATTATCTAACTCCATCTGAGCCCCCAGAAAGGGCTGAAACCCCAGGATCACAGGTACACACTTCACTGATCAGATGGAGATCGTTATCTTCCCACAAAGGCACAATTTGCCATTCAGCCCTTGCGTCCTCCTCAGCCAAGACATTTCTGCTCCTGAATTAGCAGTCAGGAGAAATGCAGATAGTCTGAAAGTCTTCTATGCCTCATGAATAACACAAGCCTGGTCTGTGACCACGAGGCCAAAAACCCTTGCAGACTGACAGAGGTGACAAGTGATTTTGTCATATTCATGTACTTAATCCAGCTCCTCAGGAGCCCCAGCACTTCTTCTTGCCACAGAAGAAAAAGGGATGAACAGAAAAATAAGAAAGCATTTGCTATACACACAGAAGACAGAAAACAGGAGAGAGAACATGGAAAAAGGAAAACCAGATACACAGGGTAATCTTGGTGTCTGACAACACTGTCTTGTGTACTCATCTCACCTGCCTTCCTCTGGCATGTTTCAGATCACACACGTGTCTAGATAGGCTATAAATATTTAAGGTAAAATTTTAAAGCATGTCATAATAATACAACAAAACTTCCAAGGAAGAAAAGACCTTACTAGCCCTAGAGCAGACTCCATCCTGTCATAAAAAGCCACACTAACAGCACCCTTTGAAGGCTCACAATGCCACCAGCAGTTGTGTGTAGACAAAAAAAGAACCAAAAGCCACAATAATTTGTTCAATGACAGGCAACTAGGCCCTACAAAAGGAGTCAAGACAGATTGTAACTGCAGGCTCTTCAGTAGCTGCACACAAACTGGCTTTTGTTTTGAAAGTGAATTTACTGAACTGGAAGATTTAAAGAGACAAATTATTTCTCAAGCAGCAGGCCAAAGATGAATGATCTCCAGCTGTTTTGTGGGTAAGTAACCGAATCAAACTAGGTGTGAACTCCTAATATTTTTTTCCCATGGCTGAGAATTTCATAATCTACCTGTCCTCTGTGATTCCTCTGGAGTTTTCTTAGAATGAAACTAAAGCCACCCTACAGCTTCTGTCTTGTAACTGGAAACTTAACTTTATAAATGCAGAGGTATAAAACCTCACCAAAGTCTTTTGGGAAACTGAGAAGAAATTGGCCAAAAGGCTTACGGAAGTATTTCTTACTGGGGAGGGTGACTAGTAGCAGCCATCATGATCACACAATTCTCTACGAACCTCCCCTCAGAACGAGCAGCCTTTAGACAAAATCCACAACAGGGATGTAAATCCTTCAGACTCAGGGTTCACTTTGTTCCACAGGGAACAAAGAAATGCAGCCAGGAGAAAAACATGCCGGTGTTCTTGTGCTGACACAATTAAATAGCAGAGAAACTTTTAACAAACTGCTTGTGTGGTCTATGCAGCACATTGTAATTAACCTCACAAGCAACCAGGACAAAGGGGTCCCAAATGGGATAATGAGGAAATGGCAGAATTACACACGGGCCAGGAAAGCTACAGGTAAATGACTTTGACTTAATTTTCTCTAGGACAAAGTGGCCTTTAGAGTGCTCTGGAAGAGAAGCAGATGTTCAGGGCTCAAAGACATGCCAGAGTAACCACAGCTCTGTAACAAACCACTCCACATCAGTTACGTCCCAACAACTACATGCACACTTAGCACATGTAAAGTCTGAAGAAGTTTAAGAAAAGCTGTTTCCTCAAAGGGAAGAGTGAGTACAGCTCATGAGATGAGGGATAACTTCTTAAACTGCAGCTATTCAATACAACTTTACAATGACAGAACAAAATAAAGTAGCAAAGGATAGCCAGAAGACATCCATGAAATCTTTCACCCCAGACAGTTATAATCTGTATTTTCCATAGAGAGTTTGCCGTATGTTTTCCCAATGAAATCCTTGTTTGCCAAAACAAACATTCTCACAAAACATTTCAGCTTTAACAAACATCTCCTAAAACCTGGGCAAAGCTCAACAGGTTTTCTGTTGGGCTCTGGACATCAGAGCTTCCAGGCTGCCTTGTACAAATCCTGAGGGGGAAACTTAATGAGATCACTTAAGAGATCCAAACATCCCCAAAGGGGATTTTCTGATGGAGGAAACACCTCTCTCCCCCAGTAGGAATGCAATATCTGTTTTACACCAAACACAGAGCTGTCAGGCAAGAGTGTCAGGCAGCTTGGTCACCAATTTTGTTTTCATAACATTCCAGAAAGCTGCTTGAAACATTAATAGACTTCTTAAAGGCAAGGTACAGTGCTGCCACATGCAGGACTAGACGCTTGATTCATGTTCTCCATCACATTCCTACAACACTATAAATTAGAGAAAGGAGGAGAGAAGAAATGAAAAAAATACTTCAAACGTTCAAAAAATGCCTTCAGATTATTATTAACACTACTAATAAAAGGCTTTAAAAAGGGTTAGAAGAATTTTCATATCCACCTGGCAAACCTCAAGGCATTTTGAGCAGAGAGCTTCCCCAGGAGTTTGTAAGTGTAAGGGAAAGCATTGCTGTGTATTTTGCACAGGACACAAAAAGGGGGGAAGTTCACTTGTACAGACCTGCATGTCATTACCTGCACTATCAGCAATGTCCTGAGCAGCAGCACAACCCAAAATATCTACTATGGACAGTCCTCACTAGTATCTGAGAGATAAAGAGCTCTTGAGGAAGAGCTGTGAACAGAAGACTGGCTTCTCCTCTCTAGCTCGAATGAATGAGCACATTTCTCTACCAAGCATTCCCCTTTTAACACCTGCGATAGATGAAATTTGTTTCTTCCCTCTTTCCATAACATGGCAATGGTGCTGAGTGCTACAAAGTTCCCAGTGCCACGAGCTGAGTGGTGCAACTCATGGTCAAGCAGTATTTGGGCGTAACCCAGCAAGACACTAATAATAGCTTAATGGTTGGTAAAAATTGCCACATGTAGAAGCAACCCATTTGAGCTGTATGTCTCAGTGGAATTCATAAAATTGGCAATCAAATATTTCTTTTTTTTTTAAAGCAAAAGATTTTTTTTTTGCATAAAGTTCAGATTTGTACTTCTGAACTGTTCTACAAAGTTTGCACAAAATTTGAAATATATCCTCCATTAATCTGCAGAAAGCTTTTGTATGACAACTTCTTTGTAAGAACAAATAAAGACTAACTTTGTTGCAGGGAAGATTATAAGAGATCCTTTCACACAATGAAGAACAAGTAAAAGCAACCTTCCATTTCATAATCGAGGTTACAAGAAAAATCACTTGAATGAGAGCATGACTCTTATTTTTTGTATTTAAGTTATACAGCTTCTTTCATATTAGGACACCAGAGTTAACCCTGAAACAGTAAAATTCCACTATCACTTCACAGAGAAATACCAAAAGACTGGAGTTCAAATCTCATTTTCCATAGGAAGAACTGTGAGTAGGTGCTACCACATTACTCAGATTCAGGGTTGAGAATGGGTACAGAGCTCTGAAGAAATCCTGTTTGACAGAACCAGCACCACACAAGAAGAGCAACCTTTAGCTCACATTTCCTGTAATTTCTGAGGTAAATGATCAATCAGCAATAGAAAATCCTGGGCTAAACTAATGGAGGCAATGGAAACAAAAATTCTGGCTGTCATCATCATCTCCCTAAACACACACACCCCACCTGCACACCCTCTGCTCAAAAATCCAAGCTATTATTTTTAATACCATACACTTCTTGCTCAGGAAATGGACATCTTAAGAGTAAAAGCCCTTGAATAATACGAAAGAAAATGCCCCCTTGTGCAGGTGGACAGTAAGTGTGCCATCCCTACCTTGGCACTGGCCAGGAAGCCCAGTGATAAGGCCACCCTGGCTCGCAGGTCTGGCCTGTCCTTGGGCCACACGTAGGACAGCATTGCCCTGATGATCTTCTTGGCATCAATCTCCTTCAGCTGTGGGACACAACAAAGCCACCCCATCAGAAAGAGTCCTCAGGAAATAAATAACAGTATGAATGAGATTTATACATTTATACATTTGGATCACTTCTATATTTTATTTGATAGGCAACAGACACTTCCCAGTGTTTGAGACGAGGCCCCATTAACATTTCCAGCTCTGTTTGTACATTTCTATCCACGACGTGCTGTTAAAGCAGATGAGCTGTTCTTAATTCACACGTTCTCCTGGCTGTAACTGAGCACAGAGCAAGCCACAATTCATCATATTGAAATACTTCACAGAGAAAATAAAATGAACTTTCTTTATCTTCTCGAGATTCCTGTACAAAACGCAAGGGCTTGTTGGTATTTCTTTTTCGGAAGATTTAAAATAGCTCAGAAATAGCTGCAAAAATATAACCAATTATGAATCAACAGCAAAAAACCCCATTCAAACAACTAAAGCAAGAAGAAAGTCTGAAAGGCTTACAGCAAACCTGAGTAGTCTGGAGGACATTCCCTGATGTTGGACAATCGGGCTTCCGGAGGCAGCTGCTCTACATGGCCACATGTTGGCCTAACTGATTACCATCAATTTTAACTGAATTCTTCAAATAGGTTCTCCTTCAAACCTCAAGTTTTGCTCTAAAGACCCCAATCCAGCCTTGAAAAATACTGCTTTTTTGGTTTGGGTTTAAATTTTGCTTTGGGATTATTTTGTTGTTGTTGTTGTGCCTGGTTGCTGTATTTTTGTAGAGAAATGCAGGTTATTTTCCAGATGGATAGATGTCTGTACCACTGACACTTGAGAGACATTGCACTAAGCTCATGAGCTAAATTACCTGCAGCCCAAACCACATTTCCTAATCAAGAATAAGAGCACATGTATCAACAACTCATTTTTCTGGGTTGGCTACCCTGGGGTTAACTTGAAAGACATAAGAGTTATCTAAAACTGAAGGGAGGGCAGCAAGGGCAGCTAATCTCTCCATTTCAGGCAATATTTTGTAGTGGGGAGGGGGAGGGGAACAAAAAGTTAGTGCACACCTTTAATAGATGACTCTTCATGACAGAAGTCAGTACAAGGGGGGAGTCTTATAATATATTTTCATGTTTGAGGATAAACTGAATTAGAACAGAAATTCTGTGCTAAGATCCAGGGTGAATAAGCAAGAAAGGAGAGGTCTGTCAAAAGGCAGAACTGCTGAGGCAACCAGGGAAGCCAATCCTATAAACACAAGCTTTTAAAAGCACTAGGAAATTCACCTCAGTGTTTCCATTCTCGGCTTCAAAGAAAACCAAAGGGTAAGAGAGGTGGCATTTTGTCAACAACAGCAAATGTATTGCAGCTTTATACAGGACAAGCACGCTTCAAATGACTTTTAAAAAATGGATATATGGGAGACTTGTAAGCGGAGAGAGGATGCAAAAGTGTTTCTGTGGTGTCCTACCCACTCAGGAGATGGAGATTCCTGCTGCAGTACATACATGAATCTTTCCATTTGAGCCAAAGATATGCATAAGAAGCAGTTCAAACATTTGGAAAATATCTTTGATCACCACTAACAGGTTAAAAGGAAGTAATAAAAAAAATTGGTATTACATTAACACAGAAGATACTGGTGCAATCAGAGTAGTTCTAATTATATGTTGCTATTGGCTAGTCAGACTTTGCACAGAAAAGCTATTAAATGGAACAAAATACACAGGCTGCAAACAAGAAATCTATTTTCTTTTTTCATGGCTCTGAAAGGTGACAAAAGTAAATCTGTTCAGAAAAGAGTCAGAAGGCAGCCAGTCATTTGCCAAGGGCCTTGCAAAGGAACAAGAAGAAATATCAAAGGATGCAAAATGCACACATACTACATCAAAGTTTACCATGAAATAAATGTTACTGTTACACAGAAACATGAATTAAAAATTGTTTAAATATGCAAGTGGTAACATTAAGAATTAAAATGAGCAATCTGTTCAATGGACTCAGGCCGTTTTTTGATTCTCTGAGCTATATAAAAAGGTTAAGAGATGCATTTATTTTACTTCCTTTTAAATGGCAGTAATGTTTCGCATTTTCTTTCAAGGCCTGTTTCTACAGAAATGGAAGGAAAGGAAGCAAAGGTATCATAAATCTAATACAGCAGGGGGCAAAGAAGGAAGGTCTTTTCCTCTTTTTGAATGCAGCATGTTTTTAAAACACTACCAAATACTGAAAATGATTTGCAAAAGAGCAAGCACTGACCATCTTCCTGACCCCTCTACCCATCCCATGCAGATTCTGGACCCTCTAAAATACCTAAAGCGGGGAAAGCAAAGTCCTCATTCCTCTCCACAATCTCCAGGGTTACTGGGTGCTGTGTTCACTGGGCTGGCCCTGTCACTTTGTGGATAAAGCCTGTGCCAGGGTAATAAGCCATCAGAGGTGTGACGGAAAGAAACAGTAGTTTGACTTGCATTTAAGCTGCCACTGCTGATGAAGAAAGACAGACCCAGTAGTGGCTCCCCATGAGCTCATTCTTTATTTCCCCAGCACAGCTGTCTCACACCTACACAAGATTAATTCCCAACACCAACAGCTGCCCTCCTCCCCTGCTTTCTCCTCCCTTTGCAGTGTTCCCCTGCAGCAGTCCAGCCCCTTTCTCTCAACACCTCTGGAGCCAGGAAACACCTTGATGAACTGGTTCAGTGTATGACACTGGCAGAAGACTCTCCAGGTGTTCATTGTGGGGTTCCATCTCAGTTAAGAGTCAGATAAACTTTCAAATTCAGCAGCATGAGAAAAAATAAGCTGAGGACAGAATTGGTTTTGTTACAGCAGGAGGCATTTGGATTCCTTCAGTCTGCAACTTCCTGGGAGAGAAGCAGCACTAGTTGTTGGGGAAGGGAGGGCGCTCAGGTTTGGGCAGTTATTTTTCAGCTACATCCCTTCACACCAGGTCACCAACTGACCACCCTGTGACTCACAGAGCAGAACACCAAAGTGAGGGAGGAGGTATGATTCTTATTTCAGTTGCCTTAATAGCTTAAACTAATGTCAAACCAGGGCCTGAATTTTCTTCCAAACTTTGAGAAAAAGGTACTTAGTCTTCCATCCCCTCCACAGAAAGCAAGGGAAGACTAAAAACTAAAGAGCAGCTGAGTGAAATGCTGGTGAGGAAGGTGACTTCTCAGGGCTCCATCCTCACAATCAGTCCTTTCCACAAGAAAGCAATGTATGTCTGCTGAGCATCGCATCAGGCATCACAGTTTTCGTTCCTGTCTATTCTGTGTACAAAAGATTAACACACAAAAAAACCCCCAAGCTGGGAAAGAACAGTCCTAGTTTCAGTTTGAGTACTCAGCACATCAGCCACTGCTGCAAGTCAAAGTTATTTTGCAAAAACAAGGAGATGTGTAAACCTCCCTTCCAGGTACATGTGAGATGTAATGTGCCCTTCACTCCGCATTTATCCTCAGCATTCAGTTCTGTATCCCCCAAAGCTGCTGTAAGAGGGGTAATTTAAAATGTCAGTCCCAAAGTCAGATTCAAAATGAAGAGGCTGGTTTGTAAAAAANTAGAGAAAGGCATAATACAGCTGACATGTATCTCACCTGCAATTCTCCTGAAAGCATAATCCCAGTGGAAAAATGTGGTAAATGGGGTGCCAGTATTTTTATGCCCTGAATACAAGTACATCTACACATGAAATATAAGTATTGCACTTGGAATATCAGATTTCCTTTGCTTCGTATTTGCTGAGAACCTCTTGGCTTTTGCACTTTTTTTTTTCCTCCACACCTGACACACTTCACAACTTCTACAACTCTTGCTGCTTTCTCCTGGACAATCCCAGCAGCTGATATTTGTTTAGCTGCACAGCAGCCTTAACTGACAATGTCCTATTTTAACCACATTTTAATGGAATAAAAAACTCAAGGTTTATATACAGGAATAGCTGCAAGTAATAAGCGAAGGGAGAATGCCACTGGAATATTTACACTGACTGGTAAACTTAAAAAAATATCATCTGGCATCAAAGTTTCTCTATAATATATTTCTAGTGAGTTTTAATGTTAAAGAACATCCAACGTTCCTTAAAGTTACTAATGTTTAGGGAGACAAAACTTTCCATTTCCATTCTGCCTAGGGAAAACCCTGAAATTTAAATATGTGAAACAGAGGATAGTCTGCTAGGTTTGAAGTTTGTATTTCCTAGGAAACCTCTGAAGAGCCTATTCCTGTTGCAAGGAGGCTCTCAAAACAAGTCCAAAGTTAGTTACCTGCAGAGCCAGTGGTACTACTGACTAGAAATGGTAAATTATTCTGTTTCCCCCTGTTCCTCGTGCACAAAAGGTGACAGTTGTTTGCTAAAAAGCTGACTACACTTCAGGTCAGGAAATTCCCTCCTACTGGAAAACATACACCTCTCCTGACTTCTGCCTGTAGCACAAACAGGTTGGAATTCAATGAATTCAATTCTTTGACGAAAACTTAAGAGGAAAATCCAGGTATATCTTTTCAGTTATTTTACAAATGAGGCTGCAGGAAAGACATCCTCAGAACAGTCAAACATCAGCCCTGAAAGGTTCTGCACCAATTCAGTCTGCCATCAGTGTGGTCTTCACTAATTTTAGGAAGATCCCCCCTGAGCTGGAACAAGTTCTACCCAGCACACAGAATTGTTCTGCAAATACACAAAGCACCAGAAATAAGTTTGCACAGGAAATGAGAAGATCAAAGTTATGTAAACTCAGCAGCTTTGATTTGGCAATTTTAATCATACAGTTGATATTGTGCTGTTTGAACCAAAAGCTTGCCTTCTTTTCTATCTGTAATCATGTGGTCTAATAAAAGACTCTGCTTCTCCTTACACACTTTCATCATCACTGTAACGTGTGCTTCCTGAATACAAATCCCGTCAAAATGTATCACTTGCATTAACATTAAATCTGAGTAAAAATACACACAGTTCAGTCAGTTCTCTTCCCTCCTATTTCAAGTGTGATTTTACCACCTGATGCACTGACTTGTACCCACACAAGCTGATTTCTACTGTCCTGCATGTCAAGTCACAGGGAAATATCAGTCACAAACAATATGAACCAAACAGAGTAAATTACAATGGAACAGAGTTTCCATCAAAGGAATCTAACATAACACTAAAATTGTATTTTTAATAAAACAAATTAGGGTTTCAACACGCTTATATTTGGTGATTTAAGAGTTAGCAAATCTACATGGGCAATTAAAGAGTAGCATTCACATATCTACCAACAGAGTTTTGTAAAAATTGTTGCTGATAACATTTTTTATTTAGAAAGCATTAGCAACTAAGCCATTTTTTTACCCCTTCCTTTGGATCTGTGTGAAGCCCTCCACCTGCATGGCCATGCCAACACGTCCTCTTCTCCAGCAGTCGCCACCTCAGCAGGATCTGTGTGAAAATGTAAAGTCAATTTGCAAGAACCCCGGGGAACAGGCACAGAAAAGCCAACAGAAAGAACAACTGCTGGCCTGATTTCCCTCCCTCATCCTCCAACTGTATCAGCTTGCTTTTTAGCCAAAGATCTTAAAACCTTGTCTTGCTTAAGAAACCAATAAGAAAGGGATTACAACTCTGTCAGCAAAGAGCACATTCCAAGTAGACAGGAGGTAAAAGTAACAGATCCTTAAATATTTCAGTTAAAAAGACTTCTAAAAATTGAAAATGGACTGAAGAATGCAATAAAAAAACCTTGAGGTTTTGGGGAATAACCATACTCAAGGACATTTATATATAAAGTGCAACACATTTAAGCAATAATACTCTTTCCATGTACATAAGAGTAATTTTTCTTGGGGGCAAAATAAATAAGATAAATGTACTTTACACTCCTCTTTCCTGCTGGTGCCCTAAGTCAGGTACAAACTATCCCAATCCAGAGGCACTGCTGCAATCCATGTACAGGAGCAGTTGGGAAAAGAACCTGCTTGTTCAAAACAAATGCTCCCTTCCTTTAGCATGTGGCCAAGATTCCCTGGAGAGAAGTTCTGCATGTATTCATACATGTAGATGCACTAAAAAATAACAACTCACGACCACCAGCCATTTCTCCAAGTTCAATTTCCAAGTGCCTGCCACAAACAATGGATGTGTTAAAGCTTTTCAAAAAAGAATCTGCATTTTGTTTAAAAGATTTGCTACATGTTGACAATTTCTAGGTTCAAGTTATGCAAAAGCTCTTTAGGAATCTCATTTTATGTATGTTGGTTGATAGCAGACCCCAGGGTTTCCCAAATCAAAACGTCACTTTTCAAAATTTAAAGAAAAATCTCATAAAAGAACAATCTAAGCAGATTTCATGCTTTGAAGTCCCAATGACCCTCAGAAGATTTCAGCTGCTTGGGTTAGTTCTGTGAGTGGTTATTATTTTATAATTAAAAACAAAAAAGACAAGCAAAACAAATATATTCCTTAGCTTCATTTTAACAAGTCTGTTACTTAGAAATGTGTCTTAATTATTCCACAAACAGCAAAAATTGCATCTTCCTGATGTTTACACCAGTTTTGAGGCAGGCAGACCTCACAGGAGTAAAAAAGCCTGATATCCTGGCACTCAATGATGAGAATAATTTACAACCTAAGCTGAATTTTCAAGTAATAAAGCCCTACATGCTCCAGGAAAACTCACAATTCCCTAGGCCTGGGTATTTCTTACCCAGGTATTTTCCATGCTTGATAACATGAATTTAAGTATCAACACACAAACTCCTCATTTTTAAGGATTCTTCTTTGAAAGTTACTGTGATAATAATAATTCATTAGTTTCAAAAGCCTTGCTGTAGCAGAACAACAACTTGCCATTTAATGTGCTGCACTTCAGAACCACAAATAGTGACATTAAAAAAACCCCAAAGCAGCAGATTAAACTGAAAAATGCCCCAAGGGTTTAAACTCCCTCTGACCTGCAAGTAGAAAGAACCAATTATACAAACCTCTGAAGGGTCCAATAAAGGCCTTGAATAATCCCCTCCCAGGCTGTGCCATGATCTTTGCCTGCAGATTGGTGGAATCTACAGAACAAAACCGGAGAGAAAAAAGTGAAACGGAGTCATGCAGAACATGCACTTGACATTCAGAGAATATTCACCCAGTTTATGTAAACAAGCACAACATGAAAAGAAGGCAGATGGCTTTGTTTTTTAACAACTGACCACAGAAAAAGCAAACTGGTGGGGAGCAGCTGTAAAATAAACTCCATTAAAATGCCCAGTGACAACGAACCTTTCCCTTCCCTGAATCCACACTCCCATCAGACTTCCTTTCTTTTGTACCATGATAGCCCAAAGTTTTCCCTTTCGTCTCATTTTAATTTTCTCCCAGGTTGTCTCCTGACTTCTTTCAATAATCTTTTGTTCCCTTTTTCATTATGAAATGTTATTTTTATGCTTTTAGGTTCTGCCAGTCCCAACTCCTCTTAGCTCAGCTCACACTACACTTGTCTCCACAAGGCAAATCAAAGCTCCAGCTCTGGACTGGGAACACTGGGACAATCAGGAATTGGAGCAGGGCTGGTAACAAGTGTCATTAGGACACAAGATATACAATGGTCACAGGTCCATCAGCCTTAACACACTGCTGGGACCAATTGTGCCATGCTCTGCATGTTCCCTTGCAAAGCAATGCATGTTCCCTAAGTTTCAAAGGACCATTTATTCCCATTTATGGATTAGCTGGCAGTGCTTCCCTAAGACCTCTCCTCTGGGGAGCAGCCACGGTGCCATGTCCTCTCTGACACTTTCAATATCAAATGTTTTACTGCTCTGTTACAATATTAACTACACCCCCTCCACTATGTAACAATCACCACCCAGAGCAAAACAGCCGAAATGCTGCTCAGCAGCCCCTGGCAAAAAGGGAGAAAAAAATAACCTGGTCACAAAAATGACACTTTAACCTTCACAAACAGCAGCACCGGCATATATTTTACATCTTGTTTTGAATGTTCCTTTGCTCTTATCCTAAGTTATAATTCTGCCAGTCATTGTACAGAAAGTTAAAACCATTCCTCCAGCAAGTCACCGTATGGGAGCTGCTTACTCCAAATTTTTCCACTGTATGACATTACAGAGGAAGAGTGAACAGCACAATTGCACATTTTGCACTTGGTAGAGCTGACTGGCCTGAGTGAACCATCCTGAGGCTTCCAAGACCTGGGTTAAATGAAAGAGGTACATTTCTAACACACTTCATTGTCAATACACTCATCACTTCAGAGCTTTGCGTCAGCACAGAGGATTCCACCCAAACCAAGACACTCTCCACAGAACAGTGACAGTGGCACAAACAGAAAATATAACAGAGATATCAGAATGCTCCAACCGTTATTGGAAAGAAGCTAATTACTGTTCCTCTAGAGTTTATTCAGAGGACACCATTTTACTAGTAAGTAAAATGTTCCCTTCTGGCTGAAATACAAGGCAAACACCACAGAAACAACTTCTACTGAAACACCAGCAGGTCTGGTACCAAACAGTGCCTTAGATGGTCAGCCCAAGTGCTGCAGTGCAGCTATGAACTGCTATGAATACAGCAAAAAGGCAAAAGATTTCCACAGGATACACAGGAAAACTTGTTCTTATTTTCAGACTTGAGCCTGGAAGAGTGGAGGTTTCATTCCTGTCCCAAACTCCTGCTGAAAACCAAATCTGAGGGAAAAAAATAAAGATTTAAACCAGGTGAACACCTGACTTCACTGGTCATTCCTCTGCCCATCACAGTATTGATAACAAAACCGCCCACATGAGTAGGGCTGAAGCTTTCCTTGCCTCTCTCCACATATCCTGCAGGAACACTTGGCACTCCGCTTTCCTCAACCCGTCTCTTTCCCAAGAGGTTCAAGGTTACAGAGAAAAGCCCCACTTGAGCCTCGTCAAAACAGATCAAAAAAGCAAGTTATTGTTTAAAGGAGCAGGAGAAAGTCCTGCTTATTTCTGAATTTATGGAATGGTGCAGGGAACTTGAATTCTGGCATTTCCTAACTTCTGAATGCCTGACTGCACCATTATGCCCTTGTAGTGTATTTTGGACATTATTCTATAAAATTTCAAGAATGAAACAGATGTCTAGCACTGATTGCACATAAAAGTCATGCTGCTGAAGTGTCATGACTGAGGGTAGTGGATTAAACACATTTGCACGAGGTCAAATCCACATCTGGAAGGTTCTTTCTGGAACATCATATGTACCATCCCAGACATGCTGCACACTTCTCATGGGGACTGGTTTTTCTAAATCAACTGTAACAGAAAACAGAATTGAAGGTGGGATTCAAGTACATTCAGTGTTCAAGTCCCATTGGTAGTTTTGCTGAGTTTGCAAAACAAGAAAAGAAATTATGAGTAGGAAAGAATGGAGGAAAATGAGAGAAAATGAGAAAATATTCTGGTATAAATCTAGCCTAAACTGTCAGTAAGATGAGCAATATAAGCTGGAGTTACATAGTTACATTCAACAAGGCCCAAATGCAACTGGGAGAATGAGTGCAGAGCAAAGGAACCCAAAGAGGGGAACAAAAAGATACCCGCAGGAATTTCGCCCACAGCATCTCACCAAGCTCATCTTCCCCTCACATGTTTCTCTTGGTAGAACATATCTCAAGGAAGAACAGAAAACCCAGAGAGCACCACAGCCCCCCACCACAGGGAGTGTTGCTTACCCTGTGACCCCCACATTCCCCAGCTGACTTTCAGATTAAGATCCCATATGTCCCTCTGTTTCACTTCATAGAATCACAGAACACTTTTAGTTGGCAGGGACCTTAAAGCTCCTCTCCTTCCCTGTCCAATCTGGCCTTGGACACTTCCAGGGATGGGGCAGCCCACCTCACAGCAAGGAATTTCAAATACCCCTTTAGAAAGCAGGTATCTGTCAGTGAAGGTTCTGGCTACCAGAGCCTGTTGATTAATAGTTCCCAGGCATTGTGTTGCTCAACTGCCCCTTCAGAGCCTAGAGAATTCAGCAACTCACACCAACACATGAAATGTCTGGACAATCAACATCAGTATAATTCTACTAGAACAGGCCTCAGGTGAAAAATAAATAAAAAAAACCCACCACAAAAACAAACAAGGCAAAATATAAATAAATTTAAAAGAAATACCTGAAATTTCTCTTAGAACCCCTTCCAGAGCAAGGGACATTATTAAGTTATGCAGAAGAACACACTCTTTATCAGTAGCAGCTGGAAGGGCATGATAATGCAAAAAAAAAAAAAAAAAAAAGCCTCTTCTCTTTTTTACAGTTACAACAATTTACACAGCCCTGCTTTCCACAAATGCCAAGGTCCTCCCTGAAAGAAACCCCTTATAAAGACACCTAGCAAAACCATTATCCTTAGCTAAACACTGTTGGAACTTTCCAGAAAAATGCTACTTTCTTTCCCTTAGCTCATTTAAATTCATTTAACTAATTTTTAGATTCATTTAATTCCCATCTTTAGATTGAATAGAATTTACCATTCCTGTTTTTTTAACACTAGCAAACTTTTCTATTAAACAAAACAACCCACAAGCTTTCTAGAAAAAAAAAATACAGCAATTGTTTGGTTATTTATCATAGTTTATCAAGTCAATGTGCCAGTTCTCTCCTCAGCAGAGGCCCTAAATTCAAAACACAAGCTTGGACAGAATGAGCACCTGCCTACTCCAGCTGCAGGGGGGTGAACTGAAGGAGCTGTGGTTGCAGAAATACAAACTGATCTCAAGATCAAGAAATCGAGTCCGACTACAGTTCCACAATATTTACGACACCAGTTTTTCCCCACCATAAATGTAGCTATTTCACCCTCCAGGATACAAATGTTACACGTCCTTGTACTCAGAAAAGCAAGGCTGTGATCAAAAGTGCTGCAAAGCCGAAGTGTGAGGGAGGATGGGGTTCTGTAATGCAACTGCACCCAAACAACTACCCTGACTCTCATGGCACTAAGTGCCACAGAAAATGCATCTATTTTATATGCAATATAATAGCATACATGTTGTATATACAATTAACTACAAGCTTAAGAAACCTTACAAATAACATGAAGCTGTGAAGCCAGGGGATCAAACACCACATGGATGCAAACCAGAGGAGAAGGATGGCAGGCAAGTCTTGGAAATGATCTTTGCCAAAAAGAATGGCTGCTAACTTTGCTCTTCCATTGCATCGGAGTTTCTTCCTTCCTTTACTCCCTTTTTTCCTGAGTTAAGCTGTGGCTGTGCTGTTTGCCAGCCTGAGCTGTACAACACACTCCTCTGGACAGAAACCTCTGCTATTTAACTGCTGAATTTCCTAATTTATAAAAAACAAAGGCTAATCACTTTGAAATACAACCTGCTGAAGGGCATGGCCAACTTCTGACAATCACCTCCCTGAGGGCAGGCAAGTATTTCTTGAACTAGCTGAAAAATGAGGAGACTGAAATTGCAGAACAACCCATTTTCCTCTGTCAGCAAATTTAATACAGGTTGAAAAAAACATGTCCCAAAGTTTTGAAAGATATTATAAACAAAAAGTCCAGAACACTTAAGTTTGAGCCTCCTGCTAGATAAGAATCAAACCAACTTGCACTCCCATAAAATGTGTTGTCTGTTTCTCATAACATGGCACAGTTTTTATTTAAGAAAATAAAACATCCTGCTTGTGCACTTAATGAATTGTAATTTTCAGACAAGTAGAGCTTGAGGCAGAAATGAAAATTCATCACCACATCCTAAAAACATACCTACATTCACCACTTTCTAACACAAAGATGCCCAGAAAGTAAAAGGCCAGAGAGATGAACATATCTATAAATACTCTACAGACACAGCCTTGGTTTTCTAGAGCAGAAAATCTAGTGCAAATCCACATTTAGTGACGTGTGGCAATTCCAAATGATTAGCAAGGACTGACATTCCTCACTTGAAAATGAAACCATTCACAAGGAAAGCAGGAATATACTGAATGCTTCTATTCATCACCATGATAACGTTGTTTGTTCACCAACATCTGAAATGGGTTTCCAAGCACACCAGACAACACTCAGGTGTATTTCAATGTACGCAAATGTATTGGGTCTGCATCAACTTTAATCCTCAGCTTCTTGTCTTGCACAAATTTCAAAACTCCAGATTTACCACTTCAGCCCGGCTCATTTCACCTACCGGAGTAACATGAAGTTGACTGACAGAATTCTGCCTGAAAACGAATCTCGGTGAAAAAGAAAAGCTACTCCTAAGCAACAGTCTAGGGGAAAATAAAGAGGCAAACGTTATCACCAAAGAGGAGTCCGAGCTGAGATCTTACGGGGAGTTCATTCCCTGAGTGTTTGGGATACGCTTCCA
Source organism: Serilophus lunatus (assembly GCA_013399895.1). Classification (NCBI taxonomy): domain Eukaryota; kingdom Metazoa; phylum Chordata; class Aves; order Passeriformes; family Eurylaimidae; genus Serilophus; species Serilophus lunatus. The sequence continues at coordinate 234,133 of VXBA01002517.1, forward strand.
CACAGCGCTTTGAAAAACGCCCACGGCTCCCTCCGCTTGAGGTACGTTCTCAATTCTTTACTTTCCTATAAAAACCTCCTCCAGCGGCACGGCGGACAGACAGCGCTCAGCTCCCCCTCCCCTTCTCTCGGCACCACGAGTGTTCCCCACACACCCCCAGCATCGATCCGAACACACGGCGCCTCTGCCCGCACAGCCCCCGACCCCGCAGCCCCAGTGCCCGGGGGTCCCGCGGGGCTCACCGGCCACCTCCGGGAGCCCCGGGAGCCTCCGGGAGCCCTGGGCGGCAGCACCTGCACCGGGAAGGCGACAGTCCCCCGGGCCGTGCCCGCAGAGCCCGCGGGGGAACCACGCGCAGCCCGCCCGCCCCCCGCCCAGCCCACGCACCTGTCGGCCGA
>VXBA01002517.1:241806-278499 GCA_013399895.1 Serilophus lunatus
CGGACAGCAGCAGCGGCGGCAGCAGCAACGGGGCGGCGGCGGCGCCGATCCTCGCGGGGGAGGGCGGCGCGCCGGCCATCGGGCCGCAGCTCAAGCTGCTGCTCATGAACGACCAGCTGCGGGAGCTGCAGACCATCATCAGGGACAAGTGAGCGCCGCGGAGCGTGGAGAGGGCGGAGGCCGCGAGCGCAGGGCAGCTCGGGCTGGGAAGTGAGCCGGGCAGGCTGCGGGGGGATCGCCGCCTGCCGCCCGCTCCATTCCTCCCTCCGTCCCTGCCTGTCTCGCTCCCCAGAGCGCCGGAGTCCCGCCGAGCCGCTCCCGGCCGGTTCCCGGTGCCGGCTCCGCTGCTCGGCGGGGCCGCCGGAGGGATGGATGTGTGGCGGGTGCTGCCTGTGTGGTCCCGGCGCTGCCCCCGGGGCCGGGAGCTGATGCCGGGGCCGGGAGCTGATGCCGAGGCCGGGGCCGGCGGGAGGAGCTCCCGTGCCAGGTGGAAGGGCCGGGCCGGCGGCGCGGCCATGTCTGGTGACGCGGGGCCCGGGGGCTGGGCTGGGCTGGGCTGGGCTGGGCAGCGCCTCGGGGCCGCCGGACACCGAGGCATCGCTCGGCGGGACTTAACAGCCCTCACAGACTCGTGCCCTTCCTACTGTGAGGTTTTTGCTCGCCCGCGCACCGTGGGCGGTTCAGACTTTGCCTGCCACATCATCATCACAGGGAGCGTGCGGCACAAAGAGAAACAAGGTCGTACCCTGTGGTCACTCCGACAGGCTCGGCAGGAGCTGAGGCTCGTTCTCCTGCCTGGATTAGGTATCGTGCAGCAGCATGGGGCAGGGAGCCGTTCCTGGGCTCGGTAGGCAGTTGTGAGCGCTGTGTTCCAACAGCGCATCTCGGATGTTCCACATCCGCCTCACATGGCCATGTTTCACCACTTGGAGGGTGGTATTGTAAGGTATTAAATTTAACATGGAACATAAGACAAACATAAGTAGCGTCCGTTTATTAAAAACACAAATTGTCACCTCTGATACAAGAACCACCAGAAAAGAGGTGTGAAGTCAATTTTATTAATAGAGTGATCAGATTCTGAATAAAACCTCTTCCTGTGGTGCACTGGCTTTGAGACATCTGCAATAACTAGTTCATTGCACAGAGACTGTCTCTCTGTTTTGTATCTGTCCACCTACATTTTGGTATTTCCTGGTTCTTGAGGCTTAACTTGTAGCTAAGTAATACATTTTTTAACACCAAACTGATCACCATACCTCCATTAATTTTATTAGCTTACATGAGCATTGTTATCTTAAACTAGTTATGTGGGGTTTTTTGTTTGGTTGTTGTTGGGGGGGTTTTTTGTTTTTGTTTTTTTTTTTAATTTTCAAAACCTGTTGCCGAAGCATAATCTGGCAGGCAGGAGTACACAGAGGGAGTGCAGCCTTTGTGTAAAGAGGGCACTTGCGGCAGAACCACAGAGACCTCTGCAGAATGAGAACGGCTGCCAGGCAGATCCCTGTGGAGCAGAAAGGAAAGCTGTAAGTGGGCAAAGCTGAGAAAGACAGAGAGGAAATCCAGAATAGGCTTGGTGATGGCCTATAAAAGTTTTTGAGATCAGTGAAAAGGAAATAGCTTAGAGTTTTGATATCTAGGCAAATGCTAGTAATGGGGTTACTGCACTCAGGGGAATAGTATTAGTCTGTTGTAAGCAGGTTTTGAGCACTTGCAAATATGTTTAATAGACTTCTGGTTTATCCAGGAACCAGCAGTTGCAATTTTAACTTGGAAGACTTTTTTTTAGAGTTGCATCAATTTCGTTGCACAAGACTTTGGTAAGAGGAAGTCTAGAATAAGATGCATAAATAATGAATTACTCAGAGCAGCTGCGGCAATCGTAGACTGTACTTTACTCCATGTGTGATGCTGCCCTGGCAGTGGGGATGTAACTGTCACTTGCAAGCTCCCTTCCCAGCCAGTGAGGAAAACTGGACATCTGCCTGCTCAGAAAGGCAGGTATAGGCTTTGTAGGTTAAGGACTGTAGGGAACCATTATTTTTGTGTTCTGTCCCAGAAGTTCAGATGCATCTCATTAAATGAAAGACCTCAGACTGGCCTATTTTAGTCCCTGTCATTCAGAAGGATGCTGGAAAATGCTCAGCTGTGATGGCGAGAGGATTTCTTAGGCACTGTTCATTCACTTTTCCCTGGGCAGGTGCAATCTGCCTTAAGACAACTCTGGGGCCACTGTAGCATTTAAACCAAGTGCTAAAAGAAACTCCTTCTCAGAAGTCCCCTGATTGTGAACTGAAGCTAAAGAAAAACCCACATTCATATGGCTGCTCATGTCCTGTGGGTTCAGAGACAGCTGACTGGATCAGTGATTTAGCCTGGTAGACTAAAATGACCATGCACTTCTTTTTCTTGTTTAAAGCTGACAAGCACTTGGTCTGTGTGATGGGTAGATCACCTCAACTTACCTGTGCTTGGGGGTGCTCATTTTTCCTCAGGCTTGTCACTTTTCCACCCAGTGAATGCTAATGGAGGCAGATGCCTTTTACACTGTGTGCTGGATATGAATCTCAAGTGCTCTAATGCAAAGTGAACTGATGCATTTAGGTATTGAATGTTCTGGAACAAACAGTTACAGCCTCTTCCTGAGGAGGGAATGATCTCAAAGTAATTTTTTGCCTCACAGATGAGAACGAGGGATCTGGAAACTGAAATGAGTAGTTCAGTGATGTGTTTCTATAGAAGCAAGATCATTAGTTCAGGTTGGTTGTGTCATTTTAACTGCTGATTTAAATCCAGATAATTAGAAGTTCTTGGGTCTGTTAGGTGAGATCATTCTGTTGTGATCTAATAAGGCTTATTACTCCCCAGGGAACAATGATAGCATAGAAATGCAGACGCAAAGCAGTGGGACACACAGTCGTGGCTGCTGCACAGAGCAGGATGATTCAGGAGTGTGTAACTCGTCTGGGATAAGCAAAGCTGCCTGCTGCAGGGAGGGTGGGGTCCCTTTCACATCCTACTCCTAGCCTAGGCGCTGAAAAAATTAGGTATTGGAGGATATTCAGTGCCACAGGTAGAACACGGACCTGTTTCTCAGCTACATCATCTCCCTGAATGGCAACAATGTGTCCTGTGCCTTCACTTTTCTTAACAAGGCCTTTTACAGATTTTGTGTAGAAAGTGGCTTTTTTCCAGCCTTGCTGTCATAGAAGAAGCTCCAAAGTCTGCAGCCCTGTCAGTGCTTGTAACTTGTACCAAGTGCTAAAGTGGGGAGAAACCCTGCAGCTACCTTGTGTTACAGTACGTTCCCAAAAAAAACCCTTTCTTCTCACCTCCCAAGACAGGCACACTGACTGTAACTGTACATCAGACATGCTCCATGCCTGCAGAAACAAAGTGAAACCAATTTATATTGTGTAACACAACTTTCCTGTTAGCTGGGTGCTTCGAGTTAGGTGTTGATGCCTCATCTTTTTAGGTGTTGTCTTGTTACTTGATCAGGAAGCTGAAACAGTTCCTAGTCTGCCGAGGGTCATTACTTTCTGTTATTCTGGTATTTCAGGGTAACAGTTGCAATGTTTTTGCATAAGTCTTTTTTTTCCTGCTCATTGGATGTGGGGCTTGGAATGTGGTCACAGCTTTGCACCTGTACACGAGATCTGTAGTTTTCAGTATAATTATTATTCTCATTTTTATACACTGTGGTTTTCTGTTTTCCTCCCCCTCTCAACAACCAGGCATGACTGACTAGGGGTGTCCAGCAAACTGGGCATAAAATCATCAGTCTCTGTGAGGACAGAGGAATTAGTTTAAAACTTCTTTATCTGTATTAATAAGTCAGAGCATTCACTCTAAATATGTATCACTACATTCAAAACTCTGGTCCTGAGGTTGTCATACCACCCATTCATGAAATTCAGCTAATTTTTTCTGAAATGTCATAGTCTAGAAGAACCTAGATGTGCCACTTTGCTACTTCTCTTTTAAAAAAATACTTATACACACTATAGATGGAAGTATGAATCCTTTCAAAAATCTTGAGAAAATGAGTTCATATAACTGTGGGAGTTTGGGGTTGGTTTTTGTGGGTTTGAGGTCTTTTGGGGGCATTGCCTGGTTAGTGTCAAAGCAGCAGAAAATTGGGAATATCCCTGTTTTACCAGAAAGAAGGAGAAAATAAAAGCTAACAGTGTTTTTAGTAGGGTCTTATTAATACAAGGAAAGAAGCTAGATTAGGCTGGCACTTTTTAAACCTCACCTTTTCAGTGTGGCCAACAGACCAGTTCCCAGGCAATGAGCAGGCAAAGCTCTTGCCTTTCACTTATGTAAACATGAGGTGTCTCAGAATCTCAGGGATTAAATGCAAACTCTGTTTATTGTATTTAAGGAGACATCCAGAGTATCATGGGTTGAAAAAGAAAGAGGTGTATCCCTGCTGTGATTAATAAAAGTACCTGTGTACTGGTGCTGTGTCTGAGTGTTTTTAAGGTGAATGTCCTGTGAGTGTGGGCTCCTTGATGGGAAGTGTGTCCTACTCTCCTGTGGTGAGAGTTGGTCTTGGCGTGCGAAGGAAGGTGTTAAACATTGTTTCTAAAATTCAGGCTTTTAAGCTGGCACACTTGCTCAGTCTGAACAGGAGGGAGAAGGCTCATTCCCTCTGCTGAAGAGACCAAAAGCCACAGAATCACATGGGCAAAAGGTTGTAGGCAGGCTAATCAAAGGCAGAGAGGTGTTTTCTTGGGAATGCTCCTTAATCCCAGCTCACTTGAGTCTTAAGTTCACTGATCTATTCACACTCTGAATGAGTTCCAGATAAGATAGGATATATCTCCTGCTTATCAGGTGTGTTGTCAGTCTCAGGGTCAGGGATTTGCATTATCATTGTCCCACAGTTTCTAATTGAAGAATATGTGGAACAAAGTTCCCTTGCTGAGTGCTGCAGGAAATGTACCAAGTTGTTGCACATCTGAGCTGGGAGGTGCTTGGAACTGAGCTGGAAGAGCACTACAATGGAAAACCTACAGAACACCATCCTTGTGTATTCATGCTTTAATTGCTGTCGCAGAGCAGCAACATTTCCAGCAGTAAGAGCCAAACCCTAGTTACTCACTGCATCCCAGTCTCTGCCACCAAGCAGGAAACCCATGATGCAAAATCTCTGGGATAAATTTTGTATGTGATAGGAGATTTTTCTCTGAACTGCCTTAGAATACATTGTCCTTGAATGAATACTAAATTTAATCAATATTCTTAAAGTTATTCTCCAATTTAAAACATACTACTTTTTTTTTTTTCAGGAAATCCAGTAGAGGAGACTTCGTGTTTTCTGCTGATCGACTGGTAGGTGAAGAATTTCTTCTTAATGTTGTACTTTGTAACTCTTCCATTAAAAGGGGCTTTCAGGATAGAACAATGGTGGTGTGAGAGCAACTTTTCTAACCAAAGGAAATTACCGATTGACCGAAACTTTCTATATAGAGACTTTTGTTCTGTTTCATCTCAGTGGATTCCAGAAACTGTAATTATCAGACACAGCTACTTGAGGACAGAGACCAATCGTAATATGAGAATGCTGTTTAAAAACAGATGCACAGAGGCTAGAGACAATTGAGTTTTATTTTGAAACAGTACTTTTGATCTTGTGAACAGAGCTGTACAATTTCTTACAGTCTAGATGTTAATAATTGCTTGCATGCAGAAATGCCTCCTGGCCCTTGTTGTGTAGTAGATCAGTAGCTCTGGGTGCAACCATATGGAGAATTTGTCTTTAGCCATGTGGTGGTTACTGGCAGGGACAGGAAGTTTTTAGTAAGTCAGAACAACTATCAGGAATGCAGTCTTTATCTCATTTAAATTACATGCTTAAAGAAAACCACAGCACTTCCTGTCACACACATACTTCCTTGTATCCATGAGGGTGTTTGCTTTTTGTAAATCCACTCTTATTAACAGGGGGAAGTCTTTTCCCCCTGTAGGAGAGCCCAGAGTCCATTCATTCACCAGCACTCTGCTGCATCAGGCAGGTTCCCTGTGACAAGCCCAGTCTTAATCCAGGCCTGATCCAGGCTTGCTCAGGGCTTTGGTATGGCCACAACCCAAGATTGTGACTGCAGTGCTTTTTATCTTTGTGGCTTTCCACTTTCCTCCTTCTTTCCCCTTCTTGAGGATGTTTCCTGCATTCCAGTACCTTATTGTCAGTTATCTGTGGGAATGATCTTTACATGGGTGCCATGCCTGTTCTGAGGGAATCACTGATTTTTTAATTTTATTTTATTTTTTACTATTTTTTCCCTTATTACTGACAACTGCAGCTTCCAGGCAGCAAGTTCAGGCTCTTGTACCAGCATCTTCCATGGGCTGCTCCTCACATAAACACATCTCTGTGGTGATCCTGCAGCTGTTTGCTATGGAACCTGCTGGCCTGCCCTCCATTTTTTAGGAAGAATTTTACACAGAACATTATGTAGGATTCTCTGTATGATGTGGCAAAGAACAGTTCCAACTTCATGTGGGATATGGTCTTTACTAAACCTAGTGGGACAGTTATAGCTTGCCATGTTTTCCACCCAGTGAACAAATGGAGCTTAATGGCAAGATTCACAACAGGAGGAGAAGAAACGTGTGGGATTGTAGGTGTGAGAAACGGGCCCACAATTATTTTAATTTTCAAAAGCGATTTATTATAAAACAAAGGCAACCAGCGCTGGGCGCGTGACTTGGTTGGTTTTCAAGTCAGAGGCGCAAAGGGTCCTCAGACAGGTCAGGTTTTTATAACAAAATTGGCACAAAAGCGGGTGGGATTATTACAATTTCTTTGAGGTAGGAGGGAAATTATTTCCATAGGTACATCCCCTTTATCCTCCCCTTGGGAATTTGGGTCTGGGGGATTTTATTGCTTTTTGAGGGTCTTGAGACTGAAGTAGAACACTCTTCCTCATTTTGAACTTTTCAACTTTCCTGGAAAAACTGGCATGAACCTTCCTTGATTGGCTCTGAAGGTGGCGTTATCTTCTGGTGGACCAATTGATGGCCTACCCAGGAGATCCTGGAGAGATTTACTGCAGAAAGGTGTCTGTGTTCCTTCAAAGTTTCAGGGAGTGAACAATGTGTCTTTGTTCTAATGGCCTTCAGCAGGAAGGGCTCATTAGAGCTCACCATCTCTTACATTACACTACTAACATATCTAAACACTACAACATGAATCTTATTCATTTAATCAAAGCATAACTCTAAAACTGCCTACAACATGGACTCCACTCATTAGCGAAAGCAAAATTCTATCAGCATTACATTTCACATAGGGGAACAAAATACACCTTGTTCAGAGGGGAAATGAGAATGAAGTTAAGCTGACTTGGTAGTGTCTATAAGGTCACCAAAGGGAAGGGTATTAAGGAGGGATTCTGAAGTTGATGGATTTCTGGTGGCATAGTTTTTTATTTTGGGAGGGATATATTTTTATTATAAGGGGATGAGACTAAGGAAATGTTCAAAGACACTTGTGAGCAAAAGAAGTTTGGCAGGGACTGTCTGAAAGCCACTGCCAGGGCTGTGATCCTGAGGCTGAAAGATGTGGGGTTTGAGTTATAAGGATGAAGATTGGTATTTGTGAAGGAAGAAATCAGTCATCATGACTTTGGTGAGAGAGGTGGTGAGACTGGCAGACAGCTCCCCTCAGTGCAGGAGGCTCACACTGACCCACACACTGCAGGCACTGAATGGATGTCACCTCAGGTCACAGGGACACAGGGGCTTTGCAGCAGAAAGCAGATTTTGGACTGTGACTGGAGGCCTGAAGTTGAGGAATGAATTAACTTCTCAGCCCTACCAGCAGCTCCCTGTGTGACCCTGACCAGGTCACTTCACCTTTCTGCCCACCTGCCTCTTTCAGGGGGTGATAATTCCAAAGTGGTTTGGGATGCTGAGTGCAGAGAGCTGTATGGATACAGAGTGTGGCTGTATCCCTGCTGTCCTGCCTCTCCTTCAGCTAACAAGGAAAGCAACATATGGTGGGTCAGAGGATGCCCTAGGAATTACTGTGATTTTGGAAATGTGGTAATGAATGATTGTCGTATAAAGTACAGTTAGACTGCTGTCTGCCCACAAGTGGAGGAAGATTGTAATGGTCATTCCAGAATTTATTTAAATTCCAGTTTCTTGGCTTTCAAATGCTTCAACTCTTTCCAAATTGCAGGCAGGCAGAAGAGTTGTAACAGGCTGGGATCACAGATACCTTTCAGGGTGGCTCTGAAAGGGTTCCCATTTTCCCAGTTTGACCTGGTTGGAGCATCACCTCCCACTGCTGGTTCCTTTTTTAGTTAACTTTAGCTCCCCTTTAAGAGAGCACTGTGTCCTGCTTGCTAGAGTTGTCTGTATACAAATTTCTCTGTTCATGGACTCTGAGGAACTGGTCAAACCTGATTTATTTCCCTGTGTTTGAGTGTGGTAAGGAGACTTCATTCAGTGCTTAATTGGCCAAGGAAAAGTAGATTTTATGAACATTTTCATATCCTTGAAATGTTTATGTGGTAGTTGGTGAAAGCTTCTTGCATCTTTTAGTAACTGTTGTTTTTGCTGACAGTTCTAGCAGATCTTGTACTAATGAAGGTTCAAAGCAAACAGTATTTTCCTTTGTTTACTGCAAAGGCTCTGGAGTAAATCTTAGAAGTAAAACTGTATAATAAATGAGCACATTGACATATAATTCTGTATATCAGCATTAAATGCTTAATCTAAACCTTCAGCATAAATCTGGAAGCCTTGACAGTTTTACTTGGCCTGCCAGAAATTTGTTTTTTGTTTCCCAATTAAAAATAGACATAATTTTTCTTACTGATAATTTTAATTAACAGTTTTAATTTTTGGTCAAACTCTTCTACCTTGGGACCAAAGCTTTACTTCTCTGTTTCATGTTGGGCCATAACCTGTTTTATTTTCCAAGCAATGGCAACCACTGCTCTGGGAGAGGAACAAGGCTGCTGGTTCTTGGAGCCAGAGAGAAAAGAGGTGGAAATTAATCTGTGAGCATGGGGGTGGCAGAAAGCACAGTGCAAAAATAAATGTTTTATCAACACTGAGGAGTATACACCAGCCTCGGTGTAAAACACTGTTATGTTTAGGAAGATCAAGGAGATTATTTGACCATAAGACCTTTGCTGCTTTAAACCTTTGGGAGTTGATGTGGAGTGATGTTAACCCTGTCAGCACAACAGCAGTATGAATAAAAGTGTATCTTCCAAATCTGGCTCATAGTCAATTAACTGTAAAAAATCAACTAAAATTGGGTACAGATGTCCCAGAAACTGACCACCACCTCTGAAGATAGCTCCCACAAACAGGGAAAAGAATTGTAGTAAAATGACTACAAATATCTTCAAAGGGGGATTATGTATGTTAAGGAACATTTCTTCTTTCTAGTAGGACCTGCCTGTGTGCCAGGAACTGGGGCAGAATGGAAAACCAGAAAAAAAACCTTCCAGTCTGCCCTGTCCTGTTTCTGGAATAGGAAGTGCCTGAGGTGAGCAGTGACCTGCTCCATCCCGGGAGCAATCACCTCCCTTTTGCCATCCCACAGTGACTTTTGAATAACTGATTTCATCTCTGGCTCAGCTGTAGCTCTCCTTGAGCAGTTCTGGCCTGTGAATCTTTGGCTCATTAGCAGAGAGAAATGTCACGTCTTTAATGCCCAGAACATGTTCCAGAGTCTGTAATTGTGGGTGCAGATGGAGATATTTTGGGGAGTGCTGGAGGTTTTGTGGCCACTGGAGGCGTGTGTGGTTTGTGAGCTGCACCTCTACCTGTACCATCCATCAGTGCAGGTGCTTGGCAGAGCATCCCACAGTACCCACAGCTGGCAGGTGCCAGGGGAAGGTGATAAAGAGAATTCTAGACTTGTTGACTTGTCTCTGGGCACTCAGTGGTGTATTTGCATTGCTGCACCTTCTGTGGCTGTTCTGGCAGCCCCACTGCAGGTAAGTCTGAGAAATACAGATATGGAAATGGACCTCAGAGCCTGGCTGGCCTTTGTCTGTTGAGAAAAATTTGTCTGTGATGTCTATGCCTGCCAAATATCAATAAAGTCAGTTTTATGACTGCTGATGAACCTCTTCTTCCCCTAAATTGGTTTTACATTTGATTTGTGGACAAAATGTAGGCATCACCCAAAAAAAGTCTCTCGCTTCAGCCCTTAACTACTGTTAAAAGACCCTTTTAGACCCTTTGGGCTGTCAGATGTTCATCTAGTATTTGTAACAACTACTAGCATGGAGTATGTCATCTCCATAGATAACAAATCCCTTTAAACTGATCCATCTGTTTGGTTCCATAGATCAGGCTGGTGGTTGAGGAGGGACTGAATCAACTCCCCTACACAGAATGTACCGTGACCACTCCAACAGGTATGTGGGGAATCACTCCTCCCTTAGGGAGGACTGGAAGGGGAAGTGTAACTAATATAAAAAAACTGAGAACTGTTACAAGAGTCAGGGAATATCTTGAGGTGAAGAGGGCTCACAGGATCAGAGTCCAAGTCCCTGCTCCTCACAGGACTGCCTAAAACTGAAACCTGTGGCATCCAGACATCCCTTGAACTGATAGACTCAGGGCCCTGACCTCTTCCCTGCAGAGCTGCAACAGTTGAACATGCAGAGCACAGAGTTAAGGTCCCTTCTGCTACTTAAAAAGCCACATGGTGTGTAACAACCAACTGAACAAAGCATACAGTCATGTAGTTTCATTGCACTAAGGTTTAAATTGGTCTTGCAGAACTGTGATTAAAATGCACCAATGTGTGTGTAAGATGAGTTTACTTGCTCACACCACAACCTTGAACTAAAAATGAGGACATTTCATGGTGTCTGTTAAAGGAAAATTATTTGGCACAAGCAGTTTTGCCTTACCAGTCTAAATCTGTCCCTGCAGCTGGGACCAGCTGGGAGTGATGATGAGCAGGAAATGAGAAGTGGTTGTGTTGGCACTAGAAGAAACCAAGGCAGTAATTGTGGTTTGCTCACAGTAGCTGTAAAGATCCGTAAGGTTGTGTGCATCACTTGGAGGCAGCTGCTGAGTGCATCAGCAAGTTAGTGAGAACTGTTTGGGTACCCAGTGTGACCCACAGCACACCTGTGAGACATGCACCAGGTGAGTCCTGTTCCCTCTGAGAATTCAGTTTGGAGTTCTGCAGAGTCACATTCCCACCCCCTGCAGTAAATCATGGGTATGTCTTTACTTTGTTAGTGAAAGGGTGGACTGAAAACTCTTGACTGGGAAACTCAACAGAGTTTAGGCAACACCTGGGGGCATCATCACTTACCTGTGCTCCTTTTGGAGTTAAACAGCAGCTCCTTGACCTCTTGAGCACTGGTGTCATCTGTTCCCATCAGTTGGTGACAGATCAATTACCATCTCCCCTCCATGTCAGCCAGTTTGCTTGGCATGTTCTCTGCAAGTGACATCACTTGGGAGCTCTACAGGTTTTTGAGTGGGCAGAGAGAGAGTCTCACATTCACACCATTGCCCCTTTTTTCTTTCAATGATCAAGTGCCACAGTAGAATCATATTTCAGTTCTAATCTGTCACCTTCAGCACTGGGCTGCATTTACCTGGCTCCTGGGGGATGCACTTCTCACCTTCATTTTGCATGGTGTCCTTCATTTCAACTAGTTACCAAATCCCTGAGCAGCAAACAGATCCTGACAGGATCAGTGCTGTGCTGGTGTTCTGACATGACTTTAATGATAAAAAATGCACAAGTTCTTTGCTAATTGAGTTTTGACCCCATTCCCATTGCTTGCTGGAGGGCTGCAGGGTTTGGGATGCAGATTGGTTCGTGCTGCTGTGCAGAGCTGTAGGGTTCACTGTTATTCCCTGGGTATTCCAGGGACCTTGGTTCTATTCCCACCAAGGAGTGTTCAGAGGAGGCAAGGAGGGAACTGCCACTGACCTTTGGTTTCTTTCCTCCCAGGACACAAGTATGAAGGAGTCCGATTTGAAAAGGGAAACTGTGGGGTCAGCATCATGAGGAGTGGTAGGTAGTTCTGGGTGTTGGAGGAGCACTTGGGAAACCTGTAGTAAATAGCTTCCTTTCAAAAACACAGAACAACTTTTCTCTACAGCAATGGTTTAGCTGAACCTGCCAGTTGTTATTCTCTCTTGAATATCCTTGATCGCAGAATGTCCAGGAATATCTTTCATTAACTTCTCACACAACAAATGGCTGCAACACATTTCCTCTGTGAGGGGCCAGCTGCCCTCCCCTGGTGCCCACTGACCATTTCTGCCCAGAGCCAGGATCCCACTCCAGCCACACTGGGATTGCCCAGTGCTGTGCAAACCTTTGGATCCACGGTGTAAGATCCGTTGGCCCCACAGCTCCTGCCCCACGCTCTGCACCGGGGATGTTCCCAAACCCCACACGCTGGTTCTGACACTCCCAGCTCTGCCCTCTGAGAGCTCAGCACGGCTGTGAGGGAGCACCAACACCCAAGGGCTCAGCGACACCGAGGACACTCGGCCTCCTGTCTAAACAGAGAAAAAAGGGAAAGAGCTTTCAGGTGTTTGTGACACTTAGAACTGAGGAATAAGGTCTCCCTCTGGAGCTCCACCAGCACAGCAGTGGCACTGTCCCTTTCTCAGTGTGTAACCATTTGCTGTTGGTGTTTGTGCTGCTGCCCTGGAGGAGAGGCCATGGAACAAGGCTTACGGGACTGCTGCAGGTCCATCCGTATCGGGAAGATCCTGATCCAGAGCGACGAGGAGACCCAGCGAGCCAAGGTGTACTACGCCAAGTTCCCCCCGGACATTCACAGGAGGAAAGTCCTGCTCATGTACCCGATCCTGAGTGAGTGTCTGTCACCACTGGGCACAGTCAGGCTCCTCTGCTTTGGAAGGAAAACTGCCAAATTTCGGGGGCTTCGATGAGGTTTTCTGCTCAGTTTAGGTGACAGAGCAGGAAATCCATCAGGCTGTGCCAGGACACACATTAGGCAGCTGCAGCAGCAGGAATGCGGAGCAAATCCCTTGGGCACGGCTGCGTTTGTGGGAAAGGCTGAAGATTAAGACTTGATATAAATTGAATTATATAAATTTTGCCATGAGAAAAGACTCAATATATTTCTTATGCTATTAAAAGGCATTTTTGGATTCATATTATACTCTGAGAAATAAATTACTTGAAAATTAAATACAGTTAATACTAACAAAAACCCCCTCCCCTAGTAAGCGTGGTAAGGAGGTTGGTGGGATGAGGTAACTTTTCCAGTCTTAAGTTCCTCCATTAGGACTCCAATATTTTCTATGGTTAACACATGCAGAGGTGATGGCTTTCCACTGGGAAAGGCCAGAGTCATCATTCAGTCACACACCAATGTGACCACAGATATTCTTGGACATGGTCATCATCCAGGAGGAAAAAACATAAAATCTGTCCCTGTTTGCCCTCCAGGTACTGGTAACACTGTCATTGAGGCTGTCAAAGTGCTCGTGGAACACGGTGTCCAGCCAAGCGTCATCATCCTGCTGAGTCTGTTCTCCACTCCTCATGGTGAGCTGAGGGGTGTGAGGGGGCACAGGAGGGGAGCACTGGGCTGTCCTGGGGGGAGACAGTGCCAGCCCCACTGCTGCTCTGGGTGGCAGCAGCCCATGGAACGTGGTGGGTTGGTCTAAGACCAAAAGAGCACCAGTTCTGTCTCCATTCATGCCCCACTCCTGACAGAAGCAGGGAGCATGTTAGAGATCCTGCTTGGTAAAAGGGGATCTTAAACCAGCAACATCTGCCTCTGTGAAGTATGAAAATGGATCTTGTGTGTTTTAGAAATTGGCCATGGCAGAAGTCACTGCCAACCAAAACACTCAGCTGAACTGCAGGGAGTTATTCCTGGCAGCCTATAACCACTTTGGTGATTAGGTGGGGAGTACAAATGCACTGTAAAGAAAAGGAAAATCCCAAGGAGAAACCCCTAAAAGAGCAATCCACTAAAGTCAGGAAGTTTTCCTCACAGACAGTTAGCTAAAGCAGCAACAGGAGGCAGAGACAGGAGCACAGAGGCTGACTTACCTGTAGTCATTATTGCTTTTACTGTCTCTTCAAAGGTGCCAAATCCATCATCCAGGAATTCCCAGAAATCACCATTTTAACCACAGAAGTGCATCCTGTTGCACCAACACACTTTGGACAGAAGTATTTTGGCACAGACTGACAATCTCAGAACATCTGGATGTGACTCTATGACATCACAAGAGGTTTCTTCTACGTTTTATTACTGTTGAGTTGGTCAAGGGCACGTTTAAAAACCTTTTTTGGCCAAAGGGAGGAAATACTTGACTTAGGTCAGTTGTGGCCTGAACAGGAATCAGGTACAAAGCAGTCTGGTGCCATGGCCAAGCATCTCCATGTTGGGGTGGTGTAAACTGCCACACTCTGCTTTAACTTATTTATTCTTCTCTCGCCTGTCTGTGGCTGCCTGCAAGAGCAAATAAACCCACTACATCCCACACAGCCTCCTTCATTTCTAGTGTCACTTTACATCACTCCAGGCCACCAGGTACAGCCACTTCCCATTCCTCCAAAAATATCTGTGCACTTGGACCCCAGTGTCCTCCTGAAGAGCCACAGGAATTTTTGGTCTTTGGGTGTGACTGAGAAGCAAAGATACAGCTCTTGGAATTTTGCTCTGTATACAATATTTTCCAATACTAAAATATCCTGAATAAAGAAATTTCCTATTGCAGCACATGAACCCTGGAATACTGGGTGGGAATTGGGGATGGGAGCAGCACTGTCTATGGAAATGCTACACCTACAGTACTTAGGAGTTTTGAGTCAAACTTGTGGCTGGATTGGTCTCACAACCCTTTTGAGTAAGAGGAAAGTTGCAGCAATTAGCTGGAATTTCATTTCTAGTTCTGTTTACAGGGCCCCAGGGCTTGAAGCCAGGAGACAGACATGACCTTCAGGGCTCAGCAGCCTTTCCAAACCCTCAATGCACTCATTGTATGGGTCACATTAAACATCAGTTATGGCCAAATTCCTTCTTTCTTTGGCTTTGAATCCTCTGGCACCAAGCATGTGATGTCCAGCACTCCAGGTAGCCAGTGCCTTACTGTAGTTTTGAGGAAATTTATCTATAAATACAGTATAGTCCATTGTTATTTTAAAAGAAATCCATATTCTACAATGTGGAGGATTAGGGAATGCTGTCTCCAGCAGGGTCCTTTATACCTGTGGGCAGGTGAGTGGCGTGCCAAGGCCTGGGCTGCCCCCACCAATCCCAGCATTTAGAGAATCCTGGTTTTATCACATATGAAGAACCTTCTCTGCTCTAAGTGGTAATTCCAATTATTTAAAGTTGTGTAAAGCTTCCAGAGAGGGAATGCTTGGCCCGAGCATAGGAAATAACCATTGACAAGCATAGTAAATTAGCAGAAATGGTTTTAATATACCGTCCTTGCCTACAGTACAGTATAAACAATAAAAAACAATAAAGCAGAACATACAGGATATTCAGTTGTAGAAACAGTACAAACACTTGGAAAATGCCAGTGAAACTCCACAGAGCATCAGCATAGTCAGAATGTTTGTCCCACAGTAAAAATAAGTATCCAAAGCTTTTGTAAAAACCCATTTGATATCAAAAGTCTCAATGTCAGCAGCAGCATTGAACTCCTGAACCCAACTTGATGCTCCAAAGGTGGGCAGCAGTCCCTTTGTGACATTCATTGGAAAATAGTGACTTCCTGTCAAATTAAGGAGTAAGGAATGTGTATTAAACCACCAGGTTAAGTGGCACATCCTGGGCTGCACAGAAGAGAGTCGATGGAATAAACACCAACACCAGCCCAGACTGGTTTCCTGAAAAGCAGCTGGATTTAATAACAAACCAATACAACGGAATTTCGTTTCCTCTGATTTTGCTGGCACAGATCCCACTCAGCCTCCCCAGGGAACAGGGGTTACAGTGGAGGGAGCCCTGATCTACAGGGAGGATGCTGGTTCCCACACAGAGCCCTTTGACCCAGCAGGTCCTGAACAGCCCTGTTTTCCTGCCAGGAAAAACTCCAGCCAGTGAAACTCACTGGCCTTCCTGTGAGGCAAAGTAAAAACTCCTGCTAATGTTGAACATACAGACAGGGCTGCCATTGTCTGATCCTGAGATTTAAATTATGTTTTATATTTGAGGGACCCATTTGCACGATAAACTTAATTTTCAGATGAAGATCAGTTATCTGATCAGACAGACCACAAAATAACAAGACCTTTTCTATTCCCTATGTTCCTAAGCAAAAGGGAAGCTTTTACAAGTTCCCTCCTCCAACAATGGATTTGGATTCTCTGGAGTAGCTCTAGCTTAGATGGGCAGTGAGTACAGCAGGATATTACTCCACAGTAATTAATTCCAGAGAATCACCGCACATAGAGTTCAGAACAGCAGAACAACAAGTCCTGTACCCTCACACAAGCTGTCACAAACCCCATCCCTCCTCCTCCTCCTGGAGGCCACCTCTGTGCCAGCCTGGCCCTTCATTACATCTTCGGGATTCCAAGAGGGATTTCTCTCTCAGATATAACCCAGAGGCTCCTGGATTCTCCAGGAAAATGCAGGGGAAAAAACCCAAACCAATATACCAACACTTTCAAGAGTCCACTGGGTTTTTATTTCTCTTACAAAGGAAGTGCTGATCTGAGGAGGGGCAGCACACACCTTCCCAGGGTCAGGAGGGGCATGGGGAGAACAATGTTGTTGGTTCCCTGGGATTTAGTGCAAGGTTTAACTCAAGAAATTCAGTACTTCAAGAAGTACTGAAACAGTGAGGATGCCTTCAGGCAAAATACCTGCACTTCATGGGTTGTTTGACCCCAGTGCTGGATACAAACAGGCAATTCTTATCAAACCTAGCTGGGATAAGGAGCAAAGAGAATCCCTTTGTCCTTTTCGTTGGGTTTGTTTTTCCCCCCTCCTTAACATACACATTTTTTAACAGTGGCTGTCACCCACTAAAGCTTTACAAATGCTGCTGGAAATCTTAAAACCTTAAACAGAAAAAAAATTAAGGACCATGCAGGCATGACCGGCTTACAGGCTTGTATTTGAAATGTAAACTCAGACTTTATTTTACAAGGTTTACATCCCAAACTGAAGTGAGAGCATGAAGGAATAAGGTTTTTAGGAAAGAGAAAATGCAGGAAGTGGGATCCTGCTGTTCTAAGCAAAGCCAGCTGGGCCTGATGATGAGAATCACAAACCAATTCCTGATAAAGAGATGAGTTACAAATAAAATATGTGGCACAACTGCATAAAATGACACCTACTAACCTTCACAATATGCAAAGACACCAGCACAAGCAGCCCAAAGCTGAAAATGTTTTAACTTCAGGAGGAAGAGGAAAGACTCTCAAGGGGAGATGGAAAAAAACTAAGACCTAAAGACTAAAACCCTGCAGCAGTGGGTGTGACCTCGGCCTTAATGAGCAGGGCAGGAAATGCAGCATTAAGCAGGAAGAGCCCATGGCAATGCTGCCCTGCCAAGCTGTTTGACAGACCACTGCAGCGAATGAAAACAGCCACTCTACCATGCAAATGCTTTAATTGGTCAGTTCAGGAGGAGTTTATTTTTGCAAGTGTTCTATAACAAAGCAGAAGCTGATAGACTTGGAAAAATATCAATAAAATTGAGGTATTTTCAAGTCCTATGAATCAGTTTCAAAAATCTGTACCACAGGAGCCACCGAAACAAAAAGGTGACTCTTCTGAGTTAATTAATTCCAGCTTTAATAAACAAGATCAGCAGTGCCTCATTCACCTGCTAATTAAACCCTTCAGTGAGTGAGCCCTTAAACAGAGTAACTCTGCTCTGCAGGGGAGGCAGGGTCCTGAAAAGACCTCAGCACATCATTGCTCAGAGCTAAATTTGGGGAAATGCCAGTAATATTTTTCTCTTCCTTGACACTTTACATTCATATTATATTACAGACTTTGTGCATTGAGTTGTGCTTTCAGTCCACATCAGCACACAGAAGTTCAGAGCTCCAGATGGTGTGGATTCTGCTGGATCTCATTTCTCTTTGTCCCAAGAAGTGAACATTCATTACACAGTGCCATTAGAAGCATCCTAGTTCTTGCCAGTGACTGTGTGCCACAGGCACTGGGTACAGGCTACACACAGTTTAAAGGAAAACAATATTATCCTACTACAAAAATCTACTGTTCCAACTCAGCCAGAGACAAACAGAACAGACAGTGGAGGGAGGGTTGTACAAGTCCTGGTTTCTTGGCAGGACTCGCTGGCCAAGGACATCACTTACCACAGTTCTACCCAGACAAACATCAATATGATGTTTCCTCTATTTTTTTTTTTTTAAGAATACAATGTACCTGAATGTAAATGGGTGACAAAGGGGAGAGACAAGGAGGTGGCTGTTAGTGGTCAGCTATTTTGGAGCATGAATACAGGAACAAAGGGATGAGACAGTGGCAGTACCACAGTAAAATCCAGCAAAAGCATCCACTCCTTTCCCACGGTGACATCACTTGGAAAAGTTACTCATAGCTGAGAAAGGATGCAAAATGCATTTGGAAAATGCTGGAATACAAACAACAGGAGCCCAGGCCAGGTGGCAGGTGCTGTACCTGGGATGAACTCATACTCTTGTACCCTGGTTGAAGCCCACAAATCCATGGCCGTGTGTCTCTGACACTCCACGCTGGAGTCACTCAGGCCATAGTTATTCCTACCTGGTCACTGCTGGCAGAGCTACCCAACAACTGCTGGTCCTGTTCCGTGGCCTCACTGGAACAGCCCTGATAGGAGCTGGCACCAGGGCTGGCCCTGTGTGCTGAGTGCTCTCCTGCCACTCAGACCCCTGGTCTTGGCTATGCTCAACCCAGGCAGCAAATCCTCCTCTTCAAGCTACAGGTGCTTCTACACTTCCAGCTCTACCAGCACAATGAGATCCTCCAAGGACAAAAGCTATTTCTGACTCTGAACTGAAATCCACTTACTTTCTGCTCCATTCTCCACTGTTTGTCTGATGCCAAACCAGAGAACAGCCCCCCTAGAGGGGGTTGGCAGTTGCCTTCCTGCTTCCAACTGCTCCAGGATGCAGTTCAACAGCAATCACACAACTTACAGCAGCATCACTGAGATTCAAACCTTAGCAGTTCACCACCTTCTTTGGGTGCAACTGGATTTACAGCATCTGATCGGAGACAGGAAACATCCCAAGGTGCCAACCCCAGGGGAACACAGGCTGCCCCTGGGCACACGGAGGGCTCAGAGCAGACCTGAAATGGTTGTTCACCAGCACAGCAGCATGAGAAACACACAGGATGACCTGGAAGTGTTGCCAGCTCCCAGGGCTGCTGTGCCATCCATGTTGGTGGGATTGGATGGGATGAGTCCCATGCCTGGAGTGCTGGGATGGAGGGTGCAGCTGTTCAGGAGGGGCAGGCAGGGCAGGTGAGGGAAAGGTTTAAGGATACAGCCCTTGCAGTCAGTGATGATGGTGGAGAGACTCTGGATGAGGATTAAGTAATGGAAAACAAAGGAGGTGCTGCAGAGGGAGCATCCCTTAAAGAGCCATTCCTAGATTAAAAAACCTACCCATATGTGGACTGAGTCTCTCTGACTTCTCTAAGAACCTTTTCTCTCCTCAGCTGCAGCAGTGACCAGAGCAGCCTGAGGATCTTCTATTTTCCAGTGCATTTACCTAGCATAAGCAGGACAAATGCCAGGGTAATATAAGGATAACACTTAAGAGAGGAGATATTCAGTCACTCAGACATGCAGCTTTTCCCCACTTTCCCTCATCTTTGCATATCTTTTTTGTTTGTTTCACATTTCATATTTTCCAACATCTGACATGTGGATACTGATGGGAAGTGGTTCTGAAGTGATCAAACTCTATTTTTTCTGCTTGGGCAAGAGATTGTTACAACCAAGGGAGGCTGAGCTGCTTTAAAGGAAAGGGAAGAATTGGCTATTTAAAAGAAAAGTGATTGAATAAAAGTTACTTGAAAATGTTTAAAATTGTTTCTAAATCTGAGCTGGGTAGCTGCCTTTTAAAGACATTTGGTTTAATAATTATTAGAAGACAAGCCCTGATTTTCCATAGTACTAATAAGCAGTGCTGCAGCAGGAGCAGGCAGGGATGCTGCCTGCAGAGCTCATTGGCAGCTACTGCTGCTTGACAGAGAAATCACTCAAAGAATGAGACAGCTGTAACCAGAACCAAACCCAGGAAGGACACAAGAACCCACTTGGAAACCTCCTGGAAATCCACACAGATCTGGAAAAATACACTTCAGCTAACAGAACAAAACAGTCACCAGATCATCTTCCTGTTTTTTAAAGGCACATTTCCTGTGTTCAGCTGCCATCATCCTCTCAACCCCCCTCCCAGAGCACATTTGAGCAGAAATGAAGTGATTAATTCTGCTGCCATCTTTCATCACACACTAGATTTAAATTAGAAATGCAGGTTTAGATTGACATGAAAATTCCAGAGCTCAACATCAACATTGGTGACAGAACCACCCCACAGATGGGGCTCAGGGGCTGCAGCAGGAACATTCCCAGTGTTTAGGACCACTCTGAGGACACATAACCCCACACTGAGCCTGGTTGAGCCCACTCTGACCTCTCACCATCAAATTCAGTGTAGAGGTCACTGCCTGCTCACCACTGAACTGCAAGGGCTGACGGATAAAATACCACAAGATTACTCCTACTCTTAAGGGCAGAAAGTCTCTGCAAGGCTCTCCCATCTCACAAACACACTCCCATTGGTGCCAGCAGCAGAGCAAACAGAGGAAAAAATGATTTAGTATGTAGTCAAAGCCTTTGTCACCAAACTCACTTATCAGGTCGTTTCTCCTGACGCACAACTGCCTCTGTTGTCACTGCCAACACAAATGGGCTGATAAACAAACACAAAACCAGGATAGAAAATGGTACTTAATGATCTTAAAGGCAGTACACTAACAATTTAAGCATGCACCTAATTCAGACAGGAGTGATGAAGCTGCCAGGGCTAAATCATGCAGATAAAAAAAAAAGACTTGGGTCTAGAAAAATGAGTGTAATCTGGCCTAAGTGTCAGTTCCATTTCCCAGAACAAAAACAGGGATACATCGCTGTGACTGCCAATGGAGTGAAATGTAAAAAAATCCAATCAACTCTTAGTGCTGAAACCCCTGAAACCATGAGTCAGTGCACTGGCATGGGAAGAAGTCTGAAAAATTCAATATATCAAATGACTCTTCAGCATTTTAGAAGTGCACGTTTCCAACTCTTTCAAAGTCACACCTTCCTTTCTGATTCCATAAACACACAAGTTTCTGTTAAACACCGATCCAGGAAGGAGTGAGTATTTTAGCCCTAGGAATGAATGCAAACTGGACTGTCTGAAATTCCTGTTTGCATTTTAGGTGCCCGCTAGTGGGGTTTGGCAAAGAGCACTATAACCAAACTCTAAGACAATAACACCCTCCTAAAAAAGGTTTTAAAAATATATATGGCCACAATATTCTTGAATCTTGATGCTGGCAATGTGAACATTTCATTTTCATTCACAGCTGCACATGCCTATGTGTATGTTCAGCACTTTTTCTTTCAGCACACTTACATCTAACTACCAATTTAGTGCCGGATTTGACTGGGTCTGTCTTGCATTGAACTGATTCAGAACTTTAAACACAGTAGAAAAATGCCACTTGTCAGAGAAGGTTGGAGAATCAGTCTCAAAACAAATAACTGTCCCCGAGAATATTATGGCTTGGAAGAATTTCAAGAACTTGAGTCCCTGATATTTGCAAAAGGAAAAGGCCTTTGGAAATGCACTCACATCAATATTTTTACCTTTTTTGAATAAAAAATATATAGTATTTATAAAATAAAGAGAGCAGGCCAAAGAAGAAGGCCAGAATCATTCTATAAAACTGTTCTGTTAACTCTGTAACTCAAACTTATACAGCCTTGGGACATCTGGACAGCAGGATTTCTGGAGAAGCACCCTCGAATGCAGATTCCAATCAGATGATACTTCCTGATGTTTTCTCATCTTGAAAATCCACGTTTTCTGCCCCTCAAAACTGAAGTCCATGCCAAGAGAAGGGATGTTGGCTCCTGAGAGGGAAGCTAAAATTAAAAGCAAGAAAAATGTCCAACTATAACACTGTTGTGATGAGCAATCAGTGGCTGATCCAGTTTGGGTGTTTTAAGTCATAAAGAACAACACAGGATATGTTGGTTTTCCCTCTCCCAGGAGAACGGCAGAATTCAGTCCTCACTGTTGGCAGAAAAAACACTTTGGAGTTTTTCTTAGTGGAACAAAATGGCCTGGTACCTAAAACATGCCAAAAGCCCCTGGATAGAAGCCTGGAGGTGCCCAGTTTGTGTGCAGGGCTGGGCAGTGCATTGCAGTGCTTTGCCATACAGTCATTATTAATGCCCATGGAAAACAGAGGGTGAAATTCCATCTGCTTATTCCACCTTTTGCAGGTGGGACAGCAGATTCCTACTCCTTGGATATCAGTTACAGTCCTCCGGGAAAATGTTTCTTGGAGCCTGAGGAGGACACAGCCTGCAGTTCACTGTACACACGTGCCCTGTTCTCAGGGTCAGAACACATTAACCTACCAGGGAATGTTCTGGTAGCAGCATCTTCCCCAGGCTGTGCCATCTGTTGTATCCGTGTTTCTCCAGGGTGGAAAGAAATAGATCTGAGAGTAGCAGCTGATGTGACATTCCAAATCACTTCCATTTATTCCCAACTGCAACTTGGCTGCTTTCAGCTTTATTCTAAGACTACACCTGCACCTTTCCATGAATCCCTGCAGACTTCCCGTCTCAGAATTGTACAAGTCAGTGTAAGAGTCTTTCCTGCCACATTGTCCAAGGGGGCTGCAGGGTTTGTGTCCTCTGCTACACACTGTTCTGGTGGCTCTGATGTCACATGTGCCAATCCCCAGCCCAGGGCTATGGAGAGCCAGCACTTCCTTTTGGGCTCCCTTGAACAAGGTATTTCTTGGCCAGCTGGAGAAATACTGGTGCAATCCCCCCTGCACAGCTGCACCCACAGGGCTCAGTGAATGCCCAGGCACTCCTGGCTCTGGCACTGCTAAAGCCAAAATTGATCCAACATCACCTCCCCATTTCCCTGAAGAATGCAGGACTGGAGGGAAATAAAGAAAGGAACACTGACCTTTCTGGTCAAGCTTTATAGGCTGCTTTCACACTGCTATGTCTCCCTTTCTATGGCAAGGGATGAGGCTTCACCAGAACCTGTACAATGAGAAACAAAGCAGTCGGAGGTAAGTAAATCTGGTTTTCACACTAAGTATGTGTTTTTTTAAAAATCATTCCAACTAAAAATAGACAACCACTTGTCAGAGATAACTGATCAGCCATTTTTAAACTGTGATTATTCTATTACTATTTTTATTTCATAACCATGTCACAAGCTTTAAAGCCACAAAGACAAATAAAGATCTTTCTGATTTAATGCAACATTTCAGGTCTTCCTGATTAGACAATTATACTGGTTTACTTGTATTGTGTAAGAGGGAATCTGAATATTTCAGTCGGAAGGGACCCATAATTCAACTGCCTGTACAGGTCAGTTATGTTATAAGCACTATAAATTGTGGGACTTCATATAAGCTTCAGATCATATTCTGGGGTCTGATCTAGCCAAAAATCATCTCACTGTCAAATGTTTTCACATGCAAGAATTAATTATTTATTCAGGGAATTTCTACTCTGTAAAAGTTGCAAGAAGTTCTGACTCATTCCTAAAGGAGTTGTTTTGAGCATCATAAAAAAAGCACAGAGGTGCCATACTTTGTTATTATTAAAGCAAATTTTATTTATAGAACCAATTTGTGTTACCTTGTAACTGCCCAAATGTATAGAGCAAAGCAGGAAGAGCAGGTAGTTTCCTAACATACAAATATGAACTAAATAAAGCAGTTCATCTGAAGAAGAGGTGGAATGAGCCTCTTCAGTCCTATGGACAAAATGCTGGAGATTGGATTTTCTCAGCAGTAGGTAATGTCTTATTTTGCAATGGAATAACCTGAACAGAGCTGCAGGTAAGATCCCAGCACAGCCTGAGCAGCAGGTCTTATGCTGGTAGGATTAGAGATCTCATGGCACAACACGTGTATGAAAATGTTCACAGGAAAAATTTCTGTCTGGGCTAAAGCTTCCTCATGGGGTCCCAAACAGGGACATCCTGCACATGTGACCAAAGGTACACCCTGCAAGGGAACATCACCAGCAAAATTTCTGAAAGCTCTTCTGAGGCAACAAAGAGCACAGCTATGGAAATCACCTGTCTGATGTTTGATTCACTAATTACAAGTAACCTGAGAATTAATTCACACTTTCGCCATTCCTTAGAGGGAAAACCAGAGTGGGACTGCCACATTCATCTTAGAAGAACTTGTGATTGGCATCTTTCCTCCACAGAAAATAAAAGGAGCGCTTGTTTAACCTTCTGACAGGATTTCTGAACCCTCAGACGTGGTGACTGGGGCCTCTGACATGAATCCTGGTATTCCAGTACGTATTGTACTTTCCAAAGACCAAAGCTTGGAGATAAAGATCAAAGGAGGGGGGAAAATCCAGCTCAAACAGAGAACTGTAAAATTAAACTGATTTTGGATCTAACAAAACCCGTCAGAGAATGTATATAGAGATAAATTCTGTTTTACAATAGGATGTCCATAGCATAAAAGTTATCTTTGAACTTCAGAAACTGATCAAATCTACTGTACAAACACACCAGCTCACTTAGAACTGCTCCCAGCACATCTGGTTTTTTGATGGAGATCAGCACATAAAATCAAGCATCAAATGAACCCCTTTACTCTTGTAATAAAGCTGGACAAAGTACAAAGTAGCTTCCTAAATGTGTACCTGCACTCAAGTGTTTGCATCACCCTTTTCATACACTATCAGAGGATAAATGCACTTCTAACAAATTTTAGGATTCTTTTGCAGGCACCACTTTATGTCCCAAACAATTGCACTGCATGCAGCAATTTTACAGGGAAACACTCTGTGGCAATTACAGTTTCTCCCTGCAACTTGTTACACTCTCTCAGTTTATTCACTTTCAAGTAGAAAGCTACTAGAAAAACAAAAAAGTTGACTCCAGAGTAGGGGTTATTTTTAGTCTGTGCTCGTTAGTGAAGTCAGAGCTGCCCAGGGACTCAACCAACACCGGTTTTTTTGGCAAACTCTTGTAACTCATCTATTAGGTCGAGACATAACTAGTTGTCTGTAGTCACCTTACCCTGAGGCTCGTCATCTATTCCATCCTCCTCCCACTGCTCTTCATTTGCCAGGAGAGGGTTCCGAGCTTCACAGGATGCTCTCATTGGGAAGAAATGTCCATCCCCCTGACTGCATGGAAAAGGCAGAGACTCTGAAAATGCAGCAAGGGACTCCAAAGGATGAAAATCTCAATACATTTTAACTGCAAACAAAGTCTGTTGCCTGTTGACTTAAAAGTTTTCTTGAAGCTTTGAAAAGCACCCTGTTTTTTTTGTCACAGCAGCCCAGATGCCAGGCTTTACTGGAGAGCAGTTTTGCCTCTCAATTCCTTCAAGACCACTGGAGAACAAAAGTTCAAATCTAAAGCCTGCAATTAAGTAATTTCGAGTAGAACTTAAATTTACTAATTTGATCAAGTAACTGGGATACAGAAAAAAATAAATAACTTGTGAACAGCTAGACATAAGGAAAACATTTCTGAAAAAGGAGCAATTAATGCCATAGGTGTAAATTCTATCAATTGATACCACAGGTTCTTCAGGGCAGAAATCACACATCTGTGTCTGAATGACACTCAAGAGAAAATGCCCCCAGTCTTACTTAGATGTTACTGAAAGACACATAAATCCCCACTTTCCTGTGAGCTAAACACAAAATGGGAGAAGTTGTAATTGCATCAGCTTTTAGCACTGGCTCGATTATTACTTACCTAGAGGCAATAGGCAGCAACCAGAGCTTTTTTTCTTCTCCAAACACTTGCTGAAGATTCTTTACAAAGCCAAGATTGAATCCATTTTTATCTGGGCCATTTTGAAACACTGGAGCTGAGAAAGCCTCTGCACAGAAATGCAGTTTCAGTGAAAAAATGAAAATCAATGGGATTTAACAGATTATATAGATACAGCACTACAAATCTGAAAATAACTGAAAGTTTTTTTCATTTTACAAAGCCTGTAAAGACTTTCCAACCAAAGGCAAGAATTTGGTTGTGCAAAAGTCCCTATGGAACAGTCAAACCAAACCACAAATGGTTTGTTTAATCTGGGGAATAGAAGTTCCTTTTGTGAGGCCTGCTGAAATTTAGTGGGTAAAAATTTCTAAGTAAAAAAATCTTCATAATTAAGTAGGTTGATATTCAATGCATATTCCAGAAGTAGCACCAGAGATTGAAATCACCTCATTCATTAATGGTATAATGAAGAAGCATTAAGAACAAATAAATGCAAATGGTCTCTTTGTTATGGTGAGGCATAAAATTAAGAAAAGAGAGGGGAGGAGAACCTAGAGTGCCTTAGAAACAATTTGATCTGCCTTGGAAGCTGCTGCACAGGTCTGGTGCTTTGGAATAGATGAACTTCATTGCTCCATGCAATAAGTTTTGAAGTTAATAACTAGACAAAATCAGAATATTTGCTCACTGTTGATAATGCCTGTTTTGTTATACAACTTTATCCAAAAAGCTTTAAAAATTGAACAACATTTATCTGAGGAAAGACAAAGAAACTACTCAGCAAAATCATTCTGTTCTAGAGAATGTGTTTGGTTTTACAGCTGTAACTTCTTTGCCTTTATCAATGAAGATGGACATTTCCCAGTCTCACTAAGCTGGTTTAGGATGCACACCAGCATATGAACATAACAAACCTTTATTCCTGAAAAGCTGCCCTCACTTAAACAACAAACATAGTTATACATATGCATAAGATTTTTGTAATTGGAATTTTACACTTTGAGGCTCTTGTTTCCCTAACAATGCTTTTGTCATACCAGCTAATAAATGCAACTCATTTGAAGCGACACATTTCTGCAGCATCCTGCCAAGATCTTAAATGTTCCTCCTCTCATAAACCAGCAGAAATGCACAGAAAAAGTGCCTTTTTCATTTTCTTTTTTTTAGTTCTTACAGCACCTTTGGTGTGTCTTATGAAAAGAAGAAAGACACAAGGGCCTTACCTAAAGTGGACCTGTTCCTGCTAACAAGCCAGCAGTGGTACCCAAACAGAAACACAAGGCTCACAAAGAACATGATTGCCACAAAGAGGAGAAAAAGGATGTGAAATTTGGAACGTCCATTAGTCAGTTCACCCTGGAAAGAAAAACAGCACAGAACAAGTGACATGAATAAATTAAAGCTTGAAATTCTTTGTTCTTAGAGAGAAGAAAGAGAGCTTCTAAAACTCTATTGGGAGTTCTCAAACTTGTATAGACACAAGTCTACCTTACTATAAAAACCAAGAAGAAACAAAGAAATTATGGGGTTCATTTCCCATCCTGTACCCAAAGCACAACTCTTGGTGTGCATCAGAGCCAGCACAATCCCAGCTTCCCACATGGACACCAGGAACATGCCCTGTGCCCACAGGGAAATGGGCAGGCAGGAGCTCTTGGAGCCCTGTTTATGTTCTGCTGAGTTTCCTGTGCATATATTGAAATTCTGCACCTCTTGCAAGGCAAGGCAAGCCAGGAGAGCCTAGACTGCACAGCTGCAGGTCTCAGGTGTGTTAGAGCTGAGCAGGGATGGGATGGGAAAGTTTAAAAGCCAAGTGGGACCTTACAGGCAGAGGAAACACTCATTTCCTTCTAAAGCAGGAGAGACAAGTGTCAGAGGTGCCCAGCAGCACATCCAGGCAGGCTCTGGGCACATCCAGGGAATAAAAATACAGCCTTAGCTCATCCCAAGGGAGCAGCAATAGAGCTCATGGCTGGGCCTTGCTGAGCACGAGGAACAATTAATGCACAGCAAAGTTAAGGTATTTCAACACAAAATTAGCAGCAGAGGGGACATAAACTAGAGGCCAAAGGCCAGTCCCTTACTAGAGCTGTCCCTTGGCATTGCTTGCACACAAGTGATTATTGATAACTGAATAAAAAGGCAACTTTTTTAATGCAAAGACTGAATTGAGTCCATTATTAAATTGAGAAAGGAGTGCTCTGGGGTTAGAAAACGAACAAGGGGGATTGCCTTTTTTTTTTCCTCTTTCCAGTAAATATATATAGATCAATGCCAGGAGGCTACCTATCAATTCCAAACATTCTGAGAGACACACATGCAAACTCAAGAACCAGAGAAAGATATAACCTTTCCCAGAAGCTAATCTACAGCTTGCAGTTCTGGAAGACTTAGTAGTGAATTCTGGACATATAATGGGAGCTTTGAAATCAAAAAGGGCCCAGGGGAGCCTTAGGGGAGAAATGCAGCCCCTCCACTGACTGAGAGCAACGAGAGTGACTAAACCCCACGAGACTCACAGGAGATGAAAAAGTAGCTGGATTTCACAACTTACTGTCCAATACTTAATGAAATACTTGAAGACTGTTGCAGCAATATACAAGCAATACAACAAAGAATAGGCTAAGAACAGTAGAAAGAATTTGTAGTTAGAAAATCCAATGCAGTTATTCACCCTAGAGGACAAAAGCAAAGTTGAAATCAGGATTTGTGCAGCACAAGGTTGTTACACAATGAGCACGACCAGTTTGGGGGGTTTATTAAGTCTCTGACAACAGAATTTGTCAATAACCAGCTCCCCTTAGTGGCCAAAAGAAATAGAACTGAAGCCTCTGCTTTTCACTCAAAACCAGTTCATGTTTCAGGGTCGGGGCCACAGGTGTCCCAGAAACAGGAGCTAATTCCTCATGTCTGGGTCTTGTCTGCAAAGGGAATCAGATCTGGGAGTTCTGTGCTACTTTATCCATGTGCAAACCCCAGGAGCCACAATCACCACAACTCTCAAAAGGAACAAGGGGATGCAGGAAGATATAGTGGCTGTTTGTCTCAAGAGCTCAGGTTTGGAAAATCCTCCACAATATCATATTACCAGGGGGGTTCAGGTGGGGAAATGTTTGTGTTGCTTCTGATTTATGAAATCTTCCTTTTAAAAAAAAAAAAAGAAAAGAAAAAAAAGGAGGAATTTAGTAGAATTAGTGTCAGCAATTCTCAAAAAGGGCAAAGCTCAATTCATCCATGCACATTTCTGCACTGACTGTCTCTGACCAGGCATCAGTTCAGAAAGAATCCACATGCAAATGTTACTATTGAAAACATCCTCAAGTACAGCTGAAGTGATAATAGACCCCCAAATAAAGGCTGAGCTTAAATCTTTCCAATTTGAATAATAGCCAGAGTGAATCAGTAGTTGAGGTTTAATTTTATCATTATCATAGGTTTTTCACACATAGTTCATAAAACAAATATGAATGATCTGTTTTTACAAAATATCAAACATTTCAGGCAATTTCAAAGTGTAATTATTTTGTAAATTTCCCAACATAAAGAGATGGATGGCCTAAGACGACAGAGGCATACAGACATGTGGCAGAAAAATATATAAAGAACCCTTCTTTTCAGAAAACCACAAACCAATATCTGGGACACACCATGGACAGTGATGATCCATTTTGAGCACACACCTGCGAAAGGACAAAAAAGAAAGTTGGAAGATTTTTAATTGGTACTTAATTATTAACTGCAGATCAAGAGCAAATCCTCTGGCTTTTGTGAGACTTCTACACATCATTGTGTCCCTAAGTTTTTTAAGGTAGGACTCTCATTCCTTTTTCAAGACCAACTGATGTCTTTTGTTCTTGTCTAGAAAAAGAGACAAGAAAATGATTTCTGCACTACAGCACCATTGGCTGCAGCTGAAGAGAGGCCCACAAAGGACCACCCCATTCACAGAACCTTGTGGGGACTGTGTTCACCTCAGAGAAAAGCATCCATAACTTACATAGCACACACAGAGCAGTGGTGACAGCGATCAGGTTTGATCAGCTGGCATCTGTCACAGAACCGAACACCTGAAATTAAAGACAAATTAGTACCAAATAATGGAAAGGTGGTATATTTTTTTTCATTTCCTAATTATTCATACTCTTTCCTCTATCACTTGAGCACATGAGTGTATTTGCTGCTGATGTTTGCTGCCAGGTCACAATCAGACAAGCAATGCTCATAATTCTGCTGAAGACCTGCAGACAGGGGGGAAAAATCCTCACAGAAATCACAGAATCACAGACTGGCTTGGGCTGGAAGGACCTTAAATCTCATCTCGTTCCACTCCCTGCCACAGGCAGGGACACCTCCCACTACCCCAGGTTGCTCCAACCTGGCCTTAGGCACCTCCAGAGGTGGAGTAGCCACAGCTTCTCTTCCCAACCTGTGCCAGGGCCTCCCCATTCTCATAGGGAAGGATTTCCTACTAACATCTAATCTAGACCTACTCTCAACCATACTTAAAACAGTTTCAAATTGATAAACCAAGACTACGTTTCCAC
The DNA here is from genome assembly GCA_013399895.1 of Serilophus lunatus. Lineage (NCBI taxonomy): Eukaryota > Metazoa > Chordata > Aves > Passeriformes > Eurylaimidae > Serilophus > Serilophus lunatus. Next base: position 272,356 of record VXBA01002517.1, read on the forward strand.
ATTTGCTCAGACTGTACATACATTCCATTTTGATAATTCCCTATTTATTCCACTTCTTTAATTCAGAATTCTTTGGCTTGTCTGACAGAAACGAGCAGGTCAGACCCTTCAATATGAACATGGATTTCTTTAAGCTATGAAAGGAGTGCAGCAGGCATTTAATCAGTGAACACAGTCCAGAAATCTTATGTCTTGCATCTCTAAGCCAGACTCCACTTGAAGTGAAAATGATGACAGATTTTGTCATTCTATTGCTCTCACTAAACACAGACAATACAAGTGGACTTTTGAATTGTAAATCCAAAGGGGAACACATTGCTTCTCAAAAGTAGCACCTGGTGCTCCATGGAAACAGGAGAGTTCAAGGCTTTTTTGCTTTCCCAAAGAGAAAACCTGAAATAAAAGGCATGAGTCAGGAGCTACTGGTTGCTGCAGTGACATTAGGAATCCTGTCCTGGAGTGCCCGTGTGCTCCTGGAGAGTGTTTGTGTCGGTTCAGAGGCACAGAGCTCCCTGCTGGGCTCACCTCCATTCCCTGTCCTCGTGTACACCGGCAGCTTCCCGGCGATTTCAGCGAGAATCTGCCTCTGCACCTCCGGCCTTTCCTCGTTCTCCAGGCGCTCCTGGTCAGCGTAGGACATGTGGAACTGGGGGCAGAAGCCATGGGGAGCAGTTACCCACGGGCAGCAGAGAGAACCTTTCCAATACAGGCAAGCCTAGAATCATTTTTGCCTCCCACTCCCGCTCAGGAGGTTGATCTAGTGTGAGAATATGTTTGTTAAGAAGGCAAAGAGAGACAGTGAGTGCTGGACAGCCAGAATCCTGTGGGATACATCGAAAAGAAATGCAAAAGTGAAATTAAAGATCATAAAACAGCTTATTAGAATTGCTCCTATTGCTGCCTTAGATAACTATTTCTCACCGATAACATTACTCACCTGGATAAAAATCACTTCCCTTGTGAGGAAGAACCTGTCTCCAGCCATGGTTTTATATTTTTAAAAAACCAGGATTAGTTGTTATTTATAAATTAGTTGTTATTTATAAATTTACATTCTTGTAATCAGGCCCAGATTAAGGCCATGTATATTTGGAGTGCCACACAAACATCATCCTCATTCTGTTGCTCCAAACATAGTGCTATATTTGTATTTCATAGAGAGGTAAAACAAAATGCAAAAAAAATCTATCAATCCAAGCAACATGACAAAGTAGATATTTGGTAGAAAAAGAATTACAACAGATTTTCATCTGACTGTCCTGTCCAGATCAACCAGACTGAGGGATTTTTTGAGTTCTCTTCAGAGTCCCTATTTCCATTCTGCATGGAATGGAAAGTGCTGAGGCTCTTACCTTTTTGTCTGGCTGCATTGGGAGAGTGAAAACAGACTTCCAATATGTCCACACAAAGAGCACAAAGAGAATATGGAATATTACAAGATAGGTCACTAGAAACAAAACAAAAAAAAAAAGAGAAAAAAACAGAAACAGAGCAATGACTTCGTAAGAGAAAGTTTCATTCCTGATGGGCACAATTCCCCAGTCCTGCAGTCCAGCCAAGCCCCACAGCAGCATTCCAGAGCTCAGGAGCTGCTCAGGGGGATCTAACTCACAAACCTCCCCTCCTCCACTTGACCCCATTCCATGAGGGAGGAAGATGCAGCTCTGAGACACTTCACCCCCAGGACAGGTGACAATCCCTGGGAATGACAGGATTCCTGACTCTTCCCCACATCCCAGGCACAGGCCCATCAGAACTGTCTGGTGCTGAGCAGCATAAAGGTTCATCCTGCAATACTCCAGCATGTCCCAGTTTTGGGGTTTAGCTGCTACTGGATGCAGTTTGTACCACAGAACCACATTGTCAGTGCACTGTCCACTCCTGCACTGTATTCAAGCGAGAGCAGAGAGAAATAACATGAGCTTTACACCACCAGAAAAAATCAAATCTCTGACTAAACATCTTTTATGTCAGCCACAGTTGAAACAATAAAATAAATCAGGAAAATTTCTCTTAAACTGAGCAAAACAGGTCTTGTCATTACTGAAAAATTGTAATCCACCAGACATGAAACCAGCATGTGTCAGAGTAGTCCTATTTCAACATGCCAACTTCATTCCAGAGCCTTTGGGCATAAGCAGGCATTCCATGACCAGGGAGCCCAAGGGCAGCTGTCCTTCAGCTACACAAACCAGTTGTTATATAACACTTAATTCACTAAGACATTATCAAACAGTTACAATACAGTTTTATTTAGACACATTTAATTGCAACAACAATCTAATTCCCCCCATTTCATTTAAGCTTCAAATCCTAGAAACTAAAATTAAAGTAGATACTACTAGTGGGAAGAAAAGTCTAAAATCCAAACCCTTACTAACTGTGCGAAAACATTTCCTCTCCTCTGTGAAAACTGGTACAAAAGGCCAAATGCATCACTGAGAGTTTTTAATCAGACAGCAAATGATGGGACACACCTCAGGAGGATGGGATGGACTGTGTGAAGGAGCTGTGAAACAAAGATAAATCCTTATGCTCCAAGTTTGTTTGAGATGTTATCCTCGGACTACATGCAGACGGGGCTAAGCCATTTTTTAAGTAATTTGTAAGGAGATAAGTCTTGCAACAGGTTTAATTTTGTTGCTTAAGCAGCACAGCAGCAGGTTAGAGGAAGCTGACCTGCAGATGCACTAATGGCTTAGGCAACTACTAACTTGCTTCTGCTGCATAATCATTAATATCCTGCTTTCTGTAGTTTCTCTGTTGTAATTTCAAGTATTAGGACTGTTCTATAGTGGAAAGAGAATTCACTTGATGCAGCAATCTGAAGGAGCTTTAAATGTCAGCGGGCATTGTTGTTCATGAGACAACTTGCCACTTTGAAAAAAACCACACCTCCTATTGTGTCCTTCACAACCCCAGAAGAAACAAAGATAAGAGGCCACCTGGATTAGCCAAAAGTCCCCAGAGCACCACCAGGAAAAGGAATACTGAAACTGCCACTGACTCCTTATTTTTAGAACATCACCACAGCCTCCAACAACACACCAGCTGGGAAGAGTCTCATGGAGTGATCCTACTGTGTCACCATTGCAGATCCGGTTAGTGGGCAACAGAAGCAAGTAAAAAATCTGTGCCTGGCTACAAAACCCATTAAAAATAGCTTTCACTGAAAGATTGAATAAAACAGTGAAAAAGAATAGGTGGGCCACAGAACAGAAGGAGTCTTTTCTATCTGGATTGTAAAATCAGCTCTGAAAACGTGAAAGAGAAAGGGAGAAGAGGTGTGTGGGTGTGCACAGACATGCACAGCTTTTCTGAGAGAGTCAGAGGGATCAAAGCCTTGCCACGTTCTGCTCACATCATGACTAAACAGGGCATTTCCCAGTGCATCCAGAATTACAGCAGGTCTAACAATGCTTGCTGTGCACCTCAGCAGTGTGTAATTACAGGAAGGAAACACTGAAAGAGAATGTACATTTAAAAAATTGACAGCAAATATTTTCGATATTTCAGTTGGAACATTTGTGAATCCTTTTATACCAGGATTGAGTGTCAAATAGTAAAATGAACAAACTTACCTTTCTCCACAGGGTTGCTCACAGTCACTGAAAAAAGAAAAAAAACACATGTCTACAGAGCAAATAGGAAACTCAGAAAAGTTTGTGACAAGTAACATTTCTATGTGAAATACAGCCATTTTAGGAAAAAAAAGTTCACATTCTAGAAGCAAAAAGAGAAGCCACAGTTCAGCAAGAAATTAAAAACCCCCATCAGAACTCTCTTTCACTCACACACACACCCACAACAAGATGTTCAGTAACTGTTATTTATGCTGCATTTTTGCTGCTTATGAAATCTATTCTGAAGATCAGAAATGGCAAAACTAATCCTGTGGTGACAGTGATGTGCCAAGACTGTCCGGGCACCTCTGGCAGCTGTCCAAGCAGCATCTCTGTGCATGTACCACCTGCAGCTGCTTTCTACCAGTCTCTAGGTGGTCTTGACCCCCCACCATAAGCACTGTCCCAAAACATTTCTGCATCAGCAGAAGTAAAAAAATATAATTTTCTCAGCTTTGGCCTGGTCAGCAGTTGGAATAACTGCACTGTTTTTCACTTCCACAATCCCTCCCTACTTCACCATAATGACAGAACCACTTTAACCAACCAGCAAAGGTACATCAATGTCTACTTGTATTGATTATTTTAAAATCCATCCACTACCTTAAAAGCCAGCATCCAAATTTAACAGAAGAGACAAAGACATCTTTCTTTAACTGAAAGCAGAGTGGTTCTATGATACTTGCCTGGGAGACAAAGCTCTGTGACACGAAGCAACACAGAACAAAAAAAGGAAACTACCTATTTGCTGTGTCTCTGCACACTCAATTTCAGGTGAACAAGACTGTGAGGAAACCTTTATTTTTAGCTTTGGTTTGCTGCCAATCAAGCTACAAATCCATCAGCTTTTCACAGACACTGCTTGGCTCCCTCCTGGAGTATGTCACACTTGCAGCAGGGCCTTGCTAGGGGTTGGACTTGAGAGAAGAGCACAAATGACGATGGTATAAAAGCTTTTATTGCAGGATCATTGTTCCCACTGTGGAACCAAGCAGAGGAGCAATCAGGGCCTCCTCGGGACTGTGACTCACTGGCCACACCAGTCAGGGAGAGTTTAAACCCAGTCCCAAGAGATGCCGGAAGGGCCTCACCCCAACTTCCTCCTCAGTCCTCAGCACAGCTGAGGGAGAAACCCAAGAATCCAAACAAAGCAGCTCCTACTGACACCTTCCCAAGAGCTGAGGAGCAGCCAGCACAGAAAGCCTTGCTGTGTGACAGGTGCACAGAGAGAGAACGGCCTGGGAGCTGCCTTGCAAGGACCAGCTCATGCCAACAGTTAATGCTCAAATTTAGACATTTCAATTTCTGTGTAGAAAAACCTCCTCCACACGCAAATGAAAGAGATGAGAGAGAAAAATGAGGAAAAAAAGAAAAAGATAGGTGGGTGTGGGCAAATGAATGATTTTAAGCTGTGATTCCAGGCAGTGACCTGAGCTCCTGCCAGCTTAATCTGAACTTGCAGAGCAACACTCCCAATCCAACCCCCCTTAAATATCCATGAGTCTCTTCCAAGAGCTGCACTGAGATCTGGAATCAGCCAGTGTTCGACATCACTGGAGTTTCACAGCACTGCAAACAAAGCAGATTTCAAGAAAACACTCTTTTGACACATGTCCTAATGACAGTTACCCTGGATATATAATTTTATGTGAATTCTCAAAAGAAATAACCCACAGTGTCAGAGACAGCACCTTCCCAAGCTGCCAATTAAAACAGACCAAAGAAGCTGCCTCTCAATGTAGTGCCCACTGGGAGAAAACAACAGGTCTCGTGGCACTGCCAACCCTGACAAAAACCTGACTCAGGTTTGCTGTGCAGCAGCAGGAGCAGCTCCTGTCCCAGGAACATCCCAGACTGCCCTCCTGGGACCTTGGGCTGCCTTTGCCCCGAGGAGAAAGAGCCACGTTTCCTCCTCACTACTGCAGAATTACCACCAGAAGTAACAATTCCTTCTCTCCTAGGAGCAGGTCTCTGCACACACACGCCAAAGTTGGCAAGTTATAGAATTCAACTGCTACATTAAATATACAATTAGCAGCCAATACAAAAAAATTCCTGCCTAAATTGCAGGGGTTTCCTCGCTGCTGGAACAACTTGGCTCAGGCATGTGGTTTCAAGCAACCTTTTTCTTCCCTTTTCAGAATATTAAAAAAAAAAAAAAAGAAAGAAAGGAAAGAAAGGAAAGAAAGGAAAGAAAGGAAAGAAAGGAAAGAAAGGAAAGAAAGGAAAGAAAGGAAAGAAAGAAAGAAAGAAAGAAAGAAAGAAAGAAAGAAAGAAAGAAAGAAAGAAAGAAAGAAAGAAAGAAAGAAAGAAAGAAAGAAAGAAAGAAAAGAGAAGAAGAGTGTCAGGCAGGACGCAGATTGATTTTTGCTACTGTCCAGCTCATAAATCCCAAGTGAATGTTATGGGATCAATGTCCCGATCCCCGGCACCACCACACGGACCAGGGGCTGCCCCAAATCCCGGGAATTCAGCGCGGCTCAAGATCCACGGCTTCTCCCTGCGCTCCACCCGGGATGGG
>VXBA01002519.1:0-117011 GCA_013399895.1 Serilophus lunatus
GGTGCTTAAACCACCACACCTGCCCACTGTCCTTCAGGGATTTTAAGGGCCTGCAAAGCACTACAAATGTCCTACAGAAAATCATTCATTTAAATTATTTGACTTAGAGGGAGTCACAGGCATTTTTTTTAAAGTCAAGTTCATTAAGAATAGCTCAGTCAAGGCAAGACAAGTTTTTATGACTCACAGGAGACTAGAAAAGTCAGCAGCAACACTGCATATTTAGAGTATAATGTTCAGTCATCAAAGACGCGTTCAGAGTTATTGCCTCCTCCTTAGACACATTTTTTTTAATTGCTACAACAGGGCTGCAGCAGCAGCAACAGAGAAATATCTTACCCTAAAATGCACAGTCATACGAGTACACGATCAGCAGGTTTGCCTTCCTACTGTTAGTCTAAGAAAAACAGGCAAATGAATTCACATTTCAGCAAAGCATTTTTTATCTCACTACCTCTCCAACCATGCACAGAGAAATCATGTATGCCCATCCAGAGCATATTAAGCAGCATCTGAAGAAGAGAATCTCCAGATGCTCTCCACCCCATAGCAGAAGCCTAGAAAGACAGGAGAACACAACTATTTGAGCATATCTGTTTTACTTTGTTTTCCTTGCCTAATCTTTACAAAATTGTTTTAAATGCTAGAATATCTGCTAGAATAGGCAATATTTTAGGGTTTTTAAGTAATAATTAAAGCAGTATCATTATAAGTCTGTCAGCAGCCCACTGCAGATCAACCCAGATCAACCCACTGCAGATTTGTATATCAGCCTGCACAGCCTGGTCTGGAGACAGGATGGACAGCCATGGTTGCTGGGTGATGAATATCCTATGGCAGAGCCAGACAGTCCACTTGTCACCTACAAAGCCTTCAGATCAACAGTGAATCCTGCTCAGGTGGCAACTGCAACACATTGTTACTGCGGCGTGTTTTAGTGCACCACCAACAGTAAAAGCCTAAATGGTTTTATTGCAAATCAAACTACTTGAAAATTATTTGATAACAGAAAAACATTTACTATTCCCATTGACATTTACAGAGGCAAAGCAAGTTTCCCTGGTCCAGCTTTATCTCTGTTATGGAAGATTCAGCATACAGCATATGACCTAAATAACAGGAAGTCAAACTTGTTATAATCCTGTCCCCCTGAGCACTGAAAAATTTGGAAATCAGACAAGATGAACACAGTGGCCCAGATTCTGTCTATCATTTGGGCAATTTTGCATTGCATCATTAGTCCTAATTTCCCCTGCAGGGGCTATAGTCATGACAGTGTATTATCATTCTCCAGCTCTATGGCTAGTAAAAGTGAGAAGTTGCACACCTTCCAGGGATACAGCGCTGCTAAAACATCACTCTGCAGCTGTAGACTATGAATACAAATTACAGCAACCTTTAGGCTGCTGTAACTTACATTGGCAATATCTGTAATGAATTTAAATACATGCTTGGGACACACGTGTGTCTGGACAATTCTCCTGTCCACCCTATTTGGACCAGGATCTCTTGGATGCAGATCTCAGGATCAATCATAAAGCAAGCATGGGAAAAAGCACAAGGAACAAACGTGTATTTCATGTACTGTTCCAGTACCACCATATTAGCCACTATGTCAGTCAAGAGCCTTCCTGGAATAACCATGTCCTCCAATACCTTTAGGACAACTGTCGTTTGTAGGCCACTGGCTACAGGCAGACTAATGCTGCTTCAAGAGCTGCAGGTGACCCACACCCCAAATACAAAGATATTGGGATGGTGTAAATATTTCTTTGTTCTCTATTCTGCCTCATTGAGTTTTGTACCCATGATACCTAAAGCAAAGGGAAGCAGGACCTCTAGGATCAGGTGCTGACATGGTTTCTGTGTGGGTTACTGAAACTGGTCAGAAACATTTTCCATGTTACATTTGACTTTGATGACACTGCAGAAATCGCGCCTGATTTCCTGCCAGGTCCTCTTCCCTGTTCTTCAACCGTACTCCTGACAGGCTGACAGAGAGTGGGAGTTAAAAAGAAGTTATTGCTCCAGGATTGTCTCAGAGGTTGCAGAACTCCTAAGCTGCTGGCTCCTCTACAGATCTCATTAGGCAGGTTGCCAAGAAACTCAGAGCAGAGTTTCCCTGCTCATAAACTCCAAGGCTGCCAGCTCTCTGTTAGCCCACCAGGCAGAAAAAAAAAAGAAACAAGAGTCTGGAAGCTCTGGAAATGTGCAACTCCTTGGCACCCTTGGCAGCCAGAGGATCCTGACAGGATTCCTCAAGCTGGGGACCCCAGAGCTTCTGCTATCTCTAGATCTAGATGTTGTTAACTTCAGACTGGATGACTGTTGTAGGTCCCCTTCCAACTGAAAATATTCTATTTGTTTTCATTTAAAATCAGAATAAAATCAAATTAAACAAATCTATCAAAATCCTCTGCAAATTGGCATGATCTTTCTTTATGCTGCATCACTTAAATAACGGGCTGTTATGGCTGGTGTGCAACATATCTTGTGGCCCCATTCCCCAAACGTACAGACTGCACCGTTATTCAGCAGACTGAGCTTGCATCACATTAACTGCCTTTTCACCCATCCTCTTTATCCCACATATTCATGTTGTCCCAATTTAAATTTCAAAAACAACACTTTTATGGAATAACATGTTTTATGGGTTTTTCCACTGTAAATATATTTGTATAGAAATCCAGAGAAATAAAGTAGAAAGCAATAAAACTTAAAAAGACACTGATTTTGTATCTTCATGTTTGCTAAATTGAAACTCCTATTGCCACAAATCTCTACATGCAGGTCAGCAGGCTTATGTAACAGCAATGCATCTGGCTCTCTGTCCCAAATAAGACAGAATGTGCTATGACTGCTACATAACCTTGTGCGCTATTCAGCAACGGCTCACATCCATCTATTTTTTTCTATTAAAGGAGACCCACTGAAATCTCAGTCTTCTCTTTTTCAAAGACCTGTAATTGTTACATGTTCTCTGCCTGGTGTTTACAATTAGGCACAATGGATCATTTTCATGAAGATGTTTTTAAATTCACTACTGCCCATTCATTCTTTATGTCTTTGGTTTGGTTTTTTATTTAGTTTGTGTGGGTTTTTTGTTTGTAGGCTTTGTTTTCTTTTTTTTTTTTAAAGAAAATAATTTTAATTAATTCCTGTTAGTTGTATTCTAATAAAATGTTTTATGCAGGTTGTTAACTTTTGAGTTCCCTCCAGCACAGTTTTTTTGCAGCTGCTTCTTTCTCTGCCTTTTCCTTTGACCTTTTCCATTTTGTCACACATCCACCAGTCACCCCAGTGAAATGCTCATGGCAATAGTCAGGGATTGTATGTGTCCACAGAGCACAGCATGGAGGAGACTATCCAGTCCTGGATGTTGTAAAAATATTTTCTCCATAAAAACTAGATCAAGGTATTTTGAAGGGAATGGAACACAAATCAACAGCAGATGCCCACCTCTCACACTGAAATGAAGTATGTGTAGATGCATGACATGCACTCATACATAGTTAAGAACAGCAGGTTTCACCTACTACAGCAGACACAATGATGTGTTTTATTCAGGTATCAAATACATGAAGATGTCTATGCAAATCCCAATTCTAGATCAAGCATGTAGCTCTAACTTTGAACTCTAGCCTCCAGCTAGCATGGAAATGAAATCACTGACTTTCTATAAATATGCAAATATGGTTAAATGCAAGACAATGTACCAGGAACATGGTGTGCAGGCCACACCTGAAGAATGGTAGACCATGTCCAGAACAACACCAAAGAAAAATCAGAGGCTCTTCCAGCAGACAAGTCAGCATGTCAACAAGCACAAACCAGAAAGACCAATCAGGATTTGCCATGTAAACTAGCAAGCTGATTGACAGACAAGCCTTTGACACCTCGCAGGGGTACCGATGCTGAGTACCATATGTGAAGGAGGATTTCCCTAGCATTACTCCCAAGTGTGAGACCTTTCATAATAAATGATTCATGCTGTAGGTATGTCTTTTATTTTTAATGCATTTAATTCCATTTTTACTACAAATAAAATACTGACACTAGGCCAGGACAGTAATTTGATACCAAGTCAACCAAAACCAGTGGTTTTATCCACAGAAGTGTAACTCCAAAACTTCCTAAATTTACATCTGTAATAACATTCAGAGCATGGCCTGTTAAGTTTATGCACAGAACAGTCTCATCCCCTGAGCAATTTGATGCTCAGTTAATATATGCAGTGCTATACAAAGCTCAGTTAATCAACACTATCTATTCTGAAAGAAGGGAAAAATACCTCTCTATGTCTACCACACACCATCAGCTTTCCCCACTCACATTAAGCAATTAGTTTCAAAGACTTCCAGACTAAATTTACATAAAATGCATCCTTCCCTCATATACTTTGTTAAAGCATTAGACTATAATGTTACAAGGATTTATTGGAGATCAACAGTGGCAGATACCAGAGGTTACACTATGCCTCCAGCACAGTCCCAGGAATTTATGGGGGGGAGCAATTTCTTCGATCACCTTATTACTTTCAATCGACTTACATGCATATGGAGCAAGAACATTATCTACTGTCACAGATCTTCTGGGTCTGTCTGCAGAGAGATGGCTATGGATGCAGATAGAATAGGCAGACAAGAAGAGAACAGCTATCAATGGACATATACTCTGCACTGTTGTGGCCTCACCTTGAATATTGTGGCAGTTTTGGTCACCACACTATAAGAAAGATATTAAGCTATTGGAGAGTGTCCAAAGGAGGGCAATGACGATGGTGAAGAACCTTGAGGGGAAGCCATATGAGAAGCAGCTGAGGGCACTTGGTCTGTTCAACTGGAGGAGACTGAGGGGAGACCTCATTGCAGTTACAACTTCCTTGTGAGGGGAAGAAGAGGGGCAGGCACTGATCTCTTCTCTGTGGTGACCAGCGACAGAACCCAAGGGAATGGCTTTTAGTTGTGTCAGGGGAGTTTTGGGTTGGATATTAGGAAAAGTTTCTTCATCCAGAGGGTGGTTGGGCACTGGAACAGGCTCTTCAGGGAAGTTATCACAGCAGCAGGCCTGACAGAGTTCAAGGAGCATTTGGACAATACTTTTGGGCACATGGTGTGACTTTTGGGCATGGTCCTGTTCAGGGCTAAGAGTTGGACTTAGTGATCTTTGAGGGTCCCTCCAACTTGGCATATTCTGTGATTATGTGTCATAAAGCCACAGTTGAAAGACCAGCAAGACTCACTTGAAAACCTCTGGAGAAAGGATCTTCAGTGGTTTGCAAGGGGAGAAGCAAGTGGAGTGATCTGTCTGGATAAGATCCAAGTTTCTGATGGTCAAAATGTTTGGTTACCAGGGTTTGTTTTTTTTAGCCAGGATTCCAGCTGGCATAACTTCATGAGCTAGCTCAGTTCTAGATGATGACTTAAGCAGGTGGTGATATATTTGTGACTTTTGGTTAATGACTTGGTCTTCCAAAACCTCCTCACACAGATCTGTTCAAAAGTGTTGGAATGGGAACAGCATACTCGGAAGACTAAGATGAAGCACAAAGTACGAGGACACAACAGTTGTGTTGGCAACGAGCTACTGCAAACAGTTGCATAAGCTGAAGAGAAGCAAGAGCAATAGTTCCAAGTGTCTGCTTTTAGCATTATATTTACAGCTTCTCTCTGACTGTGCATATATTAAGCAGATTGCAAACTTGTAGTGAGTGGAGGGAACAATTTGGCTATTTATAAGGCAGTTAACCTTTAGGAATGACCTTTGTTTTAACATTAAACAGGTCTGCCTCATGTTCACACTACTAGCATTTTCATAATTTGGAAAAATGAGAAAATATCTTATAGCTACCTGTGAAGATTGCCAGAAACAACATTTCATCCTTGCACTCTGAAAGAACTTGGCGGATATAGACTATAAAGATGGAGTCAATGCAATCCCAAGACAGCCACAAAGCACAGACACTGGCAGAGAGAAGCAACTCCAGAGCACATGCCAGGCTGAAGGAGACTTTTCAGTGTGGAATATTCCCATTGACTTTCTTCTAATCAAAACAAACATGTCACATCTCTCTTTGTTCAAAAGCTACCTGTCAGTATCAGCTATCAGTGGGAAACTTTAGACTTATAATTTATCTAGTATTAAGCTGGAACCAAAGAAACAGCAACAAAATGACACCATTTTTCTGACCTAACTTTAGTGTTTTCTTGTTTCCGGGGCAACTCACAAAATCCCTGTAAGAAAATCCCTGTCATGACAGAAAAAAAAAATTGTTTTTAGATTTGGTAATCCCATCCATTTGGAAAAGGAAATGAAATCAAATGAAATTGAGAACTGCAGTAATGCTGCCACAGGATAAACAAAACGTTGTCACTGACTACATCTGTGGAAACAATTAACTGAAAGCACATGACGCTGCTGTTTACAGAGGTCCGGGGCTGATTTACTCAGTTATTTCTATCTCAGTAAGCAATTTCATAAAAATATTTCAAATACATTGTGAATACTATACCCTTATTATGCCTACTTTGACTGGCTGATTCTAAATTGACTTTCTGATAAAGGGCCATAGAAGCCAGAACCTGCCTTCCATTCACCTACAAAGACACAAAACCAGTGAAGCAACCTTTGTTTTTCTCCAGAGAGAGCTTATGATGGTCACAAATAGCATACTAATATCATGAATTATTCAAAACCACAGCAGGTAACATCAAACATTCTGTTTGGTGTGATGATACAGCTTAAAAATTAAAAACCATACAAGGAGTATAATTAGCAACTAGAAAAGCAGAGCTCAGTTAAATAGCAATTCCACGGTTGCTTATGCACTTCAGTGGTGGATGGTTCACGCCACGAACTTCAGCAGTGCAGAACTGCTCTAGTTCCAGGAGACACAAAGCTTCAAAGATTCCCTCCTGCTTCATGGGAACCAGTTCCACTTCACTTCAAACAGGAGAGAAAAGTCTCCATTTGCTTTCAGTTTGCTAGTTCTCATTTGGTATATCTGGAGAGGAATTTGAGGCAAGCCATACCCTTCTTCTTCTGGCATATTTGTCCAGTAAAATCTTGCCCCAGCTGATAAGGATTCAGTATATTATATACTATTAGCATCAGTAACTCCAGCCCTGTTTTCTAAATGTGAAAAATGAAGGCTTAAGTTTAAGAAACATTCAGCAAAGCACAAGGGATACTTCATGGGACTAATTAGTACCTCTTCTACACGGCTGCCTGACTCAGTGTAGTGCAAGGTAAGTTGTAATGATGTATCTAGAAGAAAAGAAAAAAATCAGTTCCAATGCAAGAACATGGAAGTGAGGCTTAATGTTTTCATGGTCTGAATTTTTCACACGGCAATTGTACAAAGTGAGATTTTTCAGAAAACAAAGCAAAGGGAAAAATCACACGTTTCCAGAAAACTAGTGAAGATCAGCATTCAGCAAAGTACAGACCCCCTGCAACCTCTACCTCATACACCAGACAACAAAAGAGTATCATTTATGTAATCTAAGAACTAATACCACATCTTTCCTCAGAAAAGTGTTGCCCTGCTCATAAGGAGAAAATTCTACTCAAAAAAGAGGAAAAATTAAAATGTAAATAGCTGCTGCAGTGCTCTTTAACTATTGCAGATGACCTGCTCTTTTGACAGAAGGCCTCATGTTGGAGATAATCCATCTAACATATTACCAGCTATATCCCATTCATTTTCAATTTACAATTCGTATCTCCCCAGGTGATCCTTATTTAGCCATACAGAAAAGACAATTCGAATCTTCCTTACACCCAGAAGTAATTCAAAGCAATTAGAATAAAATTAAGGGACATTGACAAGCTCACAGGGGAAACTAGACCTCCTCTAAAAGCATGAACTATTTTTGAAATAAAATCGTTCGTTCACTCTTTATTTCTTTCCACTCTTCCTCATACCATTACAAATAGATTTTTATGTTATGTCTTTTGAAGATTCAGCAGCAGCCCTGGGATGGCCCAGTCCAAGAGGTGAGCTCTTCTAAGGGAAGGCAGCTCCACAGACCAGAGCTTCTTCCACGGCTCATATCTGCACACAGGCAGTGATGAGGAAGAGAACGACTTCTCTCCATTCAACCTCCAAGCCAGCATTTAACTTGCAGTATTGGACACCAGGCTCAAAGGGCAGTTCTCTAAGCCATTTTTAACCAAAAAGCTAGAAGGAGACTGTCACAGCTCATTACACAGACATTCTGTATCCCATACTAAGGTGCTGGAATTACATGGCTGATTATCCTGGAAATTCCATAGGCTTGAGCCTGACAAAGAGCACCAAGTCCATAAGGAAGGACACTGGGCAACTCATTTCACTAACATTCCTTATGGAGGCATTACACATTCTGTCTTCACTTCAAAATATGTAAAGCACTGTGTTTTGTGGAAGCAAAAGAAAATCTAATCACTCCTTCAAACTTCCTCCATCATTGCTCAAGGGATATAAACATGGAGTTGGACATCCAGTTGCCCATCTGATTTTGGTGCCCAGCTACTTTAGGTATATAGGCCATTCTTTTCCTCTTACACCTGAAGCCCAAACCTTGAAATGTACCCAGTAGTGCTTTGTCCATGACTATGTTTTCAAGAGCCTAAACATAAAACCTCCCTCGTCTCTGACAGAAAGAAGAACATTGTGGATACTTGTCTGATCCTGCAAATCCTTGGTTACACAAGGAACAAGCAACATGGGTAAGAGCTCTTCAGGAGCAGAACCCATCAGCAGAGATTGATGCACTATACACTGTATGAGTGTACACTGTAGTGAGAACTACTGGGAGAATTTTTATTTCAATGAGTCTAATATTATTCAGTCTGCTGAAGTAATGACCATTTTTAGATCCTTAAGTGGGTCCTAGCTGCAAGGGAAGTCCTTTTCTTCTCTCTCACTTTTAACAGAATCAAATATTCTGAATTGAAGTAAATAACAGCATAAGCAAATTAAATACCCAAGCATTCCCTGTATCCCATCAACAAGAGGGGAGTACCTTTTCTTTCAAGTTTTCTCTCATGTAATTACACCACAAAACTAGAATAGAGTATTCCAATTTACTAAATTACTTCTGTCAAGGATTCAAACCAGCAACTGCTGTCTCATGAGCTGTCCCGCAGCTGCATGCACTAACACAACAACCAGCCAATGAAATAGCCATTTCTAGGCTGTGACCTGGAGGAGGGAGTGGGTACAAGTTTGTGTCTGAAGTTGTATGCTACATCTACTACCTCTTCCCCTTTCTCCAGAGGAGAGCTGATTTCACAGCCAAACCATTTAGTTGGTTCTTGAACACAAACAAAACCACCTTTGTGCTGGGAAGGAGGCAAGGAAAGCAATACGAGTGGAATTGCTGATGCAGAATCTTTCTTTCCCTTGTTCTCCCTGCAGAAAGCTGCCAGGACAGCAGCGGCCTCTCAGTGGGAGCAGCCTGACAGTCTCAACAAAGGAAGTTGCAAAACTGATGGGGCTTTTCAGGGCCAGACAAAAAGGCAAAGAGTTGGGACCCTTCTAAAGCAATAAGAGGTTTCCTTTGTAGGACTGAAGGCTGAACAAAGGCTCATGAGAAACTATAATTTTAACTCTATTTATCTCAGTGTTTTAGGCTCGAGTGGTATTTCACAGGCTTAGCCAGGAACTTAAATTTGTAGCACAGATGAGCTATGGCTACAGATGGATTTTGAGGCTTCACTTCCAATGAAAATGGAGTAGTTGTCATTACTCCATGATGCCTACACTCGCTACCACCTGTCTTTTACCTTCATTCCTGCATTAATCTTGAACCCAGTGACCACATTTAACTAAAAGCAATCTAGGGGGAAAGCTTCAAACTTCCTACAAGAATTTCCTACAAGAAGGAAGGGCTTTCTGAAAACTCAGAGGCCTGGTAAAAGAAAACAAATCCCACAGAAAGCTTCCTCACTATAGAAAAAGCTGATATGAGTTAGGATTTTTCCCCCAGTAGAGTTCATGTGAGTCCTCTACATATCAAATACTGAAAAGCTTCACCTGGGGCTCAACTATCAGAAATATTTAACTCACAGGCAAATCTGATTCAGAACTTTGTTGCTTCTTCCCACTTGCAACTTCTCATTCATTTATCATCAAGGCAGGTCCCCATGACAGACCAGCACTAGCGTTTAATGAAGCCTGTTACCATTCCGTAATCTGATCATTTCTCCCACAAGACAGAGTGTCCAGTTCCCACTAGCACTGGGCTTCAACAACTACATTGACTCACCTAAGTTTCACAGAAACCATCTTTTCTTGGTTTTCAAAATATCCAAACAGTGTACGCATCCTGGAGAGCAGGTTCACACACAGGATCCATACCAGACTGTTTTCTGACAGTGTGATTGAAAACTGCAACAAATGAACATCATATGTGCCATAATTCGTGGGTTTTCCCAGTGAATTGCATCTCTGCAATTACTAATCAGTTCCACAGGAGATCAACTTCAAGTGCCAACCTTTCTCATACACCCCAAGTCAAGGGCCTAATCCATGCAGGACCAAGTGCTCATTCAATAAATCTAGGCATTACATTAATCAGGACGCTGGTTGCAAGCACCCCTCAATTATTTTATTTATCTAGATAGTCAGATCCTTCAATGTCTTTGCATTGGTAATGCAAGGTTACTATAGCAACATCTGTGGCCCCCATGATCAAGACAGTAGAGAAAAGGTGATGGCTGGAGTAATGTATTTAGAGCCTTGAATAGGAAACTTCAAAGATTAAAGATTAATAGTCTATGAAATTCATATGTACTCTACTTATGATGTAACATTTATCCCACTTCCTATCCTTTTTCACATGTATTTACCTCTAAATGCTAAAGTAGAGTATGTGATACAATGTATTAAGACAACACCATTTAAACTTACTGTTCATTTTCTGTTTTCAGTTTAGCACACAACTAAATTGCTTCATAAAGTCCAAAAATGAATCTACATTTTACATTATGGTTGACAAATTTATTAAGATCTTGTAGAAGCTAGAGTTCTTAATCAGATTTAAAGATTAGTTAGATTTCCATCATATTTAAAATGAGCAAATTCAGAAAAAGTTAGCCAGTTTATGCAATATTAAGCACAGAGACAACTTTTGCTTTTTATTCTCCTGTACTTAACAGGTTCTTTTTAAGAGTCATTAACTTCCATTCAACTAGATACTTGCTTGCCAACAGCCTACCACAAATTCATAAAAGATTAACATAAATGTAAAAGTTTCCTTGACAGCTCTTCAATAAACAAGAGAAGGCCTTGCTCCTGAATCCAAGGCTAGATGAAAGGGGCTCACACAATCAGGATGGTGACATGAAGGAGTTGGATGTGGAGGAAAGTACTGGGGATCTGAGGTAAATTCTTCCTCTGTTTTTCTGGATTGTCATTAAAGTACAGGCTCATCTATTGTATGAATGTCAGGCAGCAAGCACAGTTTTAGTCTGTGCTTCCTCCATTACTACTGCACAAACTGCTTGAGTGTGTACACATAATCATCCATCAGAAAGGCACAGGTAGTTCTATCCTGCTTTTAAATGCTTCAGGTCCAGGACAGGCAAGCAATTCTCATTCTAAGTAATCATTCAAGCAAAAGAGAAAAAACAGCAGGCGTTCAAGTGAGATTTAGGTAGCATATAAGTCAAATGGTGACCTTCTACACAGACAAAAAATATTGTCTCCATGAAACAGTAAATAAATGTTCATTGTTCCCTCTCAGGCAAATTCCTTCTCTAGTTTTTTTTATATATATGTCATGCTAACGTAGTTCTTCTCTGAGCCAACTTCTTCTCCCAGTGCCAGCAGGATTACTTTTCTATTTTCAGGAAGGAGGGGAATTGAGCTTCCAAACACAGTGCCTCAAAGCCAAACACTATATAAAAACCCCAGTGGTATCAGTGGAAGAACTGATGGGAATGAACTAAATCCAGTGTAAGAATATTCCATCACTGCAGTCTTGACACAAAATGAAGAGCCTGTTTTGCCCTTGAGAGTCTCATAAAGCAGACAGCTTAAGGGATTCTCGGCCTGAACAACTCTGTCATTAGATGGTCAGATGGATTTGGGGCAGGTATTTGTTGCCTTATTTTTTTTTAGCTTTGATTTCTTACTGTTGGTGATTTAGCTAAAAAAGAGCTTTTTTTAACTTCTGTATTTGGTCTTTTCTTTCTTATTGTTTCTGTTGCAATCTATGGACAATATAGAAAGGATAGGCCATCACAAGTCCAGTGAAAAATTTTATTACATTAACCATTTTCCAACGAAACCACTTACATTGAAGATATCCAGTTAAAATTGTGGAAGGAAAAAAGTGATTAAATTGGGTCCATCCACATGCTTTCCCAGTACTGATAGAATTCTACCTAATCCCAATCAACTTCCATAATTGATACCAACCTAAAAACCACTGCACCATATGTCTAACTTCACACTTTTAAGTTTTAGACTTATTTCCCTTTGATATTTTCAGGCTTTTGGCTAAGATTTTAAAAACTCACCTTCTCTAGCCCCACAGCTATAATTATATGGCCTGGTTTTTTTTAAAGTGCTGAGAATGTCACACCGTCACAGAGGCCTGAATGGTACTTAGTGTTTCTTAGTTGCAGTCTCATATGTCACAAGTTAATCTTGAGAAAGTCTTTGACTCCATTTCTTGTAACACTCTTATCAACCACCAAGGAAAAATTTTCCTATGCTCACAGCATAACAGAAAGATGAGGGTTTTTTGGCCCATCATCATTGCATTCCCTTATGCCTTTGAAAATTAACATTACATCTCTCCAGCGAATATGACCATACATCAGTTCTTCTCACCTCTTTGCACCTCACTGTGTTCTAAGCCTTTTATTTTAATTGACTTAAGAAAAGGTTTCATTAAAGCGGACAGCATACTGCTAGCAATTAAAATCTATCAACATCATTTCTGCAACCTTCCTTCAAAACTTAGCTCTGCTCTCTCATCTTTTAGAAAAGGGTCAAATAATCTCTAAAAACAAGGCACAGACAAGGAAAAATATACATAGATGTATCAAAGGGATGCCTAAAACTTTTAGAATTTATTTTTCTGTTAAAAGCTTCACTGACTTGTGTTGATAGAATTAGCCTAAAATATCTGCCTAAAAAGATGTCTAGTAAAAGACCCTAGTGGTGCAAAGACTGGATTTTTTCCCATTCTACTGGCATTTGCATGGACAAATTGCAATGCTGATGACATCTGCATTTTAAGGGTAACTTTGTAGGTCATTCTTGAGTCTAACCTGCGGTCTAAAGCACAAGAAAATGGAGTTCAGCTTCTTTCTCCTCCCCAGATATCTTGGGAAATGTTGCGGAAGTCACTTGGCGTCTTTGTTTCTCAATTGTCTCCTTGTAAAAACAATGATGTAACAACCTCCAATGTTTAAATGCCTGCCAAAGTCCTTAGTTATAACTTTAGTCAAGTGTCTTTCTAGTGAAGTTCATGAAATTTCATTTCATATTTAAACATGCACTTAAGCAGTTTTGCTGATCTGGCATTGCAGTGTACAGTGTATTCTCATCTCTATGGTGATATTAAAAACATTTGAAACTATATAATAATATAATATATAATAATGTATATCTTAAGCTCATGAACTAAGACAGTATTTTCTTTCTTAAATCCCAGGCAACCATATTCTGCCTTTGTTAAAGAATCCATGTGGTACTTCGCTTTGTGTGTTCAAACTGCAGCCATTTATCTTTCCTCTTTGTCACCTCCAGATTAAAGTGGTTTTGCTACTAGAGACTCTGTACTGTGCTCCTGATGCTGAAACAAAGCTCTCTCTCAGGAACCTCTACTTATGTGCAAATGACAAAATTTAATGTTTTATGAAGAGCATCACAAGTAAGAAGGAAATTGTATATTCATTTAAGTTTTGATCCTGCCTAACTGAACTATATTTTACTATTAACTTTAACAGCAGCTATTTTATTGCTACTAAAAGCATGTAACTAAGTATTTAATATACAATTAACAGCAAATAACTTTTTGGCCCTAAGTCACAACAGCTTTTTCATGATTGTATGATTATGACCATATGTTTGCAACTGCCTGAAAAGTATCTGATTACAATTTTTTTTCGGTTTTGTTTTTTTAGCAAATACATGCTTTCAAAGGCATGTATTTCTTATTTTTGTGAAACATATTTAGGAGAAAGGAAATATATTGTTTTTAGACAAGTTTTTAGTATTTTAGTAGAGAGCACTGAAAACCAGTGAAATACAAAATCATGACAATAGATCCTGATCTACTGAGGCATTTGAAATTATCTCCAGTGATTTACAAAAACAGCTAAAACACAATTAAAATATAAAATTTGCATTAATATTTTGGGCTTTGTCTAATTTAGCAATAAATGAAGTGCAGTAGGAGCAGAGAGAAGGGAAAGCTGGTGTTAAGGACCCAATATACATACTGTACAAGTTTAGGGTCCTGATTTTGGAATAGCTTTAGTCTGATCTGATGGACTAAAAGCCATCAGCAGCTGCAGAGCATTTTTCAGTTTAGATTCACTTCAAACAAATTCATTTTGCCTACTGCACTATTTTATATATAATGCTGCAAAGAGGGAATGAACAGGAGATTAATTTCAAAAGTGCTAACTGAGCACTCAGGCCAACACATTCAAACTGAGTGCAGTTTAGGGATTTACACCAATTAGACATCTGTCTCTGTAAATTTGGCACTGCAAATATTACTCCTCATGTTACTCCTTCTGAAAATCAGTCCAATCTGGTAAGAAGGGAATCACTAGCATATTGTGCACTGCACAAATGGTGCTACATAAATTAATATACAACTTAATGAGACAAATTCACTGAAGGAAGTTACGTTTCCATCTGAAAAACATCCCATCTACTATGGTTAAAAGCAAAACCTACACTGTAAAATTAATGTCAGTATATATTTCTTACCTAAAGCTTGAATAAAAATATTTCCATCTCTTGCTGAGTGTAAAGCTCAAGAAAGCTGACAGACTGTCCCATGCAGCCCAAGAGCAGTTATTTCACTACTTGTATTTTTCTCTCATTGCTCACTTTGCATCTTCCCCCAGATGAGCTCTCTAAACCAGAGAAAAGAGACTGGGGAAAAGAGGATCAAAAGCATGACTTTGGGTGTCCAGCTGGCGACACAGCATACAGAACACTAATTCTTCACCTCTGGAAAACCCCTTCACAACCCTTCTTAACAAGAATGCACTGGATTGATTTAACCTTGTTACAATGTGAGTTAAACACTTATAAAAACCATGAAATAGGAAAGTATTGTCCATCAGCACTCCCAGAATTTTTGACTACCAAAGACAACTAGTTTTCTTCATTATTAGCTTTCTATTCTATTCACTACAGTCTGGTGTGGTATTTGCTAAGACAGTTTTCCATTTTACTTGATAAAGTTCGAATGATATTTATGTAAAAGAAGGGTCTTAAACTGTATTAGATTTTTTAAAAATATTAAATCTGCATCTGTTGAAAAAGCTAATGAATATAATCATAAACTAAAGAATTTGTGTGAAAAATTTCGACTTAAGCTTTACAAGAGTTAATTGAGAATAAACCTGCAAACATGCAGAATATACTGTCTGGCAATAAACACACAAGAATCATTGTTACTTAGATGAGTAAAATATTTTGCTTTGACTAGCATACAGCATACAAGGAAGACATCCCTCTCATTAGTCTGGATCAAGATTATTTCCTTTTATTTTTTCATATCTGTCATCAAGACTAAGGCTGTCTGAATTGGTGTGAAATCAACAGTTTGCCCTTTAGATTTCAAA
Source organism: Serilophus lunatus (assembly GCA_013399895.1). NCBI lineage: Eukaryota > Metazoa > Chordata > Aves > Passeriformes > Eurylaimidae > Serilophus > Serilophus lunatus. The sequence goes on from VXBA01002519.1 coordinate 15,811, forward strand.
AGTAAAAACAAAAAATCAAAAATCAAAGAAGATTCTATTTCAAATGAGTAAATGTGTTGCATTTGTGGTTCAAGAGGCTGACTGATTGCATTTTTATGGCAATAAACAGCATGGCTTATGCCCTCCCCTGGACATATACTGTGCAGGGACACTTCCTATGGTAGGCATGTTCTGGAGTAATTGGGAGATCTCCTCTCTGGAGACAGAACAGCAAAAAGAGAACATTACCAAGCATATTCATGCCTGAGCATTTGTCACTATGATCTGGGTAACAAAATCTCCTTTAGACCAAAGTACCTGTGTTGCAATATCATACATATTACTTTAAGATGAAGGGACCACATCTCCCTGTTAAAGAGAGGCTTAGTGGCTTGTCAAAGGCACTACAAAACATTTCAAAAACTGAACCAGTAAAAAACATTTAAACGACTATCATTACTTACTGATGTGCATGCAGGCACATGTAACAGCAGGCATTTATTATTTCCATTTGGCTTTTAGGATGTGTATAAGACAGAACTGTCCAGGTTAGAGGTAAATTCCTGGAGTAGCTAGTGCTTGTAATGGCCCTCCCAGACAAATCCAAAGTCAAACTCAGATGTCACACCTTGCATACCAGGCATTCTTGGTGAGGAAATCTGGTCTTCTCATTCTTTTCCTTCATGTACTGCAGGAACCTGATTTTTAAAGACATTTGGGTTAGCATAGGAAGACTTGACTAAAATCTCTTTACCAGAGACACTCATTCCCAGGCCAGTATTTTTCTCCACTCTTCAGCAAGACAAAATGTCTGCTTCTTGCTTTCTTCAGAAAGAGAAATTGTAGCTTTCTTAACTACGCTTCAGAAGATCCTCCAAACTCTGAACTCCATGTATTTCTAACCCATAAGATTTTAAACATGAGTTTTACTAAATCCTCAAAGAAAACTTTGCCATAGCTGAGTACTCTTTCATTGTGTTCTTACTAACAATTTTTTAATGTCACAGTGAATAAAATCAGTTCCCAATCAGGCGATCTGAGGTTGCTCTTTATCTTCCCGCTATGGTAATCTCTTTATCAATCTGTATCAAATGCAAATATCTCAGTGTTAACCAGGGCAGGAGGTTTGATTCTTAAAACTGAAACCAAACACTGTTGACTCTCACTTTTCTTAAGAATCCCAACTCCAACTCCATCTGCTGTCACTTGGAACTTGCCCTTAATGAGGCACTGAAACCCTATTCACTCAGATACATGATATCTAGTCAGGAATCAGAAACAGATGCTTCAGTTAAAAAAAAAAAATCAAAACCAAAACAACAACGTAGCACTAAAATACTTCCTGCATTTCTGCTGAATAACCTTAATGCACTCCTGTCCTTTACGTGTCCTTTGGCATAGAAGTGTCTCCTTATTAGAACATACCTATATTTATATTAAATAAGCTTTTGCAAAAAAGACAGTAGCATGGACTCAGAGATGTTCTGGAGGTAAGGACTGGCATTAATTTTCTCATGAAGAATCCAACTGCTACCTTACAAGAGCTGGCAACAGGCCAGTGCTTTTCAGAGCAAGACTGAGCTTCAAATCATTGGGCTTCTCTCCTACAACTGTGCTGGACACTTGCCTTCTCAGAAATCAGGCCAGAAACACCAGCAGTGTGAACACTGATCCTTGTGGGTCCCTTCCAACACAGCATATTCTGTGATTCTGTAATATGGGGTACATGAAATAAGAGAGGAGAAATAGCATCGAGTTTTCTTTCAATCTACAAAATTTAGGTTAGACAGGAGTGCCAGACTACTTGTGAGTAACACAAGTTTTAGTGGTTTTACCCAGGCTGGATGCCAGGGGCCTGCTACAACAATTCTCTCACTCCTCCCTGCAAACAACAGAGAAGACAAAATGCAAGGAAGGGCTTTGTGAGTTGAGATAAGGACCATAAAAGATTCCTTGCTAATCACCATCACAGACAAAACAGACTCCACGTGGGGATAACACTTAAATTTATTACTAACAAGATCAGAGCTAAAGAGTGAGAAACAATAAGAGACACCTTTCCCCCATCCCCTCCTTCCCGTTCAACCTCCTCTCCCGCAGCGGCGCAGAGAGACAGGGAGGGGGGGTTACGGTCAGCTGTTGTTCCCTGCCGCTGCTTGGGGAGCAGTCCTTCCCCTGCGTTCCGTGGGGTCCCTCCCGTGGGAGACAGTCCTTCACAAACTGCTCCAGCGTGACTTTCTCCCACAACAGACAGTCCTTCACGAACGGCTCCGGTGAGAGTCTGCCCATGGGCAACAGCCCTTCAGACACTGCTGCCACTGGGTCACGTTCCACAGGGCGCAGTCCCTCAGGCACAGGCTGCTCCAGCGTGGGCCCCACAGGGTACAAGTCCTACCAGGAAATCCTGCTCCAGTGTGGGCTCCTCTCCCGAGGGCTACAGTCCCCTGCCAGGACCCGGCTCCACTTTGGGTCTCCCACAGGCTACAGCCTTCCCCAGCATCCACCTGCTCCGGCGTGGCTCCTCCACGGGCTACAGGTGGATCTCTGCACTCCTGTGCTCCTCCATGGGCTGCAGGGGCACAGCTGCTTCACCATGGGCTGCACCATGGGCTGCAGCTGGATCGCAGTTCTCAGCACCTCCTCCCCGTCCTTCTGCACTGACCTTGGTGTCTGCATTATTGTTCACAAGTTCTCACCCTGCTCCTCTCTGGCAGCCATCTTCATCTCCAGCTAATTTTTTTTTCCCTTACTTCTTAAATACGTTATCACAGAGGCATTCCTTTAACCACTGATTGGCCTGGCATTGGTGGGCCCAGCCTGGAGCCGGCTGGCATCGGCTCTGCTGGACATGGGGAAACTTCCAGCAGCTTCTTGAAGAAGCCTCCCCCCCCCTCAGTCCCCCCACTGCTACCAAAACCTGGCCACAGGGAAAACCAATACACAGGTCTTCTTAAATCCTTACCATTTAAAGACTATATTATCTCCTTCAAAAATTTCTAAAATACATTTTTGGCAATGTACTACATGGCTTTACTTCACTAGGTTTTCGCACTTGGACTCCTGCTATAAACAGCTCATTAAAAGTCATTAAATTGTTTATAAATTAAATCAGTTCTTTCGTGTTAAAAATTATTATGTCTTCAGGCCTGTGATCTGAATCTTTTAGGGAACTGAAAGTGTTAATCACATTGAAAAAACGTTCTCCCTTTCCTGTGGGAGAGAAGAGTATAATATCCCGGACTTTAACAATTATCCTTGACATAAAAATAATTGTATTTAAGAGCCCTTGAGAGAATCCTACCCCCTTCACAGGACCTCCAAAAGAGTAATTAGTATCTGTGAGAATTTCACATAGCATAGAAAAGAACTGATCTGCTGTAATTTTTACTGGCAGCTCCTACTTTAGTGGTGTGGAGAGACCCCTGGAGCAGGGATCAAATGGAGGGAGGGGCAAGGGGACAAGATAAACTAATCTGTCACATGGCTATATGGTTTATGGCATTTCTGCATTCTTTCTCATACTCATATCACCCACACATACAGTCAACAAACAAGGGAACCAGTATCTGCAGCAGAATTTATGCTACTGGATTTCCAAGGACAGATGCAGGGTATTGACATGAGAAACAAAGGGTCAAATGAGTATTTTCAGATCACAGACTGAATCAGGATGATTCAGTAAGATGATTAACACACCTGGGAAAAAGGAGCACGAATGATGACTTCATGGAATTTGTTTTGGATAATATTTAGGGTTAACTATGATTCAGAGAAATAACCCTAATCTCAGTGTACTTATAGGAGTAACTGCAAATGATGCTCTTAAAGAGCTGCTGTAACAGACTCAGAAGCTGCCTCAGCATTCAGAACCAACAAAGCATGAAGAAGGGTAAGCAGGAGTAATGCTACCAAGAGCAAGCTGACCTAGTCTCATCCCAATGCTTACAGTGTCTCATAAGGGCTCATTGTCTGCAAAGGGCTCACTGGGGAAAGAATCACAAATCTCATCAGAGGCTAATGTGTGTCTGAGAAGGCACATCACATACTGTGTGCTGGGAAACAACCTTGGTGTGCAAGTGGAGCCCCTGAGCATCCAACTGGCTAAGAGAAACAGATAAGCCCCCAGAAGAATTTCAAAAAAAAGGATAGGAAAATATATGTGCAATACCAAGTACTATTAGTTTCACACCCTTTTACAGAACCCAGCTTTTGTTGTTTATTTGCTTACATTACTTATAAAAAGTGAAGAAAACATGAAATCACTAGAGGTGTTCAAAAAGCAGCTCACTCTATTGAATTATGCAGGTCAGTGGTTGCTCCATATTAAATATTGATAAAATAAATAATGTCTTTCAAGACTTGGGTTACCTTAGCACTTGCTGAACTCATGGCAGATTAACACAATTCCTTATTTGGGTATAACCATGGCAGAAAACAAAAACAGGCAAAAAGTTGATGTGAAAAGCACATGTTTATATGATTTAATATAGGATAGATAATTACCTTTTTGGTGGTCATGAAGGCTTAGGTGGCCATTAAAGAGTGATCTATGTTTCACATATAGCATCTGCTATACCATGATTTGATTAGATGGACTCAAGGGCAAGTGAGACTTGCAGACAAACAACATAGAAGTCTCTCTGACCCTAGCACAGTTGACTAGAAATTGTCCTATTAAAGCCTTCCAATATCTGCTTTCAAGCTTATCCTCTGATTCACATTCACCAATCACCGCAGAAAGGTAACCAGAGACAGCAATATATATGTAAAAATTGAATGCCCAGGATGAGTATATTAGATCAAATCCTAATGATTACTCTTCTTCCCCTCCTCCCCACATGCATATTTAGATAACTGACTTGCTTAAGCAACTTTAAATAATTAAACATCCTTAGCATTCAGGCAACTCTCAGGCTATTTTTAAACAAAAGATACATTCCCAGGCATAGGAAGCTACTAGCTTGGTCTGCCTGTGCCTGTGCTCCAGAAAGCCATAGGAATTCCTCCGACTTGACCCAGTGTTTGTTATATAAATGAAGTAACACTTATTCATGCCAGCTTCCCTCTGCTTGGGGCTATGCAGATATGCAAATTCTCTTTTAAGTCAGTGCCTACATCTTCAGTTCGTTAATTTGGATCATTTGGATCAATTTCAGCTTTTCATGGCAAAGCGCAACTTAATCCTCAGGAAGGAACGCACTTCAAGAGGACTGTGCAAAGAATCAGCTCTTAGTTGGTGCTGAGCAAGAGCATCAGCCATGAAACTGCAATTTCTGCTTGCAAAAAATTCTCATGAGTACCACAGTATAAACACTGACCAAAAAAAATCAGACACAAGCATACAGCACCTACAAGCAATAATATTTCTTCAACTACTATCTTGGTATGATGAAACACAACTTAAACATCCTAAAGAACTGTTCCTAAATGTCCATGCCTATGCAGACATATTAAAACACAAGTTGCAGAAGTTACTGTATTATAGAAATTTTACTTAATAAAGAAAATGGTACTACCATTGTCTTTGATACAGAAAAACCAAGGCTTAGATAAAAAGATGGAAACAACATCCCTTTGAAAGTTCATAAGTCATTTCAGATAACACATGTATAAATCCAAATGACAGGATGACTATGAGTAGTGATGTTGTACTCATGGGGACTGTGTTTAGAGAACCAGAAAGGGCAGCAAAGACACATATTTAAAATTAATTATGAATAGGAAAGTGTTGAAGAATTGCAAAGAATAAATAATTTTAAACTACAGATAATAGCAATAGAGTACCCTGTGTATCCTTAATACCCAAAGCAGTATAAAGAAGAGAATGTACCAATTTATATATAGATAATAGAATGCATTTTCAATAGTTAATTGGAAAGTTATTTCAGTTTTCATAAGTAAAAGAAGAGGCAAGTGAACTTGACTCAGCCAGCACACGTTCATCAAGTTCAACCATTAACAAAGCACTGCCAAGTCCACCAGTAAACCATGTTCCCAAGTGCCGTATCTACACATCTTTTAAATGCCTTCATAATCCACCACTTCTCAGCCTGTCCTAGTGCTTGACAACCCCTTCAGTGAAGAAAGTTTTCCTAAGATCTAACCTAAATCTCGCCTGGAACAAGTCAGAGGCCATTTCTGTCCTGTCACTTGTTACCTGGGAGAAGAGGCTGACCCCCATCTGGCCACAACCTCCTTTCGGGCAGTTGCAGAGAGTGGTAAGGTCTCCCCTGAGCCTTCTTTTCTTAAGACTAATTAATACAAATAAATCAATCTCCCATTAAAATTACATGTCAGCATTTAATACATTTATTTGTATGGGGTAAAAAATTGTCAACTCCTCCTTCTTGACATATGAGGATCCAGTGCTTAATGCTCTACTTTTGGACTTTGAAACCCAGGTTTGTTATAGACTGTGCATGACCTTGGATTTAAATCTCTCTGTACCTCTGTAAAAGATACAGCTGCTGTATTGTAAAGGCAGGGTGAAAGGAACTAGACTTAAGAATGTGATCAAAGCAAGCATTCTATAGCTTATAGAGGCAGGTAAATAGTTGATACAAATTGGATGACTCAGCAACAGTGTACAACCTGAGTCCTGGCCAAGTCCAGAACTAATCAGAACTAATGAGAGAGAAAAATACCACTTTCTAGGGAAAAAAATTATAAATAAATATGGTATTTTAGCTAAAAATATAATAATCACATCAAGCCCAATTTTACATAGTTGACTTTAAAAATATTCTGATGACATACATTCCTATTTAGTTTGTTGGCTCTGTTGGTTTGGTTTTTTTTTTAAGGCAACAGAATAGATTATATGTCAGTGACCATTGTGGAAAAAATGTCAGATGTGGGTTTGTCACCAGAAATGGTTCTATTGATTTTATTGAGTCTTTCAAGATCGATGTGCTGTATTTGAAATTTAACATTTCTAAAAATTAGCATGCAGAGTTTTCTCTATCTAAATCAAACTATACAAAAATAAAAGCTTCAAAATTGAATTGAAATTAATGTCTTGAGATAAACATTAGATGTTCATTTTTACTGAACCTACCTTATATTCTGCATTGAAAGTCATATTGCGACATCTTCATTCATCATCACCTCTCTGAACCAAACATCAGGCTGCTTCTCTCCACTGTTAAATAATGCAGACCAATCCAAATGGCAAATTCATCTCTGGAGAGAAAACAAAATCATATGAGAGTAATACTATTTTCATTTGCTTTTTAATCACTGACATAGCACAAAATCAGGCACTGGAGTTTTTATCTCTTTAGTGAGGAAAGTCAATTTAATAGTGTTCCCAGTTCAGCACAACATTTCATCTGAGTTTGTACTATTAAGTCAATTGTTACCCCCTTGGCCAATACATCATTCAAGTTACAATGCAATTTCAACACATGCTTTAAATACTTTGGTTCAACAGGGATACAGCTTGCTGGTATCAATCTCTCTTCATTAACCCTGTGATTTTCCCTATTAATTCTATATTTTGGAGATTAGCAAAACAATACTCATGTCAGTCACTACCTTCCGCATGAGTTAGACACTCTAATAAAATTTTCATTGCAATATTGGATCACATGTGGTAGTAAAATTAATAAAAGAGGACTTTCATTTAACTGACAAAATAGTAAATGAAAAGTAAGTGTAACAGAAGAGGATGGAATAAAAAGACAATATCTGAAATAAACAGCTGCTAAATTCACAAGGCAGGAATCTGAGAAACACGACACTTCAACCAGAAAAGGCTGGCTGTCTTAATATTCAACAGTCCAAACAAGTGGGCCTTTGGGGTAGAAATCTGACCTAAATACATAAAGTCTTTGGCTTTAAAAGTTTTATCAGAACAGGTAGAAATTGAAAATGGAAGAGGAAGTCAGAAACCATTAATTGTGCATACACAAGGACTTGTTTCCATAGTACACTGCAAAGAGAAAAAGTTTATGTAGGTTCAAAACAGACTTGACAACTTACTACAGGGAAGATCCATCAAGGTTCACTGAATAAACAGAAATCAACCCTGCTTCATGAAAGTCCTTGAGCAGCAAATCGTGAAAGCCCTCAGGAGGATCTGTCTGCCTTCTCTCTTTCCCAAGCTATCTGCTTTCAGCTGCTGGCTCACTTTTTTCTCATCTTCCTTTTCTGTCAACAGGCATATTTCCATCCTATCCACAAAAAATTTTCCATTCTCTAAGCCTTAGAAACAACACAACAATTTGGGTATTTGACTTCACTACTGTTCTAGTATATGCCTGCAAAATACATGATGAGATAACTTTGCAAGTAAGGATAAAAGCAATTTTTATGAAATTATTCCTTACATTCATTAATTTTAATGCTGTAATTTAATTGCTTAAAGGATGTCCACACCATTGTAAGCACATGTGAGGGAATGACAATGGCACGATTTGCACAAGCCCTATCCTGCCATGACTCAGTAGCAGCAAAGCCCTTTTCAGCAGCAGTAGCCACTGTTGTCTCATAACTAAAAGGTCTGAAAAAGGCCTAAAATAAATTCTTAATGTTGCTGCTCACTTTAATAACTCATTAAGGGCATAGATACTAGCCAGATCCAACTGTCACACATCACCAGGACTGAAAAAGCCATGATTTGTCTGAATAAAATCTTAGAGAGCACAAACAACTGTAAGGGCTGTGGCAAAGGAAGAAAATTTCAGCTGGCTGTTTCATTTCTGTTAACTATCCAGGTACTACTTCTGTTTCATTTAAAGACACTTTTAGAAGAAGAAAAAAAGAACATCCACAATTGCAACTGAAGTGACACAGCAATAACATCAGCTCTCTCCATAGGAAACCAGGGGTTGTATTTGTCACAGAAACTCTTATGAAAAGGCACTCAGCTCAAAACATGTTGTCATGGGGTTTCCTTAACAGCCAGGTGACTAACAAAATGAATGGAAATTCCTGTCTAGACAACATCTGTTTCTTCATTTTGACCCATTCTGTCTCCCTGCCCGAGAAGTCCTTCGGCCCCTGGCCTCCATGCAGCTGGGCACATGAGCTTTCCCCTCTGAGTCAGCCCAACTGAAGATTTCTAATTCTGGCTCTGTGCTGTGGAGGGACAGAGGCCTCCAGCATGGCAAGACTGAGTTTCACATGAAAAATGTTTGCACTAATTGTCTCAGCCACAAATTCTTAAAACTCTGGGGACAGAAGGAGACTCCACCCCTCCTCTCTTTTTTCCCATTCTGAAGAATAGGCTAATGCATCATGACATTTGCTTCTTAAATTGCATCTATAATAAATCTAATAAAAACTGGGTTTTCTCCCTTTACTACATGAGCAACATGCACATAAGACAATCCAGAATAAGAGTTCACCCTGAATATCATTTCAGATACCTTGCTGAAAATGCTCCATGCATACACCAATTTGGAGAAAGACAAGCAATTACAGTAGTTTGTTTTTTTTTTATATAGGTCATTTAGCAGTATAAAAAGCCTTCCATCACTGAAGGAAGATGTCCATATCTTCACCACAAATCATGTTTCTGACTTTAACTATGCTCTATTGATGAGCTAAATGTGTGCTGAAGAATTAAGTATATATATATGTTCTATAAAACATAATCATCAGAATTGAGAAACAAGGATTCAAGTTCAAATTGTTGTCCTGCCTGACACACATTTGCCTGTTCTTTAGTCCTTCTGTTTCAATGCAACTTCACCTCTTTTTCCACCAGCCTCCACGTCTGCTCCTGAACAGATTCTTGTTTCCGTTCTTTCTTCTCTTAAATCTTTTTCCTTCCCCACCTCACCTCCTTTAACATGAGCCTGCTAGCTTTAAATCATTCATAATTTCACTGTGGCTTGTAGAATTCATGAATAATAAGATCCCCTGTCAACAGAAACACAACCAACATTTTTTCATCACCTCCTGTCACCATGAGCCTTAGGAGCACTCCTGAAGGTCACAGACAGCCAAGCCAACATGGAATCTTTTTTTCTTCCAGCTACATCATTTGTTTCCACCCACAAGAAATCACAGAACTTCTCAGCAGAGAGAAGATCTGTTTCTCCATTCCAGGAAAACCTTGTGTTTGGAACACTGGCACGTGAGATCTGGTGGGACCCCTTCTCCCACACAGAAGGCACATCAGATGCAGGCTGCAAAAGAGGCCTTCCTACCAGCTGCCTGTGACATGGCTTAGTTCATTGATTGTTAAAGGTCAGAACAAGGAAAAATCCACTATTTTCCAGAAGTTAGGAATTGTGCTTGTCTTTTGCATTGCATGTCCCAAACACAAGAGTTATGGCCTGGACTCACTTCAAACCCACCATGTAAGCAGTCAGAGCTTGCTCTCTCTCAGGTTACTTGTGTCCAGTCAAAGCACCAACAAGTAGACAGGACAACGGAAAAAAATAAGCATTGAAATCTAAAAGTGAGAACTTGCTGATGAAATACGTCCTTGCCAAGGCACTGAAATCCTCTGAGGACCAGACCCTAACTGAACTCTAACAGAATCAGGGTAAGCCTCTGTTGAAACTGGAATGTAATCATCCTTCACAGACTTCTTTAGATCACAAGTACTTCCAAGCTAGAGATCTCAATTTACAGCTGTTTGATAAATATGAAAATTAGTAACAACTCCAGGTGCAACATGCTAAGGAGCAATTTCTGCTAAAATCACAGCTCGGGTGCTGCATTGATGCATTTGGAAGCCGTCCATACTCATGGGTCTGATTAGGGGTGGCAACTTCTGCTGATAGCCCAATGACTATCACTAGCATCAGCAAAAGGCTATTTTAACTCTGATTTGCTCTGTGGATGAATTTCCAGTTGAGTTGTCTGGGCATATCTACCACAGCAAACCAAGAAGGAAAGAATAAGCAGTATCTAGGACCTACTAGTAAGAAGAGGATGAAGGAGATGTGGCCCTAAAATGCCAGGCACTGAGTCATACTTGTTTCCTAATTCTTGCCCCTTTCCTTGGCTCTAGGCAGTCACACAACACTGTATTTCTGCAGGATTGCATCACATAAGTTTGCCAAAAAACTCCAACAATACAAGCTTGGTTTTCATAAAGAAAAGAGGGTTATCCTCTTAAACTGCAACTGCTCATCCCTGCAGGGATATTAGAAAGGTATTTACGTACTTTTCCAAAGGGTTTAGACACAAGCACCTCCAAAAGAAAAACATGACGCAGAGAACATAATCACTTTCCAAATATAAGTATTCTTGGACAAAGCACCAATGCCTGTGTGCTTACTGCACTTGGGTACCTCCTGACAGTTTGGGCAAGAGGAATTCTGTCTGGAATGACTGCTCAGCGAGGGAAGAAGGATGCAGAACTCACTGCCTGCCCAGCATGCCAGAGTGAAGCAGCTCTGACGTTTTCCCTTTGATACTCGAGTCTTCTCAAAATCTAATTAAAAATGCTACAAATATACAAGATCCAGAAATTCTGGGGAAAAACTACAGCATTAACCAGTGCCACCTCATTGTACTAAAACTGTTTCTCTCTTGTTAGCCAAGATGTCATTATGACCATAATGATTCTTTTAAGGTTCAAAACACTTCATTGTTCTATAGGGGGAATCCTGAGGTAGAACTTGTTTAATTTATGATAGAGATTGCATGACTTGGATCCCACGATAGCAGGGAGCCACACTTGGAGACCTCTATTCCTCCAACATGGTTAGGCCCAGAGGAACAATCATTATTCTGGTCTCATTACAGCTAACTTGCTTTCTGCTCTGACAAGCAAGTTATTTTTTTTTAGGTTGAGTAAATTAACTAGTACCTATCTACACAGAATAATGAGGATCTTTGCCCTCTCTAAAGGATTTCTGGACAAAACAAGAGAATATCCAACCCACATCCCAACCCACCCAGGAATTAAGACTTGTTAGAGGGTCTGAAAGAAAAAAAAGATGAACAACATGTTTGTAAATGTAATAATGTATGCCCATATGGAGAGAAAATCTAAACTGTCCTTCTCTGTGAAAGAAACTCAACAGATTGCCTAGAAATAGGCAGCTCTTGTTCCCATTACTGAGGGAAGCAAATGCCATCCAGATGGAAATTATCAAATGGATCAAACAGCTACATTTTATTCCCAAGTGATCTTTGTTCCACTTATTACTCATTATACCAGGAAAATTCCTTTTTCCTATAGACCAAATGGAGTAAAGAGAATACTGTTTATCTTATGCTCATTCAAAATATTCTGCATTGAAGGTTTCCCTGATGAGATATCGAACTTGACACACAAAAAGGGTGAGAAGCGTCCTTCCTAGTGGGAATATTCTTTTAAGATTTCTGGAATCTGTTAATTCCCATTAAGCCCACATGTGACTGAGGGCTGCACTGTCCTTGCAGCACAGCAGTCAAATGTGCAGCTGCTTCCTGATGCCCTGGGAGACGAAATGCCACTTCAACAGCCCTGCTGTTTGTCAGGTTTTACAAAGGTGAATGTTACCCAGTCCCAATGAAACCCCCTGAGGTTCTTCAGCTACTTTTATTTAGTAAAATGTTCAATGGGGAAATACTTCAATTGGAAATTTGTACTGAATAAAACCAAAATTTAAAAATCACAAAGAATCCTCAGTGATTATATATGGCATGTACAATTAAATTCAGTAATTTAGGGGACACTTTCAAAGACATAAGAGGAGTTAGACACCACCTAAAAGAAAGGCAATGAAATCTGGATTCCTAATTCCTTCTTGTGACTTTGAAAAAACTCCACAACACTTTATGTGATAAAAATTGTATTTGTTCAAGCATATCCTGCTATAAATTTCTGATTATCTATATGGATAATTATAATTTTCTCTTATATAAGCTCCTACTATAATACTATCTTCTTTTAGCCTAAAAGCTTACAGCAGCATAGGTACAGTCTTTTATGGGGACATAAAATGGTTAACAGCTGTGGCTGACTGACAGGATTAGATCATGAGCATGTAATCTAACTGGGCCATGTAACTATCCTTTATTTCACATTAATCATTGAACATGTGTTCAGCTCTGTCATAGGTCTATCAAATGGGTCTATAAATTAGGCAATAAATTAGAAGTTGAATTTTAAATTGCGTGGTCACTAACAGATAATAGTGGGTTCAGATGCAGCAATCCGAAAATACCAAGGATCCCAGCAGAAGGCAACAGTGCAGCTCCTGTGGCCTGAAGTCCATGTGACTGATGCTTTATTTCCTTTGATTGTCAGTGGATGGTTATCAGCTCTGTGATGGCCGGGGTCATCATGACTTTGCTGCCAAGGGTGCACTGACTGTGGGTTCAGTGTAAACTCTCTGCCAAGGGACAGAAGGGAGGGGAAAACCTCAAGCAAAGAGGTCTTATGTAAAGTACACAGATGGAAACGCACTTCCTTCCGCTGATAATATAGGAGGACTTTGACAAGCTGATTCAGCCATTTTGTGTAACACTGTGACTTGGTAATTAAACCCAAAACAGTCGTTCTGGAACAGGGAGAGAAGCCTGGATGATAAGCTTCCAGAGAATGCAGTTAACACACGTGAAAGAATATATTGCTACAGCCTCTGTTCAACTCGGAGCTCGAAAGTAATAATTCACAACAGGTCGTATGTCATGAGATTTCAAGTAAGATTTACAGAAAAGACAAACTCTTCTGAGAGAAAAGCTAGGCTAGAAAATAAAACATGAATGACTTTACATTCAAAAAAGGTCAGATTTATCCAAAACAGAAGTAATTACTCCTAATAATACTGCTAAGGCAATTGTGTTATTCATGTCCTATATATCTAAAAAGGCTTAATTTACTATGTAACCCTGTACTGCAGAAGAGAGTATCTTTATTTCAAAATAGAAAAGTGTTTGTTTTCATGCTAGACTTTAGAATTTTTTTCCTAAAGATTAATATGAAACTGAGGCAGAGCCGCCTTCTCAAAGTGGTTTATTAAACTGAAAGATGTGTCTTCACAATCATATTATTCTCTCCTCAGCATCTAGTTTGTCAGTGCAAAGAGCAGCACTCATCATCAGCAGACATTTCATCTTCCAGAGATTTGCAGGACTGTGAGCAATTGCTTTTAATTTAGCAGCAGCAGAAACCACTTCCCTCCTTCACACTCTGAAAAGCTCCCAAGGAAGCATACTAACAAGAAATAGTATCAATATCACCTTACTTAGGACACAGAAATGAAGAACACAAAAGAAGCCAGAAGCCTGCTAAAGGAAGGACATGCTTAGATGATTTCCCAGGAGAACAGCAGTGCTACAGCTACTAATCCACTGAAGAGAACTCTCCACAGCTCCAGCCGAATGCATGTGTTTGAATACAGTAATACATAAGCTGTTGCCCCCTCTTCTGCATTATTATCTTTTACACTATTCAAGAGGAAGCACACACGAGTAAAGAGGAGTGCACAGTTAACAAATAAAGATCACTGAATTCAGCTTATTTTTATGCAAAATCATCAGAGTGTATTAGCACTACACCTGGCATATGCACAATGCCTCATTTGATGAATGCTGCCTCTGATCTCCCAGGGCTTTGGGAGAACCTGTCAGGTCAACAAGGTTTCAGATCTACATACACATTTTATTTCCTGTTCAATATATTTATGAACTGGTATCTAGACTTCTTACAGCGAGTCCAGAGTTTGTGACTATAAATTAAGACAAAACTACAGAGTTAATCCAATATGAAAGTACAAGGGAGAAGTCCTAAGGCAGAAAATTCAAAAAAGAGTTAGAAAACAAAATAGAGGTTACCAAGTGTTGATGTCCATTTGTTTTTAGGAAGGCTACTTCAGTGTTCAGAGTAGTCATCTAGGACACAGGAGGAAGATTTCAAGTCTTCGTCCTGCTAGACATTACCAGGCCACCACAACCAAGTCCCACATGACCTTAGTCAGTTTACTACTGAAGTTGTTTGGGTGGGAATCACCTTTTCTTTTTCCTGCAGTGTAGACTTGACATCCGAGGTAATTCCACTCCACTCATCTTTACAGTCAGTGAGTTGAAAAGGCACCTCTCGAGTGTAGATCATCTATTTTAGACCTACATCATGTTGAGATGAGTCCTGCCCTGTAGATCAAGTAATGATTTCTCTTCAAGACTGTAGGGACTCCAGGAGACCAACTGAGACTTGTACATGTTCCGAAGAATCCCATTCCTTGGAGCATGACTTAAGCCTAGTTCTGAACACATGGTAACCAACTCTGTCTGGGAAACAGACATCTGACAGTCACCGCTGTGAAGGTCTACAGTATTGGCTGAGCTGTAAGAAATAAAGAGCTTAATTCTGTAGCCTTGTAAAGATAGCATGTCACTAGAGAAGAACCAGGAAATGTTGAGTCAATTGTCTGTCCACATGCAAAAGTCTGTGCAAATCACAGCACAGAATCATCTACAAAGGGGACAGTAGGAATGGGATGTTCTGAGAAAGATATAAATGTCAGATATAAGAGAATCACAGGATATTCTGAGTTAGAAAAGACCCACTAGAATCATAAAAGTCCACCTTCTGGCCCTGCACAGGACAGAATGACACCATATGCCTGAGAGTGTTGAACAAATGCTTCTTGAACGCTGTCAGGCTTGCTGCTGTGACCACTTTCCTGTTTCAGTGCTCAACCACCCTCTGGGTGAAGAAAATTTTCCTAGCATCTAACCTAAATCTCCTCTGACAAAGCATCAGGCCATTCCCTTGGGTCATGTCACTGGTCACCACAGAGAAGAGATCAGTGCTGGCCTCTCCTCTTCCCCTCACAAGGAAGGTGTAACTGCAGTGAGGTCTCCCCTTAGTCTCCTCTTCTCCAGGCTGAACAGACCAAGTGACCTCAACTGCTTCTCACAGTGCTTCCTTTCACCATCTCTCTTGCCCTCTTTTGGATGCTCTCTAATATCTTTGTATCTTTATGTTGTGGTGTCCAAAACTGCACACAGGACATCACCTGATCTTACCTCTACTGGGCATACACATTCCTTTCTTGAAACATCTCCAAAGAAGATCCCTCTTCAGCCAATCTGGTCTTCTGCTTCATCTGCTTGACTTCCAACCACTTGGAATTGCTTGCTCCTACGGCCTACAAGGTGGTGCTTAAAACTGACCACGACTGATGGACCTGAGCACCTTCAAAGGCATTTTCCCAGAGAACCTTACTCACTAGTGCCCTGAGCAGCCTGTTCTCCCTCGAAGTCTTAATGGTACTTTTCCTACCATCAACAGAGATTTTTAATTCAATTACTTCGTGGTTGCTGTGACCAAAACAGCCACCAGTCTCCATTTTTCTCATGAGACCCTTTCTGTTAATGAAAAACTAATCAAGAAGGGCATCTTTCATAGTTGACTTTCTTAGCACCTGTACCATGAAGTTGTCATCCAGGTGATTTAGGAATTTTCTGGACCTGTTAGTGCTAGCTGCGTGATGCTCCCTGTCAATTTGCAGCAGGTTGAAGTCCCCCATAAGGACAAGGGCAGTTGATTCAGAGGTGTCTCTTAGCTCTTTGAAGACTAATTCATTGGTGTCATTGTCCTGGCTAGTCAATCTATAAAAGATTGCCATGATGACATCCATGCTATTTGTTAACAAGCTCTCCTTATCATCATCACACAAGGTACTTTATGTTCTGAACCTGATGCAGTCCATGTAACATATCAGGATGGACCTTAGTTTCTCTAGACTTGTGCTCACCAGCAGATACTATATTTCTGCCTTGCAAAATGATGAGATATTCAATCATGTAAAAATCATATAAAGTACACTTGTAATTTATTTCTGCCAAGCTCATGTACCTCAGGCAGCCTATCTGATCCTTCATAAACAGTCATTTGCAAAAAACCCACTACCCAAAAAAGGTCTGTAATTAACTGTTAATTCAGAAGCCACATCATATTGGTGATCATATCCAGCATAGAAAAGGCACATGAAATTGTAAGGGTGTCAGGGATGAGCAGAGCCCAGTCCTTTGTTATCCACAGAGCAGCTACATTATGGAGTGGAGTTTCTCCTACAAATCTACAAATCTCTTGCCTGAAGACAAGCCTTGTGTTCCCAGGCAAACAGTAACAAACTATCAGGACCCTCCAGCTAGACAGCCTCACCTTTAGATTTTAAAACCCATTTACCAGAAGGGACTGTTTGTCTCTCAGCAGCCACATCTCCATTTCCAGCTGGCTGCAGAGTTCCCAGCCCACAGATGGGAAAACAGAGGGGCAGCACTCAGCAGATGGTGGGGGCAAGGGACAGCCACGTCTTCCCTTTTAGCTGCAGCTTTTACTAAGGGCGAGAAAGAATCGCTCATGATTTTCAGCCTTGGAGCCACATTACAAAAATCAGCAATGTATTCCAGGTGCTTCCCACTTCAAGAAGGTTTTGCCAGCTAGCCATATGCTGAGAAGCTACAGCACTTCAAACCTTGCAAATTGTCCAAATAATTAATACAAATTCAACCTAACAGAACTTACAGAAATCCTTTACTGAACTTTTCTTTTTCTCCATGTTCTCACATCATAAAAATGAAGTGATTAAACAGAACAGGTAACATCTTAATTTCTGAAGTGTCATTGATTAAATATTCCCAGTAATGTGAAAAAAAACCCAAACCAAAACTCTCTCTCCCATACTTATATATTTGACTGGGTTGACTATTGGCTTGAATACAAACACCGTCTCAGTGCCTAGAAAGCCAGGCTCACACCTCCTCTGGATCACCAGGCTGAAACTGAGCTGCTGTTGCATCCTGCTGAACCTGACCCACCACCTGTAACAGGATCCTCTAGATCTTTTTTTTTTCCCCCTCTCTTCTTTTTAAGAATTGCTTATTTCACAAGTTACAGCTTTTTCTCCCAAGAACTTGCTACGCTACATTAAGATTTCCAAAGGCAGATAGTTTACATTACATGAAATATGACAGTGGCTATATTTCAAGAGATCTTTAACAAGGGTGGAGGTCAGCCTGGTTTCCACTGTGGGAGCTTGATACTTTCCCTAGAGGTGCCTAACCCAGTAAAGGTTCAATGGTTTATGCATATAAAAAAAGACAAAACTGTACCAACCATATTTTATACAACAACTGATCCTTTTTCTTCCCCTCTTTCAGCAGCAAGAGGCTACAGAAAACTAAACTGGCCTGGTTCCACTGTCATTTACACTTGGACCAACAAGTGGGGCATGCAAATGAGTGTCCTTCCCATGGAATCTAGTGTATTTGGGAAGGGGAAGAGAGATTGATACTAATCTGGATTTTAACCTGCAGTGTACTCAAGGTGCATCAAGAATTTTCACTGCACAGTCTTAGTTTCCCCTTAATTTAAAGTTAAAAAAAAATCAGTTTCTTCTCATATTCCTATTTCTATTTGCAAAACCTGAGAGAGGAAAAAAGAAAGAAAAAAAAGAAAGATCTGCAGAAAATCACTTCTCCCTATTATTTTATACTTTATTTATTTATGCTAAACCATATGCAATTATATATACATATATAGAGATGTACATAAATATTTTATACACATTTGTATGTAAATGAGACATTATTCTATGGTTCACCATTTTCCTGACTGACAGCCATAGACTGGGGAATGACTAAATTCCTAGCTAACCGTAATAGGCCAATATTTCTGAAATACCCCATTTCCTGTCTTAGCCTTTCTTGTTCTCTTTATTCCCAAGGAAAAGCTACTGTGAGGAGGATGGACCTAACTCAATGCTACCAGGAGCCTGACCTGACAAGAACAGAGTTCTGCAAACAGATGTATGAGTTTCTTGGTTTAATCGGCCCTTAAGAGAAAGGTCTGCACTGTAGGAATCTTTTATACATTATCTGGTTTTAATTAGGGGCTTTACTATCCATCAGCTTAAGGGCTCAATGAAAAGGCCATTACTAAGAAGGTATTAGATAGTGCTTTTACAAATCAGAATTACTACTCAAAAAATATAAACAGGGATTATCAGGGACTAGAGAAACCTTAATCACAGGCAACTTGGTTTTGTTCTGACTCATAGAAATATCAGTCCTGAGCATGCAACTGAACGACCAGAGACTGAGCAGGAAGATTTGGTGCCCAAATTTCCTATGTGCATAAACTAGCACCAGACAAACAATAGATGGGGAGTGGCTTGAGGAGCAACCCTTCTGCATTTTCTACAAATGCTTAATATCCAGGAGAACCTAGAGTTGGCATTGAACCTAGACAATGACATCATTTACCTAAAAGACACTGAGTTTTGTCATCTGCCCTAGTTTCTAACACCTTCCAGGCCTTGCCCAGTAGATCATTTCTCAAAGATGGATGCAGATCATGTTCTTTCCACTGATTCTGCTCAAACCATATCTGTTCTAGACGTTCCTAAAATGTAACTGGCAATTGACTTCATCTTTTGAACTTGCATAATGAATTCCTTCTAGTTAAGTGAGACTTAATGCACAGCTGAGTGCAGAGAAAATACAGGGCAACTTACTAATTTTTTAAAATACAGTGAATGCTATTTTCCTAAAAAATAAGAGGAGTAGCAGGAGTAGTCTAATACAGGAATTGCATTTACTACGGAGAAATTTTTTAAAATATGTATGATCTGTCACTGTACATGCTCAGTTTCTTTGCATATGAACATAAAAACTGGCATTACATTTCCTGTTTATGACGTCTCCTACCAGTGAAGAGCAAAACAGATAAGGAACAACTGCCGTAGAATTATTAGTTTTCTTTGATTACCAAAACTTGCTTATTCAGTGTCAGAAGAAAGTGATGCAGTTATTTTTTTCACCTGTCATAGAAGAATGGCTATTCCTTCCAGTGGTTTTTGATTCTCAGACATCAATTCCTCCCTCATAGCTGGTACACTACTCTACAGTGCATTTGTAATCACTGGTACACCATGAGTTTTCTTTTTAAGTTTATCTTTCACACGGCCTTTAGAAAGCCCTATGCATCATTTCAGGTTACTGCCTCCATGTAGTTCTATTTCTAAGTAATACTTCTGTTAAAACTAGAGATAAAAGAGATAATTTTGCTGCTAAAAAGATGTATTTTGACTTCAATATTACGGAGTTCAAGCGTACAAAAAAAGAACTGGGCATGATTTGATGCCAACTATTGACTCTAGAAAATAGTTTTCTGTGCTGCTTCAAAAAATTTCTCGGGAAGTGGAAGAGTCTGAATGAAAAGTAGGCTCAGTAAGAAGCATGCTGTCACCCAGCTTCCTTCCAAGTATCCTTATCAGTCGGTCAAGATAATTCCATTTGACTCGTGGAGACAAACAGCAGATCACAGGTGATTCAACACAAGCTCTGTAAGCACATTCCTACTGATAACCCTCAATTTCAAAAAAAACTCAAATAATTTACAGAATAAGGGGCAAAATTAATTATTCTGTATGAGTCACTCAGCAAACTCAGAGTCTCAAAGGACTTCAGCTTGGCAGAACGCCAATATAGGAACCACCTGGTCCATCACTGTACATTTTGGGTCAGGTTTCTATAAATGACCATGTTTAAAGAATTTGAAGAGCTTTGTTTGATGGTGCAATGCATCACCTAATCTTCTTGTAGACCAATTAGTGCACAATTATTTGGCATAATCGGGTATCACTTCTCATTTGCCCATTCAGTAGTGGGAAAAATGGAGTAGGACAGAGGTTAAAAAGAGAAAACCTTTCGATGACTGACCTTCTCCAGGGCCTTTGCATGCAGTGCTCCAAACTTATTGCTGCCAATTTATTAGTATTCTTCTATTGTAGTGTCTAAACTATCACATTTTTACTTAAGAGAAATGAAGACCAGCTGAAAGTGGTGCTGTGATAACTGTGGTATTTGCACATCTTTGAA
Organism: Serilophus lunatus; assembly: GCA_013399895.1. Classification (NCBI taxonomy): domain Eukaryota; kingdom Metazoa; phylum Chordata; class Aves; order Passeriformes; family Eurylaimidae; genus Serilophus; species Serilophus lunatus. The sequence continues at coordinate 36,574 of VXBA01002519.1, forward strand.
CAATGCTTTGTAGTAGGAAAAATGGATGTCCTAAAAAATTAAAACCACAAGGGGTTACAGGATTTTAACAGATTTCAGTGAAGCAAAGCTATGAAGTGACAGCACAGAATCCATTTGCTGGATAAATTACTTGAGTCCATTTTGCATTATAATGCTTCAGTGCAGGTATTATCATCAAAAATGTCTGTTCCTCCATCTACACCTCTGTGAGTTTGCAGCCCTTATTCAGGAAATTATTAATTCCAGCAGGAGGAAGGATGGGGCCAAATAACCTAATTAGCTTGAAATGAAGCCTGATCATTTAAAATAAATCACACATATGTTTGATATAAAGGGACTGGACTGATAAAGGCTTAATTTCATGGAAAGATACTATAGTCCCAAACACAAAGTAGACAGCTACACTAAGGTAACAAAGGCTTATTATCGTATTATCATAAGGTATTATTATTAATACCCTCATTATAAGCACACTTCAGGCATTATGATCTGACGTCAGGCTGAACTACCAGATCCTGTATTTTACTGTCGCTAAGATAAAGCTCCAAAAAGTTCTCACAAGGGCTAATTCTTAAAGCTTCATTTTATCAACATAAAAGTCACCATGTTCAATATTTACAGGTGGTTTTGCACATCTGAATATCTTAACATTTGTTAAGGACACTGATAACAGGATACGAGGTTTATCTGTCCTCAGAAGTTCTGGCCTGGCATTAGGAAGAAGAGAAACATACATGAAAGCAAAAGCCTACATTCTGGAATCTCACTGCTGTCTCCTCTGCTTAGACAGCACTCAAAAACATCGCTTCCAGGGACTACTTCCCTTGGCATCTGGTGTGTGTTTTCTAAAGATATGTTGGATGAAGAGCAATTCAATTACTGCTGTGAGCATCACTACCTTACTGAGCAATCGAAGGCGGGTTTCCACAATAAAGAGTGAGGATGTGCATTAATATTTCATCAAAAGCAGTCATTTATTTCTGGCTTACAAAAAGCAGCATCAGACAAAGTCGTAACATAATATGAACCAACTGGGGTAATCAATGGAGGCAGAGGAAGAGCACAGGAACTGTGCCATGTATTACTGTGTGTTAATGCCCTTTTCTAATAAAAGTGATAAAATATAAAGAAAACGGGGAGATATGGGTAATGGAGGTTTTCCAAAAGTATTAACTCTGGTGGGATCACAACATAAATCACTATTTTGAGGAATTTACAACCATGCTCCGTTAAACTTCCACGAGTCAACCAGCATTACTGCACACATGTACCTGCACAGACACACTATTCCCTCCTCCTTTCTATAGCCAGGATCCATCATCATGTAGTCCATACCACAACTACTTTTGAGTCAGACTACGACGAAATGCTGTCCTGGCTATGCCAGCGCACACGGCCTTGCCACCCCATCCACTTCTCCCTGTAGCAGGTGTAGTGGTTTGGCAGCACAGAATGCAGTCTGAATCATCCACCCCTTGAATTCAGATGTTGCTATATCCATGATGCCCACACATTCCCCTAAAGAAAGTGGTTGTGGACAAGTCCAGTAAGACTACTGAAGTTAAACTGCAAGTTGTACTTAGAAGTAACAACTGAAGGATGCTATTTTACAGATACTATCACTTATAGTAATACATTGTGTATCCTGCTGTAGTTCAGCCTATTAGAAAAAAAAATGGATAAAGAACTAAGAGTAAAGAAACACAGCAAAATGCTCCTCCATTTTCTATAAAATTACATTCTAGAAAATCCATGACACTACATTTTCTGAAGTTCCAGTGGAAACAGTCACACAAGGCAGATATTCCTTCAGAACTTGCCACTGCACACTGAAAAAATGGATAATACACAACAGTAAAAGTGATTTAATAGATTGTTTCACAGTTACAGTTAAAAGAAAAGCAAATCATCAACAAAATGGGGAGGTAGCCTGACTAATGGAACATCCATAGGTTTCTGTGATCTCAAATGTTCTAAGAAATTTTGATCATAAAAAGTATTACAGCTCTTCTCCATGTAAATTTTCCAGTCATCTAAAACTAGTTGCTAGGCCATGCTAACTAGTAAAATATCTTTGTTTTAAAAATTATTAGTACTTTTGTAGCAATGGGAAAAATCACATCGCTAAGATGCTTTACCTTGTTTTATTTCTGCAGGTTTTATTCTTTCCTGTACAGCTGATTTCTCCCCACAGCATTTCGACCTTTATTGCTTGCTGACAACACGTCTACCAAATAGCTTTTTGCTGGGGTAGCTGAGGTTGAGCCATCTGTTTTTTCTCTAGAGAGCAATGCCTTATTCATAATGGCATCTTTCTGTTTCCTTGGGGAATAGCACCTGCATGCTGATTTCCTGTTTGACTCCAACATACATCGTCACATTTCGACAACCGATCCCTCCCCTTCATGTCTCAGAACACCCTGCGCTCTGGAGACACCAGTGCATCCTTCATCCTTGGCAGAGGCCAAGGGGCTTCCTCGTGGATCATGGGCAGGCTGCGATCAGCCTGCAGACTGGAGTTGGAGTAGACAACAGAAGGTATCTGAGGACGAGAGAAGAGAAACCATAACCTTGGAAATCCCAGAGTGTTTCTGTCCGTTGCAGGGAAACAGGCCACTCTACGCACTGTGGCTCATTTCAGTCATAGCTCCCCATATAGTTGTACAAGAGGCCCATGTCCTGCTTTCATTGGGATTTAATTAAAGCTCACGCCATTTACATAAAAAAAGTAATTTCCAAGTTCACAAAGCTACTTGCACAGAGCTACTGGCATTCTGCTCTCCATAATAGTTTTCTTTATGCCAGTATTTTCATTGGTACTTTTTATGTCCGTATGACCACGAGAGAGGAAAGGAAACTTGATTCAAACTATTGCATATATCCCCTGGACTAACTAGCATGTTATCAGAATTCTGAGACACCATCTCATTGTATAATAAATACCTTAACTAAAAGGACACTTCAGTATATAGCACGTTTTTTTCATTAATGCCAAAATGGGAAACTATGTTTTTATTTGTTTTATTAAGTTTATTTTGATACAAGATTATGACGGAAAGTAATATATAAAGAAAAGTAAAGTAATATTTGTAACTACTCTGCCTAACTGGTTCTAGTAATTGAATACTTGAAGTTTGTTTCCATACAACTATGGAGAGGTTACGTTGTCTCAGAGAGGGTGAAATCTCTTGCGTGTTTAGTTTAGCAGCAGACTGTCACAAATGCAATTGCAATTGATCAGCTCTGTTCTTAAAAGGATTCCTGCAGTTAATGGAAATTACTATAAAGAGCTTCAGGGCACAGGAATAATTGGATCACTAAAAAAATAAAAATGGAGGGAAAAAAAGGTAGGATAAGATCAACGTAACAACTATTCTTTTTTTTTTTTGGATGAATTCATGAAAAGTTCAAAGAAATTAACTGAAAATGATCTATATTTAGCAAAATTCAAAAAGAAAAAGAATGCACTGATTATTTCAGATGTGAAGCATTCCTGCTCCTGTCTAAAAAAGAATCCTGTAGTCATCAGCTCATCCTCAAAACAGAACAAAAAATCTCTAAGTCTTAACTGCTGCCAAAAATTCACCTTGGGATATTAAAAAAACCTAGATAAAAATTAGAAAAAAGCTACTAATTTTAAAACTTGTCTCATGGTATGTCTCCTCTTGAAGAATCTCAAAATTTCTAACACAGTTCTTTTACACACATATTCTCTCATGAACTCTTATGCTGATTCTTTATTATTCTGAATAAAAATAGTATTAATTCATGTGATCTTATTTCACCTTCAAATCAACTTTAAGACCACAGAAAACTATCCTTTTCAGGTATCTTCACTGTGCTGAAGCCAAATTTGGAGAGAAATGAGAGTTGATTTATGCACCTCTTCATAACAGGCAAGTGGGAACAGAAAATTTCCCCAAACATAAATGACTACCACCAGGCAGTAGCATTTTATCATCGAAATGCAAATTTATTATAACTGCAGGATCACTGGTATATTTTTTCTTCAAATTGCACATAAAAACAAATGTAAGACTGTTAACAACAGTTTTCAGCCTTTGGGTTTTTGAAGAGTTATTTATTTATTTCTAAAATTAACACATTATGCATTATCCCCTCGTTGACATTAGTCCTCTTGAAAAAGTTCCAGAAATGCAAATACTATAAATAGGCCAGGTCAGGAACAGTTACTTAATATAAAACACTTTTTACTTAAAATAATATTAGTTTTGCACTGTACATTTTTAATGAGCCTTAGCTACTTCACTTGTATCCATTAAAAAAAATAAATCAAAGGACTCTGAAAAGTGATAGTGGTGTAAGATTGCTCTGAAATGACCCCTCAAAAAAATGAGCATTTATTGACAAGCTCCTGCATCTAAATATAGCTCTATTAGGACATGAAGAAGAATGTGTAAGATGGGGCCATTGCCCAAAGAAGTTCCACTGTCTTTCAGGAGTGATCACCATGGAGCTTTATGGGAAACATGATGCTTGCAAGGAGCTCCAGAGCCACTACAGTGACGATGTTAAAGCATATAGGATTTGGTGGTGCTGTACCTGTCCTATAGCTTTTAAGGAGACATTGACTCCCAGCGGTTGACACGTGCGAGCCGGAGCTGAGAAATCTCATTGCTCTCATCTCTTTCTGGCAAAGCAACCCCTAAAGCTTGTGGGCTCCCTGAAGTATGTGTCGTATGACTCCTAAGTACACTCACACACTGGTATTCAGACTGTAGGGTCAGGAGGGTGGGCTGTGCCCATCCATCTCTAGACCTAGTGCACTTCAAGACAACCACTTCCTCAGGATACACCAAAAAGAAAGCGAATGATAAACACAAGCAATGAACACTAACACTGCCTTTGATCCCATTTCACCTCCAGTTCTAGGCTTCTCACAACAAGAGGAGGGAAACAATTCCAGTGAATTGTAGCCATTGGTCTCCTTAATGTACCCAACACGAGCATGTTTGACCAGCTGAGACACTGCCCAGGAGCAGCTGCCACCTGGATCATTTACTTCAGGCTGAACAGCAGGCCAGGGAACAAGATAGGAACATCCAGAGGGACCATTCATACTGGCCAACTTTTGGCACATAATTTAGATTGCTGCTCTTCCGCAAAAGACTTACTTTTTCTACACTGATTACAGAGGGACTCTGGGACACTATCTGGATACTGCATTTATTTAGGTAAGATGACATGAATACTCAAACATATCCTAGCATCACAGACACAAATCATTTGGAAAGTGACAACTATTTGGATGGTCCCTAATGAATACAGAAGCCCAAGGCAGCTCTAGAAGTCCTTGGTTTCTAACAAAGGTTACAAACGCAGCATCTCTCTACTCAGTACTCACAGAAAATGCTGGCTGGCTGAAAGCGATGGAGGGGTCACAAAGGGCAACCCTGAAATGTTTTCAGGCATGAAGAGATTGGATCTAAAATTATTTGATGAGAATTTCCTCACTACAGGAAGCACAGTTAGAGGCATCCATGGTGATAGATGAGAGTCAGCAGGAGCAGAACAAGTTCTGGAGCTCAATGACCCATGCAAAGGCAAATCACTGTCCTTCTCATAGGCAGGAGAGCTGGTAAAGCTAGCAGAAAAAACACAGCACCAAATCAAAGCTGTGACACTGGTACATGACATTTCTAGAAAAGTAACCTTCTTGCAGGGTCATTCCTTTCCTTTTTCTGTTTTACCCATAAACTCTTTTGCCTCTTGGAACTAGAGAATTCTTCGGTAGCGGAAGTAGTGAAACTCAGTAGAAACATGGGTTAATGCAAACCTTGGTGAGCGAAGATGCTACTACATTGAAGAAGCTTTCACAGTATGGTCTATGCTATATTTTAGTTAGTATGATTCAAAAAGACTCATCTTCGGTGTTCCATAAGACTCTGCGAAACACTAAAGATTGTATTTTCTGTAGCACTAACGATACAGCTAAGCAAAAATTTGTCATTTTGCCTCAATGTCTAGACATTTATTTAATCTTCTTTTACATGTTTTCAATTATTTTTACAATATTGATTCTGTTTTCTATTTATGTTTTTTGCTTTTCCACAAATCAGCCCACCTAGAAAAAAATGAAAATATTGTGATATGTACCAATTTGAAAGAGTATAAACTAGCATAATGCTGAATTCTAGAAAGGATTGCTATTAAGCCAAAAAACATCACCTTCCTCCAACATTAAAAGCAAACAAACAACAAACACAGTGGTGTCAGAGATAAGAATCTTTTAATTCATCTAGATATTTTTAACATAAATACTAGCATTTATCAAAAAATAAAGGGAAGTTAGCTTCTTAAAGCTTTTCTTTTTATAATCATGGTTATTACTCTACTGGCATTTACTGTTCTAGTGAAATGTATGCTGTTGCCCATGAATTACCATGTAAAAGCCACTGCTAAAATATCTGTATTATGTATGCAGTCAAGAAACAGATCTAAATCTTTGTCAACCAAACCCAAATTTACTTTAAAATAGCATTAACCTTGAATATGAACCATCTCTTCAGTCACCAAAAATTCTTGAGATCTCCTCTGCACAACCAACCATTTACATAATTATTGAACAGCCTTATCAGTTATTTCACTGGAAAGGCCAGGGTGCCATTAACTTTTTTTAATCTGATTTCACGCCCTTCAGTATTTTTAATAATTTTTGCGAGGGTCAAAAATAACACACCTCTTGGCAATGGATTTTAACCTTCTTCAAAAAAATTACTCAATAACACCCACTCTTCCATCCACCTGGAATGCCAACGATTCAAGTCACATTTTTGATAATGTCAGAAAAAAAAAAAAAGCGCCTCTTCCTTGCAAAAAAACTTTGTCCTTGTTCTTCATCACCATTGTCTCCAAAAAATTGAAAGCTCAAAGTTAAATCCAGTCTCCCTTCTGAAGGTGGGACTCACCTGACCAAAACATATCTCCTCCTGGCTCCCTTCACAACCAATGGAGTCCAACTTCTACTGCTCTTCTCCCTTATCACAGAACCACAGAATGGGTCTGGTTGGAAGGCACCACTGTGGATTAACGGGTCCAACCTCCCTGCTCAAGCAGGGCCATCCTAGAGCGCATGGTACACAGTTACATCCAGACAGTTCCAGAACATCTCCAGGGAGGGAAATTTCACAACTTCTCTGGGCAATTCTTCCAGTGCACAGTCCCTCACACTTATCTAAAGCAGGTAGGTAAAATGGGCAGGATATTTCCTTAGAAGTACCTCTTTGCATTAACTATGAAAATAAATAGATAAACAACCATGGATGTGATTGTCCAAAGTACAGACATCTAACATCAAAATTGAAATGTATCTCACCCTCACTTCCAGAAAAGCCTCTGACCACACAAGCCATGTACAAACCATTTTAAGGAGACCATCAGAGAATTTTATTTCAGGCTTTTTTCCTTTAAATATGATTCACAGGAAAGCAGTAAGTGATTTCTTACAAAGTAATGATACAAACAAATAAACAAACAAAAAGCACTGTTCTACCAAAACATATCTCAGAAGAAATCCCTCAACAGAAAGGAGAATTAAGCTATGCTGTCCTGCACATTTATTTCCTATTCTGTAAAACAAATAATTCACTGCACTGGACACATTCTTTGCCTGGAGCTTTCCATCCATAAGGTTTAAGATGACTGCATGGAAAGCACTGAAAAGCACTACCATTTATTCCTCTATTACTTGGACAAATTCCCTCTCAGGCACAAGAAATGAGGGCAAAAGGCCACAATGGTTTCACATAAACTATGGAAAGAATATCTAAAATATATCATTAAGTCAAAGCTTTCCAGCACAAGAGAAATTGAAGTGGATAAGTACAGCAGCGTTTTCCATTACAGCCATCTAGACAGAAGCTGTTGGTTCAGTCATTTAAGGGAAAGAATTAAGCATAGTCCTGTTTCTCTGTACGTATACCAAAGGAAAAAGAAAGAAAAGGGCCCCAAATACTGCACAACTGGGCTGCATCCCTGTAAAAGTTGAGCCAAGCTCACTTGCTTCTGTGTATGGTTCTCTAATACATCAAAAGCAGCATGGACACTGTTTCATGTTCCAACCAGTCAAGACTGGGCAAAGCTCATTTCTTAAACTGTGGGTAGGCCCCTAAACTCAGCAAAAAAATTGAGCCTCCTCTTTCACATTTATTAGTTACATGGAGCACCTTCTCTTGCTTCCTACTGTTACCAACCCGAATAAAGCAGTTGTTGCAAGCCAAATGCCTGTCCTTTTGTTAGATGTTGTGGATATCAATGTCTAATATTCAGTTGATGAATGCTGTCCTGTGTTCTTTTCACTGGGAAAGGCAGAAAAACAGTAACTGTTAATAATGTCCATGAATTAATTCTACAAAAGAAAGAAAAGATGAGCTCAAGGTTTTTCCAATTAAAAAAATAAATAAATCAGCACTTAAAGGAGCTGATTAAAATGGGACATGACAAAAGGCCAAAAGTGGACAGACGCATTCTGTGTCTGACATTGGGTATGTGAATCCCAGCTATGGCACTGTGCCGAGTGCCACGTGCACCTGCTGGAGGCAGCCCTTGTCCTGGGAATGTGTCCTCTTCAGCCACATGCTTTCCATTTTCCAAACGCAAAATAAGAGAAGGTTTTAAAATATTCCCATTGCCCAAATTTGTTATTGATCTACTGGTTTCTCAGTTTAAAAGTGATTTCTCCTTTTAAAAGGAAAATAAATATTATAAAGGCTTAGAAATTAACTTTTTCATGCCTCCAAAAATTTCAAGTCAATATTGGACATACATTGTCACACTCTGACTCCCCAAAAGGCTATTTTTTTCAAAACTGACATGCAGCATTTGTTCAGCATCCTGCACAGAATTTTTGCTTTCACTACAGTGGAAAGGCAGTGGATGAAAGAGTTGAAATAAAACCCCTTCTGTGTAACCATGTATGTTTATTATGATAAAAAAACACTAAAATTAAATTACATTATCCTAAATTGCTCAATTAAACTAAATTACAAATAAAGAACTTTGTAGTGTATAGTTTTATGGTACAGGAAAAGTAATTCAAAATCTAGTCCTCAGGGAGGAACACACTGCTGGAATAAAATCATGAGATACTACATGATTCAAGCAAATTTTATTTCTCACTCACAAACATTTGAATGTAACACTGGACTGTGAAAATAATCAAGAATGGTAAACTTCAAAATGCATTCTGCTCTGCTAAACTGAACTGATTGGAAGTCTTGAGTTAGTCAGCAAAAGAAAGCCATTGGGACGACAGGGATTTATCACGTCTGAGGACAAAGCTTTGAACGCTGAAATTGAAGTTTGAAGAGAAGCTCCAAAGATGACCAGTTTTGCCTAATACTGTCTCCATGTTTTAGTATTTTATTTGAGATGAACATTAGGAAGAAAATACTTCTGGCAAAAAGAAGGAAATGATGAACCATCCATTGTGTCCTGAATAAGCAGAGAAATAATTTCACTTTTGTCTTTAAGCACAGGGAACCTGATGATGCACATAAATCCTCCACTGAAGCCAGAATGTCCCTGCACACAGCTAGGGGAGATATATCCACTCTATGTGTAATTCCATGTAGAGATGAAAAATTAAAAAAAAAAAAAGTTTTTAAGAGAACCTTAAAACATTTTTTTTGGTTTTTTTTTTGAGAACAAGACCCAAAGTGTTTTACTGAACTGAAAATGCCAGGCACCAAATTGAGTACAGAGTCTCCTTTCGCTTCAGAGGGCTCTGGATGAGCCCTTCATGCATCACCACAAACTTGCAGTTGAAATTCATCAGTAAACGAAAGCACGGTTCTGCTGCCCATGTGTGACAGGCTTCCATTTGTCAGTGTGCCCAGAAATTAATAAAGTCAACTGCAAATGTTTAATTTCAGATTAAAAAAAAAAATTAAAAAGCAACAATCCATCAGTTTTGTATAGTAGCATTAAAATGTTAGGAATTATGTAGAAGTGAAAAACGGGAAAGAAGGAAATAAGCTTTCAAAGGAATTTTAAGTAAGTGGAAGTTGTGCAAAGCTCTGGAATCTTAGATGTAAATTCCAGCGAGAATAAGAGTTGAAAGCAAGAAATGAAACCTCAAAGATGAAAAGTCAGTTCATTTTAACACGTGTCTACAGAACTCAGCACAAGATTTTTTAAACCAAAGGAATGTAGTACATGAATATGAAACAGTCTCTTTTTCTTCACTGTAACCATTCTTTAATTAGTAGTAATGAAAATTGGACATTTTCTCATGGAAGTGTTTTCCATTGGAAACTTGATCCATAGAACATACATTTTTCATGGAAACATATACCTCTTCCTTGACAGGAAAGATTTTCCCGTTACATGTGGAATTACTTATCACAGACCAGAATGTTCTGAAGCTCAGTGTTAAGGTGCCCAGCAAAAGCCAGTCTGCTCTCTGCATGATGAAAAAATCCAGGCTTGAATCTGCCCACTACAGTGCTGGATATTATGGGAAGGGTGTTGTGCTCCACTTAGTCTGAATAGCTAAATATCTATTGAAGCAGTGAATTTAATGTGGGGCCCTGTGTTGCAGATGACCTCACTGGCTATCAGAATATAGATTCAATCTAATTCTCTCCTGTTGGACCTGGTAAGTTTTGTGATAATTAGACATTCAGGGAGACAGTGTGACTGTGCACAGTATTTTGGTATTTATTGTATTGGGACGCTTTACTAGTGCTCATTTATCACAGCAATGCCTGAGAAAATGTCTGAAGGCAGTGGAGTACTATTTCCCTTCTGATAGATGAGTTACTAACTACTGTCACATAAGACACTCTTTTGCAGTGTGAGCTTGGGTGAGACAGTGGTGGACCCAAACTTAAGGTACTAAAAGGAGACAGAGAGTGACATAGTGTCCTGTCCCATCCTGACACCAGGAATCAGTGCAGGTTCTCCTTAACATCCAGGTAAATTACTTCTTGTTACAGAAACATGCAAGACTTGATACTTGCAACTCTAATAACACCGTAAAAATAAATATTTTTAGTGTGATACAGAATATCACTCAGTAAGTAAAAATAATCAGAAAAATAATCCTGTGGATTTACTATACTATATGCCCATTTTAAGCATCTTTACTTCTGCTTATGAAAAATGTCAGGGTCATTAAGATAAGCTATTTTTATGTCCTCATTTTGCAGTGCATTGTGTATGTTAAAGTGCAAAATATAATATGAACCTGTATTCTGTGTTCTGCTGTGGTATGCACTCAATATTATACAAATGTGTAACATACAATATTTCCCCACCTCTCCAACTTTTAATGAGCAAGGATCTACTTGAGTACTACCAAATATTGTCTGTATACTTTTAAAGGCCTTGTTTAAAATAATAAGAGACACAACATCGTAAGGGAAAACAAGAATTTGACAGTTACTGAAGTATTGCAAGGGAATTCTTGTGTCTTCAAGTTGCCAAATTCAGATTCCTGTCCTTAGCAATGTCTCCAAGTAGGTGCTACTCCAAAATTAGGAAATATATTCCCAGCATCCAACCTATTAAAGATAATTTTGAACAGAACCGGGTGTGAAACAGGGTGTATCCCATGTTGTCTTACACAAGTGAAACACAAGTGACTAACTCCCTTTTGAATACAAGTATCAGTGAGTTGACCTAAATCTTAAAATGATTCACTGGAGACTTCTTTTTCCTAATTTCTTCAGAAATCTGAGACAATGCATTGTGCAGGAGAAAAAATGCAGAATTCATTTTAAAGTGAAATGGAATAATATGTGCTGTGTTATCCACTCAGATAGTTAGTCAAAATATCAGGCAAGTGTTTTTTGCATAGAGCACTGATGCACTTTGCTGTAAGCTCCTGAAACTTAAACCCTGACCAAAACAACAGTAAAATGGCCAACTCCACTGATTTGCTTGAAGCAACATGCATATTCAGTGATGGAACATATTTTATAACTACACATTGAGTCCCACTAAATACTTTGAAAATTACTAACTTAATTGACTAGTGAAAACATGAGGATCCTAGAAGGAAGTACAAGCACTTACCTTTTTATCACACATTGGTGTAAAAGCAACTGTGTACTCTGACAAGGTCACGTCATTCACCAAGTTTTTCACCTCTTCATCAAATGTAGAGTTAGTAATTCCTTGCCTGTGAAATTCGTCATGCATCCTCATAATGAAGTTGTTCCTTTCTTGGCATTTTTGTGTGAGGCAAGCCAACTTAGCCTGTATGGTGTGAACACATATATATTTTATGATTCTATGATTTCACTCCCTTTGATACTTCAAGATTATATTTTGTGTCTGATCCGTAATTTCACGTGTTTTTACCAAAAGCTATAGATTGCATTCCTATGTTTCTACATCATTAGGTGCCTCTGCACCTTGCAAGAGCAATATGATGCCCATATAAACTGTAAAGAGTTGTTCCCTTTCCATGGGCAAGGTCCTCCTTTTGACAGGATGAAGAGTACTCATCACAACAATGTCAGCAAGTCCTTGCCTAAGCCTAAAGCCCACTAGCACACAGCTAAGTCGGGCGACTGCAAAAGGAGGCACAGGCACAGAAGTCTGTTAGCAAAGGGATACACCTTTCAGTGGGTCCAGCATTGGTGTTCAGGAAAACACGGTACCTTCAGAGGAGCTAATGTCAACTTCACTTCAGAATTTCTCTTCTGAACTTCTTTTTCCTGAAAGGTTAAAAAGTATCCAGCATTAATTTATTTAAGAATCACTTTCAAACAGGTTAGTAGTTTTTTCATGTTTGTTTTGGACCTGACTTTGAGACATACACTTTGCATATTTGTGTGACCCTGTATCACAAATAAGATGAAGTAGTGTAAGGAGTAGGTTGTATAAAGATAGGTCCTGGCACCCAAACACTGCCCTACTCATATTAACATTGGTCTTATGAATTAAAAAAGGCTTTTGGATGTTTTTAGAAGGAGCCTTATATCAGTGAGGTTATTTCATCAAAGCAGCATCACATTAAAGACTCTAATTAAAGACTTCATTATGCACTTATGTTCCTATTTACTCTGTGAATCTTTCAAAACACCGTGTGGGGAAAAATAATTCCTTTTCTTTTCAATACTATGATGTAAAATTGGAGAAATAAGGAGGGATTTTTCACATGTGTATTCCATTATGAAAACTGAACAGCAACCTTCTACTTAACGCAGTTGATGCATGTCCTCTACTAGGAGGTGAACCTTATGAATAAAATGTTTATTATTCATGGTAAATCTGCTTTCTGATTATGCAGGAAAAAACCTAGTATCTTGCCAGGTACAATCAATTTCCATTATGGATCAATATAGTATAATTTGACAATATAGTACAGACTCCTTTGCATTCATTCTGGCAGACTATTTGTATTTCTGTAAGTCTACAGTAAATACATTTCATGCATCATAAAAAACTCTTTTATGAGAACTTAATTATGCCAAATGAGATCACATGGTCCTGAGATAATAAATTATGGACTTGGGAAGAAACAGAGTAGGCAGGACATGGCTACATTGAGCTAGCAGTGAAAGAACAAAGGAGCTGGCAGTAGGTCCCTGAACTGGAGACATACAATTCTTGATGAGCCAGGGAATAACACATTTTGCTGATGCAATAGAACAATTAGGACTTGTCCTTTTGTATGGATAGCACATCTCACCTTTTACTCACCCACCATCTGATATGCACCATCCATCACTACAGACACCAGACACTATGAAACAATTTCGTTTTACCACCACCGTTCTTCTAAGAGGCATCCTAATCAATGCCCCAGAGAAGCCACTAAGCCTTGGTAAGGGCTGGTTTAAAGTAAATCACAGCACATGACCAGGCTAGGAAAAAGCAAAATAAAACACACAAAACAGCAAACAAACAAAAAAGAACCCAAAAAAGCCCAAATTTGTAGAACAGGTGGATTTACTGTGGAGAAAGTAGGATTAAACTTGTTCCCAGTATGGAGAAGAAAATAATTCCTTGTATTTCAGAGTACAGACAGAGAAGAAGCATGTTCTGCACACTGTATCAGGGTAAGGAGAACAAGGAACACTATTGAGAAAATGCCATTTACTAGCTGTTTCAGAGTACAATGGGCAATACCACTTTGGCTCACTTTGTAACTATGATTCCTTCTCAAAATATTGTTTCCAAGAAAACAGGAAAAAAAAATGTAAGGGAAAAAAAATCCTAGCAGGAATTTGTTTCCATCCAAGGGTTCAGTAGCTGCAGTCACACTTTGGCTTTGCTCTTACACAGTAAAACGGTTGCTTTGCAAATGTTAATGTCTGTACCTGCTCTGGTTTGCCAGGTGAGCTATAATGCATAGGTGTAAAATCTGCTTGTTTAAGTACAGTTGTTAATACATGGTGTTTCTCATCAGAATAACTATGTCAATTAATAAAAATCCAACTCACACACCTAACTGAAAATGTTCACAAAACTCTTATTACGTAGCCCTAGCAGCTGGATGAGGAAAAACACTGTCCAAATTCTCTTACTAGCTTACCTTTCCATCATCTGATACAGCGCAGCGAGAGAGTTGGGAATGTTAAAATCCTGCCAATTTAAGACAAGGAGGTGGCTTTGTAAATAATCTCAGAATCACTGCTTGTATTACACTAGGGGAATTAGGGCAGAGACTGAAATTTTATGATAGTCTATCACCTTTCCATGACATCAACCACCCAGGCAATTTATAACTTTTTCTTATTTCTCTGAAGTCACAGATGCTTTTATATGCCTGGAAACTATTTAATTATCCTCAGATTCATCCCTAGGAATGAAGACTATTTTGCTTCTTGCCTTTGAAAAGAAAGAAGTAGCATCTGAAGCCTAAAATCACATTTAAGCACACAGAAAACAACTTTTTGATACCTTTTCACATAGCTGAGCCTGAAGGCGTTCCACTTTGCTCTGCAAGTCATGAAACTGGTTTTGCAATGCAGCCTGGTCCCTCAGCTGTGCTTTCATGGTCAGCACTTGCTGCTGTAATCTCATATTGGCTATTTTATTCGACTCTTTTTCCTGGGCATCTTTCACAGTGTACACAGGCTAGAAAGAAAACACGTCTGATTTCAAACCTTCATAAATGTATTAGTACTGATATATTGCACTAATCTTAAAACTCTTCATAAACATGGAGTACTTGACTCCTGTGAAGGCAGGTGCAGGACTGGGATTTCACAATATTCCTTCAAGGTAAGTATTGTATTAGAGCAATTTTATATATGGGGAAACTGGGGCACAGGCAGATTAAGTGACCAACCAATGGTTACACAGTGAATCAGAAGAGAACTCAAAACTTCCCAGTTTCCTGCTCTAAAAAGAAGCTATATAATATGCTCCTTGTTTGTCTACATATATTTACCTCAGCAAATTCCGCTCACACCATTATATTTTTTCTAGAAGATTACTAGACAACTAGTCATATTTCAAGTATAAATTTCCAAAATATTTTAAAATAAAATATTCGTTACATTAAAATGTAATAATAGTGGCAAAGAACACATGGGAAAAGAAGCTTCTGAATTTAACTCCTCCTCCCCCACTTTCCAATTTCTTTTCTTCTCAATGTCATGCACTTAGATTGAAAGGATTAGTGAGAGCTTTAGATTGATGGTCGGCATCATAAAGTCAGCTTCTAGAACTGACGCTGCCAGATTAAACATATAGATTTAGAATGAGGAAAATCTGAGGGTGAAGAAAGTCTCCTGACAAACATGTATGCTACTCTACTCTTATATTTAAAAAAATATTATATTGATACGCATAGATCATCACGATTTCTGATAACAGAGTATAAAAGCGAGTCTAAAAGATTAAGCTAAAAATTCTAATCAGACCCATGGTATACTGTGGTAAAACCCTACAACTTTCTGATCAAACATACAGGAAGATGGTTTGATTTTAACACTTAAAAACACTGATACAACTGAGAGAAGAGGTAATACTCAGCTTTGATGCACAACACCACAGTTACATTTTTCCTGGCTTTCTGACAGCATTTCCAGTTTTGACACCCTTGATAACTACAATACACGGAAGGCATTATTTCATAGGGAACAGTAAACTGAAGTCACAGATCCCATCATTCTGCCTGCAACATGTCACTGTAAAGACACAGAGCATTTTCATACTGTTCTTCCTAATGAAGCAAGTCCTCGATGCACTGCAGTCAAGCAGGTCGAGCATGCTTTGTACCAAACTTTTTGGCTCCCTCTTGCGTTAAGAAAACAATAGGAACTGCTGGACACATCAAGATAGATTAGACCAGGGCTGCAGTGACACAAGCCTGAGGATGGGTCCGTGACATGGCATTTGCCTCATCTTCTTTCCCACACAAAAAGTCTGTCAAATAAAAAATGGAAACACTTCCTAAATGAAGATGCTTTATGAAAAGGAAAGAGAGACAAAAGTTCCCTCTTTTCTTTTGCATTTCGCTGACCTGCTACCAGTTTTCTGTAGTTTCAAAGCACAAATGAGTCATACAAAATTTATTTATGATCACTCTGTCAAATGTCCCAGCTAGCACTAACCACGGGTTATTCAGTCAAGCTCCAGAAGGGCGAAGGATTCAGCAGCTGGAACTAGGAAATAATCAAAGGATAACTAAGCCCAAAACACAGCAATTAATACACTGCATTCTTGTAAAAACTGGTAAAATCATTAGTCTTTGAAATTAGTGCATAAACATTAAAACCAAAAACACTATTATCCTCTTCTTGTGTGTGCTGTGCTTGTCTGAAAACTCAATGAGAAAATGAGAAGGAATATGACTTTTGGCTACAGGCCATGACAGGCATCAGGGAGCAAAATGATGCTAGAAAAGTAGATCATGATGTTTGGTTTTGTGCCAAAAAGTCTTTGTTTGTTTTTTTTTTTTAATCTAGGAGAACTTAGGTAATATTTTAACAATTTTACACAAATTCACTATCAATGCTTCAGTGTATATTAAAAAAAATTAACAGAAAATTATTGGAATAGAGTTACAACCTTTGTTAAAATATATCTACTCTACTTTCTAACGTACTATTTGCTAAATTGCATCAATAAAATCAATATCCTTTAGTTAAGACATAATGTATTTGAATCATAGAGATAATTGGTTCTGCCATCAAATAACACAACTGGAGGATAAACCCAGTTCTGTGATGTACATGTACTGCATCTTCGACCTTGGAATGAGACATATATATTCAGCCATTTCACATTAACCCTACAACAAGTAATTCAACTGGATGAAGAAGTCAAATCCAAATGAAACAGCATCATAATATTACATAAATATACACTATTGATCAATAAACACTAACTTGAAACTGTAGTTATTGGAGGGATTTAAAAATGGCAGTTTTTTTCAGAGAAAGGCTGACCTACAATTTTCCTAGTGTAAAAACAATCTGTCAAAGTTAATGAATTTTATCCCCATGTGAGTCATAGAAATAATTAACATGTTACTTCACTGACCAATAGAATAAACAATAATTTCACCAGACTGTGACCAAATAAAAGGAGTAAAGCTGCACTGACTAAAAATGCCCCCAAAATCTTAACTTCTAGTTTAAACAAAACACGGTGATACATTTCTTTTATTTTCAAACAATTTGAGAATTTCTTCTTGCTTGAAATAGATTCTATTATTCTAAGATGCTACATGCCAATACATCACAATGCTATGAAAAATCTGTGCTTCCTTTTTAATTAACAGCCATAATTCAGCTGTCTGAACATCAGCCCATAGTGCCACAGATGGTGTACAAGCTAACATGAAATAACTGAATAGGACTTCTAGGTGAACAATTACACTCTCAGCTAGGCTGCCCTAAGGTCTTTAACTAGGATAAACAATGACATTTAGGCAACTGAACTGATCCCAGAATCCTTACATTTTCCAGAACTAGTTTTTATTTTCTTCCAAAGCCATATCTATCTAACTTATTCAAACAGAATTTGCAAATATTGTAGGTTGCTACAAATGTGCTTTTCCAGCTGTAGAAGTTGCATATTTCTTTTTCACAGCTTTCGAGGACAGAAATAATTTCAGGGTTAGCTGAAAAGTCTTTATAAAAGTTGGTTCCAGAAGATTACTCAGTAATTAAAAATTTTTCCATAAAACATTCTTATTTTGGTGGAAAACATAAACCCATATCAGGACAGAGAACAACCTGAAAATTAAAAAAGCTTTAATTTACAGCAAAATCAGAATTTCTGATAAAAGCACATTCCAACTGGAGACTTTTCTCCATGTGACAAAAAGATTTCCCGGATTTTGGAGATATGTACTTGGGACACAGGCCTCTATTAAAGACTTTGACTCCCCATTAATCCACACCATCTGTTCACTGGCAGTAGAAGTTGCTCTGTAAAGTGCCTGGCATCACAGATTCATTTTGCCAGTCCAAATCCAGCAATCAGGGCAGAAGAGGCAAATATTGGAAACACTGGAGACTCCTCCAACACCTTACATTAAGGGGACCTGAAAATAACTTTGGCTAAAGACAGCAGAACAAGAGTATTCCTAAAAAAATTGACTCCAGACCCTAGAGTATCCTGTAGACATATTTGCCCTTGTATAATATCTGCTCACTTTCAACTTCATAGCTCCAATGGCTCTAAACTTGCTTCAAATCTACTCCCAATAACAAAAATGTGTGTTTCTGCACCCAAAACACTCTCTCCCAAAGAATATGCTTTTCTCTGTTACATTTATATACATACCATTACTTTGCAGTGCTGCTTTCCCAGTATTTTGCTCCCAATTTCTTGTTTAAGGAGGTCTAATTCTGCAAGAGCCTTTGTCAAACGAGTTTTGACTTCTTCATATCTTGTCTCAGCAAAACCAAGTTCTCTGTACCACTTTTGAGCCTAACAGAAAGAACAAAAAACCAAAATTTCTGAGCATAATTAGTCCAGCAGCAGTATAATTTTTTCAATACCAGCTTACAATCATGGACTTGAGGTTTATCATCATATTACAACTTTTGAATTGTTATAAACTGATTAAAATAAGTGGAATATATGACAATCTTATAATTAAGAAATTAATATGACTCTAAAAGTAAGTCCTATAGAATCGTCTCTCACCAGAGGTATGCAGAAAACAACAATTAAATTTATTTCTAAATTTGAAGGTACTGTGAATAAAGATAAAAAAACAGTGGTGTAAGCACATATGATTTCAGAGATTATATCTTTGAAAGCCCTCTAAGAAACATGAAAGTAAGATTTTATCAGCTGGGGGGAAGTAGTCTTCCTGAGAAATGTTTTGGCTGGGACAGAGTTAATTTTTTCCTTAGTAGCTGCCACCGTGCTCTGTTTTGGATTCAGCAGCAGAATCAAAACAAAAACGTCAAAAACGAAAAAAACAACGGAACGGAAAGGAAAGCCCTCCATATGTTCACCTATTAGTATTTTCTAGGATGCCTCTATTCAACTTATACACACTATCTGTAGTTAGTTACTCATAGTAGAAACAAAACCCACAACAAACTCAAACCAAAAATCTTTAACAAACCCCTCAGTAGCTCAGCTGGTTGCCTGACAGCAAGCTCTCTGCCTTGCATGATAGATCATTTCTTCTCACTTCTGAAAGCAAAGGCTTCATATCATTTTAGGTAAACTGAGGCAAATAATGTAACACACAACTTCCTTTTAAAAAAGGATGTACAAAATTATTAGAAGGATCCAAGTTAATCAGATTTTAAAAATAAACAAAAATGAAATTATCTCTTCATGTTCCAATTCCAATGTCAGAAGTCCTTTCCTTAACTATCCAAACTCACCCAAATCCACCCCTTGATTACAGCTACCTCATCTGAAAGCTGGGAAGTCTTAAATGACTTAAATGCTCTTTAACATACTCAACACACCTCTTGCTGCCAGTGGTTTGTTCACAGGGAGTCTGAGAGATGCCTGTTGTCGCATGAAACAGCCCCATAAATATAGACTCGCCATAAAAGGAATACATTCTGCTTAGATATGCATAGAGTGGAGACTGATTAATAAAAAACAGGAATGTAAAAGCTTGTGCATTCAGAACGGCACAACACTGAAAGCTTCCTCGGTTGGTGTTATGCACAGGATTAACCATTCAGACAAGTCTCCATGTAGGTGGTGTTTGCTACAGAGCTGTCAAGTGAAGGGGCAACATAAATGCTTTGAAAAGCCACTGGATGTAGAGAAACCCCTTGACTGTGTCAGATTTTACATAATTTTGTTTCTCATTCTAAAACTACTTTAAATTCAGGTTTTCAACAATCCTTGGTGTTTCTACTGCCTTCTACTCCTCCATATTCCTATTGATGGGGGTGGGGGAAGCAGTGTGCCCAGAGATGAGCACAGTAGGCAGTTGGTTCTGTGTGCCTTTACTAAGCACTCAGGCTCTGTCAAAGCTGCTGCAGGAATGCAGCTTCACTTGATGTTGTGGCCAACCAAGAGTGACTGTGCAGTTCATCACTTAAAGATCAAAGAGGCACATTTTGGATCTGCAGATCAGAGATTTCCTTGTTTTGTCAAAGTGATAAGTACCGGCAGAAAGAAAAACAGCCACGTAAGAAAACATGAGAGAACACAAATTTGCTCCTCAGAAGTATATCAAAGTAGAAGGTTACCTCTCTTTTTGATTTTTCCAATTCATTTTGCTGTCTTTTTAATTCCTCTTTTGTCTTTTCGACTTGCTCTTTCATCAAATTGTAGCTTTCAAACGTGCTGCCCTGGATAGACAACAGAAAGACATAACTCATCTTACCCATACAAAACGGCACACAGTTGTTTATAGTGCAATACGATTTCCTAAATTATTTTTTTAAATTTGCAAAAATCAAGATATTAGGCATAAGTATTTCCCTGTTGTTTTATTCTCAACTGAAGTAATAATTCTGCATTTACGAGAACATAGTAATCTCAACAGAAACTCACTGCAGTGTAACATGCATGATTATAGAAGAAAAACACGGGAAAGAAATCCACCATGAGCAAAAATACTATCTTTTGGCATATGTTTCATATGCATCAAAACAATAACAAAATTAGACCCTGTCAGAATAAGATAGAAAATGAACATGTGCATGCTTTTCATTAAGACATGATTTTTTTCACTTGTTATAACAGAAGTTTTCTTCTGGTAGGAGAACTGGATAGAAGTAAAAGTTTGTCATAGAAGTTTTTACCCTCATAATATATAAATAATTCTAAAAATGCCTGAACAATGCATTATTATTATTATTATTGTTATTGTTATTGTTATTATTATTATTATTTTCAACTTTATAGCTTGCTGTATCACTTTAAAATTCTCTAATACTGGATTTAGAAAAAAATTCTCTAATATTTTGCCTTCTATTTCAGAGTTAACTTTAGCTCTTCAGATCTCCAGCATGTGGGAGGTTAAAATATTTTCTATATTACAAAATTAATCCAGTTTTGTCCTCTAAATGACTGTTATATCTCTCCATTTCTTTATAAGACACTGCTTGATAACATTCCTTACTGTTATTATTTACCTTTTTCCCGGGAAAATAGTTTGACGGATTTATAACCAGAACTCCTTCTTCAGTTTGTGTTACACTACATGCTGTTTCAACTTTCTTTGGTGTAAGATCATGTTGTTGACATTCTTTTAGTTTTACTATTTTCTTCTTTGTTCCCAAACTTTTCTCTTTTCTCAGCTCTTCATGGGTGAAACCCAAAGACACTAATTCTTTCAACTTTTTATTTTCTAAAATAAAGTTAGTGTTTGCTTTCTGAAATTCACTGAGCTGTTCTGAAGCTTCTTTCTTGATTCGGTCTATCTCTCTTTTCAGTACATCTTTCTCATCCCGTAAATCAGAAACTGTTGGATAACACCTGGTTTTGCTGTCTTGGAGTTCTGAAACCAAGGTCATGTATTTGTCTTGTTCACATTTTATCTCTGCCAAACATCCCAACAAAGTTTCTTTTTCACCTTCTGAAAGAGCTATTCTTTCTAATCCCTCTCTCTCCTCTATCAATTCATTATATTTTGCTACGTAATTCTCCTTGTCTTGTAATAATTTATCCATTTCTTTGAAGCATCTGCTTCTTTCTTCTCTCAGGTCAGAAAGCAGCTGGAAATACTTATTTTTCCTTCCATTCAGGGATAGAACACTCCTGGTTTTATTTGGTGCAATTGTCGATGAGCTTTTTTCAGAATTCCTATTTTTTTCTTCAATACATGGGAGGTTCTTGGAGAAAGTTTCAACTAAAAATGTTCCTGGGGCCATGGTGTTTTGTTCTGCTAAGTTGTAACATCCACCAGCAACCTCTTTTTCCTTACATAACTTCTGGAAGGAAACAATGTTGTCTTCATCTACAGCTACTATGTATTCAAAATATGCATCCATCTCCCCTTCCATGGCACACATCATCTGAACATACCTCTCATTGTCCTGTTGTAATATACAGACTTTTTTCGAGTAATTTTCATTCTCCTGCATTAGTAGAAATATCCTCTGAGAACACAGAGCCACCACTTCTTGCAGTACAGGTATTTTCACACTACATTCATTACCAGTTTCCAGTGGTGACAGATGGTAGAAACATTCATAAAAACTGCTCCCTGGCAGGAATAGTTTGCTTAAGTAAATGGCCCTCTCCTGCACAGGAAACAGGAAGTTTAGTGGATACCTCTCTTCCTCTGACCAATAAAATTTCTGAAAGTACACATATTGAAAGTTTTCAGCAGCTATTTTTTGACATGAGAAAGTCTTCTCATTTCGTTCACATAGTTTCAAGGTCTGCTCTTTCTTTTCTTTCAGGCCAATGTTGCTGGAGGGGTTGGTTTGGTGAGCTGGTTTCTGAGCCTGGTCTTCTTTCTCTTCCATTCCAATTATGTATTCTCCATTATATCCACTATCCACATCAGAGATGCAGTTTTCTGAGATGTTTTCTTCCTTTTTTATTAGTTCAGGACTCCCTTCAAAACGCTTCCTTAAATCTTTAACACCAATAGACAAACTTTGGACATCCTGTGTGCTATCTAGTCTCTCTTTGGCTTCCATTTCTTGCTTCCCAGGCTGGATAAATTCAGTTTTGTGTAAATCTTTAAAACTTTCCTCAAGAATACAGGTTACCAGCTGTGGTTGGGCTTTCTCATTCTGTATTTCTTCTCCTTTAGCTCTCCCTCTAAAGATTTTTTGGTGATACTCTTCATCATCAAGAACTTTACTCAGACATTTATTTTTATTTAGGCTTTTTGGCAGAATTTGCTTGTTTTCCCAATGTTTTTTGATGTATTTTTCTAGAGATGATATGAGAATTTCAGTCACAGTGGAAGACAAATTCCCATGAAGAACTGCAGGAGCTTGGTCATAAGATATTCCTTCTGCAACAACACAGAGACCAGCAGATTGAAGATGAATATTTGCCTCATAGAAACTCAGACTCCTCACTTTCTTCACCATGGTGACAGCTGACATGTAGCAGCTTTCAGGTTCAAACAAAGTAAGTTGGAGCTTCTTCCTCATCAAGGCTTCAACCATAGAAGCAGGAAATGTCTTTGCTGGTAGAGTAATAGCTTGTTCCTTCAAGAGAAAAATAGTTTCTTCATCTTTGGTTTTCTTACTTGTCTCATTATTAGATAACTTCTCAGAGCAAGGGGAAAGCACTCCTGCTGCATGATAATTTGGGGTACACTTGAATAAAGTGAAACTATCTTCTAGAGTACCTGCCCTTTCTGTTCCAAGGGTGACCTGGTGATAGCAAATGAGAAATATTTCAAACTGAAATACATAAGCATGTTTCTAACAATAATTTATTTACTTTATCCATAAAATACTTTACTACAAACAGATGAGAAAGAAGTATTTCTGTGCAAAGAGTTTTCAAATTATTTAAAGATTTTCATTGAGAGTAATGATACAAATAAGGCATAAGTTAATAATTTTCTTGGTGCACACCTTGTATTCATCTGTAGGACATAGCATCTGTAGTAGTTACGATTTAAAGCTACTCTTACATTCACCTTTAGATACACTGACTCCTCATTTTATCCCAAATTTCACATTCTCACTGCGCATAAAGATAGCAAGAATAGCAGTAACATTTCTTCTCACCTGCTCAGTTTCAGCTACAACAGCAACTTTTGCAAAGGCACTGGAACTGCATTCCCAAATCAGTACAGGTTCTTCTGGTAGCTCCTGCATCTGCTTTAGTCCATCACAACTACATCTTGGTGTTTCTGTTATGGTAAAGCACTACAAAACTGTAATGTCACTCCCAGATAGTTACATAAAAAACAAACCCAAAAACATCTGGGCAGATGTTTTGAAGAGAGAAATATTTTAGTGAGAGCATGCTCCAAATTGCCTTCTCTACCAGCAACATATATTACCAATGATAAAGACATAAGCACAACAACAAATGAAAACAAACTTCACAAGAAAGCATAAATAATGTGATCTAAAATAAGGTAAATTTGGGAGTTGCTTTTTCCAGTTCTCAAAGTATTTAAAATTGTAAAATACATCTTGTTATGCTGGGCATGTGAACATTTTTGATTGGAGCTTTCATGTTTTTTGATCTGAAAAGTAAATCTGACTGCTGCTCAGCATTCCCAAACACACTACTTCATCCAGGACATGCAAAGTACCTCTCATCTCTGCAGTTTCTTCAGAGTTCTAGGATTTCTTGAGAAAGCTCATATATGAATGCTACTATCATACTGGCAAAGAGCTGTTGTTTCACCTTCCCAAGATACAGTTCACAGATTAAGAGGTTTTTTTGAAAGTTTGACACCTTCTAAGTCATGCATACCCCATGAATGCAATCATCACCTTAATTGCACATAAATAAAAACAAAAACTCCAATTTGTTTGCATACCAGACTCATTAGCATGTAGCAGCACAACTGGAGTTTGAGTAGCTCTGCTTCTGAATGAATCCAACGTTGCTCTCCATTTCAGATTTTGAACTTCATGCAGTATTAGACTTCCATTCTTAATGGGAAAAGGCAGAGCACAAGAAAAAAGCCCCCACAGGTTACACACATACTATGTTTTGGATATGAAAACCAAGCAGATAAATTTCCTTTGCTATTCTACATTCAAAAGACCTGTTATCTCATTATAACTGCTATTGTTTCATACAATTTTCTCATTCCAGCGGTTTCTAATAAATGCCATGGTTGTAAACTTTCTATTGGTGTTTCCTCCATACTTTACAAAGAAATGGAAGAAAACCTGAGTCGTAAGCAGATATGTATATATGTAATATGTCAGATCACAGGCGGAAACTATCAAAACAGTGACTAATTTATATGCTCATGAACAAAGAGGAAATAAGTCCAGTCAAGTAGGGAATGAGACTAATAATTCAGCACCCAGCTACAAAGGCAATTGTTCCTGGGCTGTAAGAACTCAAAGTAGAATAACCATCGAGAACAAAGTTTTCTTTTTCCATTGATAATAGTAAATTTCATATTCTTTTCTTGACATTCACCTTGACTCCTTGATTGAATTCGGAAACTGTGACACTTCCTGATGAAAACCAGATACCCTTATTGCTTGATACACAGCAGGTCACATTTCACATCCACTGTGCTCATTTTCTGTGAACAGAAGACTCGGGCTTGATTGTCTCAACAACATACATAATTGAGTTGGTAACCAAAACAGTAGCAGCACAGAAACCAAGCCAACACAGACACTTTTGTCTTTCAGCACTGCTCTGCATCAAACTCCAGCAGAAAATAAAATAAAGCTGGTCCCTTTGGGCTGACATGCAGCTTTAAAATTACATATGGATGGAAAAAGGCAATGACTTCCAACACTTCAGTTTGTAATGAGTCAGAAAAAGCCACTGATTTTCCATAGGAACACCAGTGACAATAATTTTTATTTCAACCCAGGTCAACTGCCTCATTATTTTGCTGTTAAGAGATCTTGGTCGGGAGGCATGGCTTCAGTGGAAACCACACTTCCAGTATTTCTTCATTTACTTTCTTAGTAATATTGAATCATAGAATGGTTTAGATTGAAAGGTACCTTAAAGATCATCTAGTTTCAAAACTTCTGTCATGGGTAGGGACACTTCCCACTAGACCAGGTTGCTCAGGCCCCATCCAACCTGGTCTCAAATACTCCCAGGGATAGGTCATCCACAACTTCTCTGGGCAACCTGTTTGAAACTAATGCCAATTCCCTCATTCCTCTTCTGAAACTTTCTCTTTATTTCTCCGCAGATATAAATTCTTTAATTATATGTGCGTACTATTAAAAGAAAATTACACAAAATGATGTAAAAGATACAATGCTTGGATGGCAGAACATCACAGTCTGAAATGAAGATCTCAGCTGTCATGTGAAAGCTGTAAGAAGGTGTATCACTTTGTGTTTCATACAGACCCCTAGCTCACATCAAGAAACTGTCTGATAACACATAGCCATGTGGAACCAGCTGCAGGGTTTTGGCCTTTTTTTGTGTGTGCAGTTTTCATTCAGTCATAGGCTGCAACTGGAATATTGCAGATGGGACTCTAATATTAAATCCGGACATTCAAATTTTTGATAAGATTTATGTGGCTGCACCCCTTCATGAGATGTAGTTCACATCTCGGTGCTCAATCTAATTGGATCTCATATTACTGCATGAACATACAGCAATGACTAAGACTAGTCTTCAAGAATAACTGATGTGGCTGGCATTTGAATGACACTGTATTTAATAAGAAATCTCACACTGTGTGTATTACACAGGAGTCTGATAAGCCTGTCTTCATAAACTACTTTTTTCCTGGCTGTGAAATAGGGAAATGATCCCATTTGTTCATCCACTGAACAAAGTTGCATAAGCAGTTTTCTAGGAAAGTAACACCATGAAAATCTTTCTCATATTGCAGGTAATTTGTCATATTTATAGCTGTTGATGGAGTATGATGAGCTCAAATATGGTTTTTCTTGTAACTATTTTGACTTAAATACTGCAAGATCGAGGTGATGAGATTAAGAAATTCTATTTTACTAGGTGCTAGTAAAACTATAGATAATGGGGAAAAGTCATCTTTAGTTTTACAGAAAAACACCAGATGTCTCCCTCTTCCTTTTATCATAGATACTGATTTTTTTTCCCTGCTATCTCCAGTCATTTTCTACTAGAAAAATCCACGTGTATTATTAGTAGCACTAAAAGAGGAGGAAAAGACAACCAGAAATGCAGAAGGCACAAGATTTGCTGCTGCTGCTGGTATTGCTATACACAGCATTTAAGGAACCCTATCTATTCCACAGCAGAGCAAACACAAATTACGGCATATTCATTTGCAACAAAGACTGGGTAACTGGGACACTGTAACCACTTATGTCAAGACATACGCAATTTAATACTTAGAAAAGAAATTATTAGAAAACTTTGTGTAAAGGAAGAAGCAACCTTTTATTAGAGCACAGCATAGAAAGAGATCTGATCCCGTTTCTTGAAGACTTTTTGGATTAGTCTCAACAGATGTCTCTGAAAGCCCACACTCCTCTTGATTTTAGCTGTGCAGTCCTCTCATAGTGCATATGTTTGTTGTGCCTGTTTACAACTCACTGCAAGGCCCTCTAGAAGTCACTTATAAAATATTTTTCAAACTTATTCTTCATTCCCAAGAAGAAGTGAATACACTAGTTAAAGTAACTATAGCAATGTTCAGGGTAAGTAGTTAGATCTTTCTGCCACGTCAGGGCAGCTACAGAGACAGGTGTGTGAGGAGCAGCATCTGAGCTCTTCACAAAGGTCACCCATGTGCTCCTGGTTACTGCAGGATGACCTTATCACCTTTCTGTCTTACACAAAGACAACCTCCTGGAGCTCACGGCTTTGGGACTGTGGAAACACAAATGGTACAAAATCACCATGCCTGCAAAGGTGCATTCAACTACCCAAGTTAAACATTTTTTCTGTATTTCCTCTAGTTTTTATGGACTAAAGATCCTCTCTAGCTTCTCCCAGTTCTGGAAGTACTCACAGACTGATTGTCCTCCTATACGAAAGGGTTTTGTTCATGCCCATTACCTCTTGGTTAACTGCAGTTAAAATCAGGAGAGGTCTTGGGATATCAGGTCACAGTCTGAATGAAGTATGCTGAGTGTGAGGCTTAGCTGATCTCACTTTATTTAACAAATTCTCGGAACAAAAATACCCTCCATCTAAATGTATAAAGAATAAAACTTTGTTTGAGCCCACTCTGTGAAAAGAATTGTTCCTTGTCAGCAAAATGAATTGGCAGAAGCTCAATGCCATATTACAGCATTCACAGAGTTTTCCCATGCAGTTCTGGGGTGAAGTGCTTGAAGCAAACAAGTCCTATTCAGTGTATTCAGGACACATCACAATACTACAGAGCTGCAAAACACTGAATATCTCAGCTCACTGCCGGTCATGAACACTGCATCCATCTTCCCTTGTTCACCATTGTCCAGAATAACTCACAGACAAGATTTATTGTCAACTACGCTTTTTGCCTCAGCATTTCGGCATGAATAACACGTGAAAACTCATCCGACCACATGTATACTCCACCACTGAATGGTGTCCACAAGACAGGTCTCAAAAGATCTGGTCTTTGCATCTAGTGCCAAACTGAGACCTTTAGCCATGGGCATATCACTTCAAAACTTAAGGAAGAAAGGTTTGTGAAGTACTCTCAATGTGTACCTAAAAAAAGTGCTGATGCAATGATGCTCCAGCTACTAATTTCAGTGGGTCTGAATGAGATGCCGTGAAGCACTAACACATAATAAAAGAAAAACAGGAAGAATAAAGCCTCACACTTTCATCTTGATTGCCCATCTAATGACAAATGTAATCCAGGGTAAAACTATCCAGGGATAAAAACTAAATCTGTTTTGCGTTGTTTTTATGTACTAGTTGACTTACCAGGTCAACACTGTTGTGTACACTCTCCAATCTTGTAAATTGTGAGTCTTTTTTCTTTTTCAACTTCACTGTGCCTTGATCTTTTAAAGTTCTGTTTTCATCTAAAAGCTCTTCAATTTTTTCTTGTAGTTTGATTTCAGATAATTTCAAACTATAGACATGATGGCAAGATTCTTCCAATTTTGTTCTGAGGAAGTCTTCAGTGTCCTGAGAGCACTGCAGTTCAGCCAGCAGGTCTCCTTGTACTCTTCTGTTGTCCTCTTCTTTTTCCCTTAAGAACTTCAGATGTTGCTGAAATGCCTTGAGGTGTTTTTTCACATCATGCTTCACATTTTCAATACAAGTTTTCCATTCCATTATTTCCATGTCAGGGTGTTTATAGCCCTGAGTTCCACTGAGCACTGATTCCAGCTTCTGCTGGAGATGCTGTGCCATTCTCTCTTCTAATTCGGATGTCAAAAGTGCAACATGGGCACTAAGATCTAGGACTTGCTTTTCCAGCATAGATATCTCCTCCTGAAGGTAACATTCCTTTTTTCTCAGTGCTGCTGTCTGTTGTCTCTGCCTCTGTTTGTAGTGCTCAAAATATTCTGACTGGCTTTTTATTTCATCTTCTTTTGTCTTCAGTTGCTTCTGAAGCCAACACATTTTTTCCTTTTGCTTCTTCTCTGATATTTTTTGGTTTTCAACCTATAATTTCAGTGAATTGTACAGTTAAGAATTCTTCCCTTATAATTTTTCTTAATTTAGTGACAATTCCACCCTCATTCTCTGAAAACTCAGGAATGAGATAAATAGACATTTTTTAAAAGCCAGTAAAATCCTGCATTTACAGCAAAACTAAACTGTTTTGACATTTCAACACCACTGAAACATCTCAGTAAGAAACAAAACACAAACTCATCCACATCTACTAATACATGAAGTACAGGAAGATTTAAGCACGTTTTTTTTTAATTTTCTACATATTAAATCAAAATAAACCTTAGAACTGGAATTCATACATCCAGCTCTGATCTATACAGTAGCAGATCCATAACACTGACAGTACTGTAGCATTCAGTTGCTACAGGCAGAGAAGCTGTGGTTCTGTTTTAGAAAACAGGACACACACTTTCCAGAGACCAAGCTTTTGTCCTTTTCTCTTCACCAAACCTGTCATCTGTCAGCTCCTCTTATGAACCTCCTGAAAAAGGAGAAAGGAACAGATGCCTTTTGAAACAGTTTGAGAATGACTTTGGTATTTTCATTTGTGCTACAGCGTGTTTGAACCCAGGGACATATAGATGTGAAAGAGGTCAATAAAAGGGTGAGGAGGCTTTCATGAGTTCCATGCTGCCCTTTCTTTGAGCAGAGTAAGAGGCACCAGTATCACAGGGACATTGCAGCAATTTTGAAGATAGACAAAAGGAACAGAGACATGACTTTATTTCTTCAAGGACTTCTTTAGATAAATAATTTTGATCTTCAGCGCTTTCCTGCCTGAGACGTTCACTGGCAAGGACTGGTCAGAAGGAACACTGAACTCAAATGTTATGTGAAGGCAGGTAGGTGTGGACTAATACTTTGGTTATCTCTTGATGGGAATATATGTGTGTCTAAAAATACATTTCACTTTCATTTAAAGAAACGAAGACTATTCTTCATTATTTTAAGTCTTGACACATGGTACTATTATCCTGTCAGAGTATTCAACTTTGACCTAAAATGCTGAGAAAATGAAATTATATCTTATGATAAACAGAATCAAAAGACATTGTTTCACTGAAGACTGTCCCTAAAAAACTTTCATTCTTTCTCCATTTTCATGGATCCACTCAATGAGCTGTGCAAACTAGGTAAAAATGCCTGTTGTATGTGTCTAGAAAGATAGAAGCATGACAAAAGGAGAAGGAGTACACTTAGAGGATTCAGGGCAGAAAGAAGGAAACGTGAGCATGTATTTCAAAGATCAAGGGCCTGAATGAGAGGAACAATGGCAGTGCTGTCAAGAACAGAGAAATACAAAGGGGAAAAAAAACCCCTAAAAGCTCTTCCTCTGGTTGTAGAAAAAGTGAAAGGCTGAGGGAATTTATAGCTTAAAAACAGAGGTCACTGGAGATGAAATTGACTTATAAATTACTAGCACAAAGAGAAAACAAACTAGGTCATTTCAAACACTATCTTCCTCACCAAGTTGATCAGGTCCTTCTGAATGTCTTGCAGTTTTCCCTTAACACGTGCATTGGCATTTTCAACCTGGTGCATCTTCACATTGAGTTGATCAACCATCACAAGAAGTTTTTTGTGCGACAGCTCCAGCTTTTTGATCCTGTGATAGTGAGAATGAAGATTTTTTGCTAAGTAAATACCGCAGTACAGTTCCAGATGGATCAGCAGTCATCAGCAATGCATAAATTTATCTTCATTTTTCCATTTTTCTCTCAAAAATAAAATAGTAATAAATTGTTGATCACTTATACTACTTCATTATTAACAAGGCCACTGAGGTTTGGACATTACACTTGATAGTCTCAAAACTGTTAAAGATAACAACTACGTCCAGTCCCTCTCTGCTGGCTTAATACAAAAACCATAAGCAAACACATTTACAAGACTTTTTTTAGTGAAGCTTGGCAAACTATTTGAATTAACAACTTTGCATAAAGACAATCACAACACTTAGGTCTCTACATGTATCTGACCATAGGTATTTGCTAGGCTCACAGTTAGCAAATTCAAATTTTAAGATGATAGTAAATGCTTCCCATCAAAATTAACATTACGGGTAACCTGATAGTACCTGCATTTTAGGGACTGAAGTGAAAACATCTTGTAACATACCTTCAGTGGGTACTGAAACCTGCAATGTGTAACTGTACTGACGTTGTCCACAAGGCAAAATACAGGTTTGGTTTGCCTGTTGCTGTTAAAATGGCAATGTAAGATGATGTAGTGTGACATGACGGGGTTCCTCTAAACAGGAGAAATAATCTAAAACAGTCCTATGGGAGCAAGCTTAATGTTTTTCTTAAGACTTTCCTTCCCTTTTCAGCCCACACATCAAAATTTTCTCAATGTTTCAAATGGTTGTGAATTCGAAAACATCCCTTACTTGTTAAGGAAAACATTTAGAAGTATTTCATCTCCCGTGGCAGGTACTAGAGCCACCTTTTTTGTCATCTCAGAGATGCACACTTTACTCCCAGGGCCCCTCAGGACTTCTGCTACTTCTTCCTAGAATTTCTTCATTCAACCCTCAACAGTCTCCCACTCAGCTACCCTACCCAGTTCCAAATTCTAGCTTTGACTTACTGCCCCTATCTGCCAAATCTCCTGTTACACCCACCCCACAAAGTTAAGTTCACTCACAAATCTCATCTAGAAGTATTTTTGAAGCAACAGGAGCAAGATAAAAACCACATCATTAAATAACCGACTTTTCATGTATCAAAGTAAACCTGATGAGGTCCTCCCACCACAGACCCTGCATTACCTCACAGTGTTATGAGAGGAAACAGGGCCACATCAGCCCAGAACTCTGCCTCGACTGGTTACAGCTGCTGACTCTCCTTCTCTGTTTTTTCATGTAGTTCTGCCTCCTACATCATTCCTCCTCTTGTCTGTCTGTGCTTTGGCCACAAGAACTTCAGGAACAGGATTTCTTTTCTTTCTACTGGCTACCCAGGATCCCTGAAAATGGGCTTCCTATATCCCAGTCAAGTTTCAGCTGCTTATTTACTCTCCTTGAACTGTTCTCTCATAATTTCTTTGTTTTGACTCGAAACAAAGTTCTCCCTATCTTCTACTCCCCAATATCTTTGTTAAAATAGGCTTATTCCTATGAAAGCTTTTAAAAAAGATTCTTCATTATTTTGACAAAAAGGTCTGTTATTAAAACATTTCTGGCTAAATTCCTTGATGAATCAAAGCAATTAAATAAATAAATAAATAATTATTTCTAATGCCATTTCTGTTTTCTATCCTTTTTAACTCTTTGACTTTCTTTAGAACAGTGCCATTGCTGACTGCCAAAACCTTATTATTCTAGCTTATTATTCTATGCTTAATGGGACCTTCATCTACTGTAATGATTAGCATTAACATACTAAACTAGATGAAGCTTTCTGAAACAAGAAAGCTTTTTTCTGAACTTTACAACATACGATTCCAAATTAACTCTTATTTCAAAAGGAAAGGGATAAATTTTTACAAACAAAATGTATACCTTATGGATATTTAAAAATTACATTTAAGAATGTAATATCCCAAGAAAAGTGTCAGGTTATTTATAAAAAGATTTTAGACCATGCTCCAAACCTCATTTAAATAATAATTCTTTAAAAAATGAACACTGCATTCCTATTCTGACAGCTACACAAAACACTTACACATGCATCTTCTCAGACAGTCTAAAAACACACGAAGTCTACATTTTTGCTGGTTTTGCATGTATCATTTGACAGGCAGTAGGCAGGGCAAAGGAAAGAGCAGATTTGTCACATCACAGTAAATTTGAATGCAAACCCCTCTTTTATTTACCTATTTCTTAGGATAGAATCTGACTCCACGTAGTCCTCTAGAACATCTTTCAGGTTTTGCGCTGACTTTTCCAGCTTTTTTATTCTGAGGTTTAAATTCTCTTCCCCAACACTGTTTACTTTTCCATCAGATGTGCTTGCATCTTCTAATTCCTGGAAAATCCAGGAAGTAGCAATTTTAACTCTGAAATTCAGCACATCAAATCCTTCTTTGCTGGGCACTTTAATACGGTAACAAAATTCTTGTGCTCTTCTAGATGAAGGATCCATGATGAAAAAAACCCACCAAATTATTAGGTTCACAACATACTGCACTCTAAGCATGCAATAACAGAGTCTAAGCCTCTGATGATCAAATGAACAGTTCTTGATTCTGAAAACATTTATTATTTATGAGAAAGTCTCATTTCATTAGCTCCATTAGCATGTATGAAAGGAGTTGCAGTTCACAACATGAGATCTCTATAAAAGATTTACTTGGACTAATTAATAAAGGAATTGGGCATCAAAGTTTTGAAAAGAAAATCATTCACTGCTAAATAAGGGAGTTCTTAAAACCAAGTATGTTTATTTTGTATAAATGTGTTGTAAAATTATTGTTTCCAAACAGAAGATTAAAAAAGGATATTTCCTGTTCAAAAGCATTCTATGTCTGTTTCAGAGAAAACATTCAATGTATTTAACAGGTATTTTGGAATTCTGCATGCAGTATTTTACTTTTATCTACTTTGCCTCTGACAGGTTATGAAACCATGCCTGAAAGAAATGTTCAAATTTGGGCCTGAGAGGCAAGTCACATTTGGTTCTTTTCTTTTGCCACTTTTAGCCTTAGATCTAAAAATTCTTCAGCTTGAGCTTCACTTTTATTCACATAAACTCGCTTCAGTAAGCATAGTCTTGTAACTGTGTCCTGGTTTCAGCTGGGACAGAGTTAATTTTGTTTTTAGTAGCTGGCACAGTGCTGTACGTTGGATTTAGTATGAGAATACTGTTAATAATACAGGGATGTTTTTGGCTGTTGCTGAGTAGTGCTCACCCTACATCAAGGATTTTTCAGTGTCATGCTCTGCCAATGAGGAGCTGCACAAGAAGCTGTGAAGGATCATGGCTGGGACAACTGATCCGAACTGTCCAAAGGGATATTCCACACCTTAGAAACTGTATCTGCAGCACACTTGTTTCTCTTGAGTCCTATTACATTCTCTCCCTCCCCCTATAATTACTATCATTATTATTACATGTTTATATCAGCATATTTATATTAACATTAGTATACTATTACAGTTTTGGGGTTTTTTCCAATTATTAAACAGTTTCTGTCTCAATGCATGTGGTTTATGTTTTCTTTCTGAAGAATGAGTGGCTGCATAGTGCTCAGTTTTTATCAGAGTTAGACCACAATTAACTGACACCTGTGAAATGTCTTTGATTTGGCTACATTCTTATTGATTTGGACTTAGATCTTGAATTGGAATTCAATGACAGAATTTGGATCTATTCTCCAAGAAATAATGTAATTACTTTTTTTTTTAAAATAGACAAATTCTGAGTCTACAGTGCAAAGAAGATAAAAGTAACATTTTTGACACTGAGGAGTAGAGTTCTTCTCTTACCACTCCGTGTTTTGTTATGTGCTATTCAAGTGTACAGTCAACTACATTGTTTCACTGTTTTGATCAATTGCATCAACTCACTGGCCTTGTGTCAGCCATACAAGGACCTGGAGCTGAAATGCTTCAGCTACTCCTCGGTCCCTTGAGAAGCCATGAATCTTAAAAGCTTCAAAGCTTCAAGTTGTGGAAAGACATCAAAGAATAAATCCACATGGGCAACAAAGCTCAAACCACTTTGTGATCTGTAGACTTAGCAAACCCAATCCCTTCTCAGAGACCATGCATCCCTGAGACCTGTTAAGATAGTCACGGCTCTCCCCTAGCTTGTATAATTTCCCAAATGGAAAAATATTTTCAATTTAGTGTTCCTTGAGACATTAATTTTGTCTGTATTTAATATTTATAAAGTGAAGAGACACCCTGCTCTCTGACAATGGTCATCCCTGAACTGCACTGCAAAAAGTATGTATAAGAATAGAGGACATTGTTACTCTGCTCTTTAACAATTTGCAGTGGAAGACTAATGTCATTTCCAACTGTGCCCCAGCCTTGTAGGTCTGATTGGATGAGAGAGAAGCGACAGAAGAATTGCTTCTCAGAGGGTGCTAACATTTGAATTGGTCCTATGGTTGATGGAGCTGTTCAAACTGTCCTATGCTAAAAGCCTTAGTTATCAATTGTGGTTAGGAAAAGTATAAACTATATGTAGACTATTAAAGAGTATTCTTGTAAACAATAAACGGATTTCTCTTTTGACGCTACACTTGTGTGGTTGTGTTTTTGGGGGACCCGAGAAGCCACACAGACTAATATTCAACTCATAAGCTGTAAAAAGAAAAATATTTAGCAGAAAGTAGCCAACAGATAAAAGCAATGAGGATGGAGGCAAGGAAAAAATCCTGACAAAATCACTACACCAATTTCTACTCTCCTATGTTCTTGTTTACAGGTGGATTTTAATTCACTGATATAATGAAAGTTAACAATTTCTAAAGCTGATCTCACACATCATGAGAGCCTCTCTGCTTCTGCTGCTTCATCCTGAAAATTACTGACTATTGCAGCATAAAATCAGGAAAGCTGTTACATTTGACATCAGCAACGAGAAACTTAGTTTCCTTCTTCACTTACACAGCTGGACTGATGATTTAAAACTGTGTTGCAGGAAGTGAAAATGATGCCCAGCATCTTGTGTAGACCGAATCACAGAATTATAGATTCATTAAGGTTGGAAAACACCTCTAAAGCAGCAAGCCCAACGACTAACCCATATCGCCAAGCCCAGCACTAAACGATGTACCCAAGTGCCGCATCCACATGCTTTTGAACATTTCAGGGATGGTGATTCCACCACTGCCCTAGACAGCCTATTCCAATGCCTGACCACCCCGTTAACATGCTGTACCTGTTCCCAGCTCTATAATAAATACCAATATACAATGGATAGTAAAATTGAAATTATACACTCCCATTTTCCAAAATGACAAATCCTGCCAGCTCAGCACAGAATGCAATGGATAATGTCAACCCAATCAGCCAGATTCTTTGCAAAGACTGTTACATATTAACTACAATGTAACAAAATATGAAATATGAACATTAAATTGCTCATACCTTTTCTACTTTGTAGGAAGATCTTCTCCGGTCTGTGCAGTGTGCTTACCATGGCAGCCACATGCTCTGACCATCCTATGTTTGTGCTTATAGTTTCATATCCAAAGTAGTGATGAGCAAAACTGTGTCTATGAGAAGAGTGTTTCTTTGCCAAGTGAATCAGACTGTCCAATTTGTGCTCCTTCATCACCATCAGGTTTGTTTCTCTCAAGTTCTGTGGTCCTTTTCTTCAGAGTGATGCCAGAACTCTGCCTTTTGCAGTGAAGATCTCAGTTTTCCACATTCTGTCATCACACTGCTAAAAGCTTTAACTAAAACTTGCTCTATTTGAAACCACATTGTTGTTGTTCCTTTTGAACAACACACTGTGACCAACACATTCTTCTGGAGATCAAGATTCCAGACTTCTGCACGATCCTTGTTTCCAAGGAAAAATTTGCTTTCTACCAGGAAACAGATCCTCATGTCAGCCACAATTTGCTGCATCTGGCTGAATTAATCTTATGGAATGTCTCAGCTACTTCTGCAAGTAAATGCTCTTGTCTCCTGACTCTTTGTGCAGGGTACATCTCTGGTCTTCAAAGCCTGATAATTATCTGAGAAAACTGGCTGCTTCTGAGGCTGATTCATGCACCTTCAACAGTGAGAAATTCAATTGCTATGATAAAACTTTTCCTCAGCTTTCTTTGTCCTTCCTTGTTCATTGTCTCTTGTTATTTTGTCAATCACAATTTCTGCTTCATGGGTTGTATTATTGCAACAATCTAATTTCACTCTGTGCTCACACTGGTGTTCAGTGTGTCCATGGGAGTAGATTTGCTCCTCTGTGGCTTTATACACAAATAGGATTTTCATAAACATGGGAGGGAGGAGAAAGATATACTCTAATATCATGCCCTTAATATTTTCAGCTTGCCTAAACATTTGAGAATTAAAATTTTCTGTTTCTTCATAGTGCCTTTCCAGCTCTGGAACAACCACTTGTTTTTGTCTCTGAAAGAGTAATCTTTTTTTCATTTTCTAACCATTCCCCCTCATAAAAAGCTCTTTTCAACATTCATTATTTCAGTCTGTGCTTCACCCCAAATTTTTCTTGCAGTTCAGGTGGTCAGTGTGTGTGACTGTTTATATACCTCTGTTCATTGGGGTTGTGCCATTTTTTCTTCCTGGTTGCTAATGACAATGTTTTCTTATCTCTCCTGAGAGAATGCCATGATTTCCAAATATTTATGTCCAACTGCTTCTCTTCTCTTCATATTCATCTACATGCTCATTTCTTCAAACCTCTCTTTCTTCTTGAAGAGATAACTGAGCACAGGAAATCACGCATTCTCCTTTCCTGACCTCTCAGGCCATCTTGGAATCTCACATTTTCCCAGTGCAGTCTTTACAAGTTTGCTTTACTTTTCAAGAAACATTCAAAAAAATCGTATCTCCCACACAGTTCTTGCCACTTAAAAGTTCTCTTAGTTCAATCTATCATCTTGCCTTTCTCCAAGACCTTTCCTTTCTCCCTCTGTGGATTTCCAACTTAAGAATTTAATAAGAATTTTACCACTGCAGGGTTGTAAATCTTTATTTGTTTCCAATTTTGAACAGTTTGCTCCCTGTCAGCTATTTCCTATAGACAACTTAATGTCAAACACTTAGCTTTATTTATATAGATATTAAAAAGGAGATCTTGTGTTTCCTGGGTGAAATGCAAACCACGTTTGTTGAAAGCATGCAGTATGGAGATAAAAATCTCAGCACTGTAAGAAAACCATTTGGTAGATAACAGTTCACATAGCAGCCAGTAATTGCACTTGTATTTTTTTTTCTGCTGTTTGGTTGGTGTGATAGTGTAAATTCTGGTTAGATTTTTTTTTCAGTGTTTATGAT
Organism: Serilophus lunatus; assembly: GCA_013399895.1. NCBI lineage: Eukaryota > Metazoa > Chordata > Aves > Passeriformes > Eurylaimidae > Serilophus > Serilophus lunatus. Next base: position 75,074 of record VXBA01002519.1, read on the forward strand.
GTGCTGGTCCTTATTTGATTATGAAATCACTTCAGCTTGAAACTGTATCTTAAAAAAAATCTCTAATTTTAAATTTAAATATTTTGCAGCTTCAAGTACTATGCAAACTGCTTTATGAAAAAAGTGCACCAATTTAAAGCTGCTTAATAAATGTTTTCTGTATTTGCAAGTGGACTCAGCTGTTCACTCCATAGGTTCTTTTAATAGCCTGTAAACAAAATAAAAACCAAAACAAAAAACAAAAACAACAAAGAAAAGTCTGCTGAGGTTTAGATAAACAACATTACTTCAGAAATAAGCACTGGCATCCAACACTGCATTCATTTTGTAATACCTTCAAAATAACTAGAATCATTGAATCACCTGGTTTGCCTTGAAATACTTAACAGTGTTCAATAATCCAACTATAGTTAAGTATCTTAAAATTGGCTTTTCTATGTTACACTAATCAGAGACAGATTCACCTCCGGCAAGATGAATTTAAGGACACTGCCCTTCATATTAGCACCACAATGTGATATGCACCTCTAGAAATGTCAAGAGCTGAGTTGCTATGTGGCTACAAAGTCATTATCCCTGTGATATTCCCTCAAAATGCTTGTCACCAAGCTTGAATTTAACTACTGACTTACTGTAAACAGGAAGAATAGCAGCACAATGCATTTTTTGGAGACTAATAATACTTGCAAAATTTTTAATTTTTTTTCTTTTTTATTGAAGTGGGACAAATAATACTATCAGCTGTATCAGCATGGAAGCCTATAGATCCCTTGAATGCATGGTATTTCAAAATACTTTAAATAGAATTTAAAAAATGCTGGTCATTTCACTAAGTCTATAGAACATTTATAAAGCATCTCTACACTCGGCCAGGATACTTTTCACAGTATTTAAAAACAATCCCTGCAACAGGGATTGGTATAAAAAAGATGGATAAAACTCCAAAGACAGTAGTTTGGTCACTTGTTTAATATTACTTTTTGAAACTTGTATTAATTAAAATAGCACCTGTTCTGTCTGATGTCCTCAGAACAAAAAATTCATCTTAAACTGTAGAAAGGTAAATAGTGTATGCAAGGCTTCACCTTTCTTCAAACCCCTCTCTATAAGCATTTGCTCAATTTTTGAAAAATTAAAGGAAATTTCAGAAGGAATGTTGAAAATGCTGAAAAATATTACTCGATTTCCACCACTTCTCAACGCTCATCCAACAATCAGAAGAAGGCTACTGTTCTTGTAACAAATAAATAACACCCTGGAGTTACATTCCACCCATCTGAATCTATCATGATTTTATTGAAAATTAAAAGACATATGCAGCAATACTTGTAATGAAAGTCCAGAGCCAGTTCCAAAGAGGATCAACAGAAAAATGGTAACTGGGACCTGAGTAAATTCTCAAAAGAGCCCATGATAATACATGTCTGATTTCTCAGAAGTACTCATGTTCTGGGCAGAAGAAAATACTGTTTCAAGTTTAATGTAAGGTAAATACGATTGTTTTTTGGGGTAACTTTTGTCATCATTCTTCTTCATCATACAGTACTTGATAGCAGTTTCAATGGTGTTGATTAAACACATTCTACTATAAGGAGATTCCATGAACATAATTCATAACAGGTTACAAAGAAGAAAAAAATTGGAAAAATTGTAAAGGTAAAAGCATTGCGTATTATCGAGTTAAAAACAAAACCAAAAACCCCCAACAACAGTAACAACACAAACACTGTATAATATTTAATAGTTTTAAACCATAGCTTAATCCACTAACAGGTTGTTTAGTTACCATCTTTACTGAAATGCAGTGTGCAACTTGCATTGCTCCAGGAAAGAGGACTGGGACTGATTTTCTAAATTGTATTTCCCTCTTGTTCTCTGTGAAACGTGAGCACTGCCACTATGGCTTCTGCAATAGCTGAAGAAATTCACTCTGTCCTTTGTATTGAGCTGAAAGGATCAGGACATTGTGGAAAGGACACCGAGAATGATGGTAGTGTCTCAAGGGAGAGGCACAGAGGTTTCTTACTCTCGCCCCTTCCATGTTGCACAGGCACACGGAGGGTCAGTCACATTCCAATCTTCACATTGCCACATAAAAGAGAAAATAGGTTATTATTTCCTAAATGATTTCATGGCCTCAAGGATCTTGGAAAATGAACTCCTTTTTTTTGCATGGGTGGTGATGCTTATAGGCCTTTTTAGGAAACAACATTGAAAATCAATGTTTTGCCACTTCAAACAGCACGGTAGAAGGTGGGATCCTACAGCAATACCTGAAATTTAGACTAAATGTACCTGCTTTGCAGAAATGAAAAGCACCCACTGCAGTTACAGCAGTCAGTATCTTAGAATGCAAAATCATTTCTCATTGAAAATCCAATGACTTCCTACAGAACTCTAGTAAGGAATGCATCCAAATCACATTTTATAGTTGACCCTTCATCTCTGTGAAAGAAAACCCAATATGACCTTCCCCATGGTTTCAGGGTCTTACAAATAATTCTCAAAACATGGAAAAATCTAAGAGTTTAAAATTGATTATGAATAAATATAAAGAATACCAACCACATGTCTTGGCTCAGTTGTGTCATCAAGGCCACAGAATGAATGCTAGTGAAAAAAACAAAAAAAGGAACAAAAACTATAACATAAGATCAAAAGAAAATGAAGAAAAAAGAAAAGAAAGAAGATGTAAGGTATGTAATATGAAATCCAATGACATTACAGCAGTTAGTCTTATAGCTTTAATTAACTTGATCTGAAAGAAATATAAAGGATAGCAATATTACTCCAAAAAGGGGTATAAAATTCAGTATTTGAGGGAAGTCTTACAATGGGAGCATCAGTGGATTATTTAACTTGAGAAATACTAGGCTTGGCTTTGTGAATCATTTCAGGAAATACTTAGAATTACACATGTGAAAGCTTTCCTGAACCAAGACTTATGAGAAAAGCATGATGTGTTTAAACGCATCATTACTGAAGAACCTACAGGGCAGAAATACTGTTATTCCTGTGTTCTGATTTACATAAAACTTAAAAATTGAAGTAATTCCTAAAGGAAAATAAAAAGGCATACTCATGACACAGTAACTGTAAGTGGCGCACTGTCCTTAGTTGTCATCAGCAATGAGGCTCAGCTATAACTACTGCTATTCCTTGAAAAGCATGACTTCTCTCCACAAGAAATTACTGTGTACAGTATCAGTAGCATGTAGGTGTCAGTCTCTGCCTTTTGATGCATTAAACCTTCAGAAGAACAAGGAAGTAAAAGTGTATCATTCCTTGATTCCCTGGGAACATCATCTTCCTTTGGTCAATCAAATTTGAATGGGATTTAATCCCAAGTCACAAAAATAACTCAAACGTCATAGACAGAAGGCAGCCCTCCACCCATTCAGAAGTGGAAGGTTAATAGAAAAAGATGAAGCTTTTTTGAGATCTCTTGCTAATGCAACATTAAGGCAAAGAGGATGTTAACCATTTTAACTCATTACCAGCTTTCTGCTAAGCTCGTGATTAAGCTGTTTCTTTTCCAATACTTTTTTCCACCCATCCAGCAGATGAACCAGTAGACATAATGCTATCTTCCATTTTCAAAACTATCACACTGTCTAATCAAATATCTACTTTGTAAACTGTAAGAGCAATGCCTTACAGGCTTACATTTTGGCAATAGCAACATCTAGAGAAGTTGATGTTTTAGATGGATAGATGGATACACAGTAATACACAGTAATATTTGAAGTATCATCTATCCCTCAACATTTCTCTGCTTTGACCTTAGACGTCACTGGCTGTTGGGCAGGAAAAGCTTCAGCTATAAAAGTGGCGCAGGGAAGAAGAGGGAAAAGGCAGCAAAAAAGCCCTTTCAGGGATGGATAATGTCTGTGTTTCTCTGCTAGTGAGAACATGGCCCACTGTCTTCCCAATGGATGCAGACAGACTAGCACCAGCCAGGTCGTAGTGGAGGTGATGTAAAGTGATAATGAGCAACAGCAGCAGACAGGACAGTTTCTCCTGGCTCTTCCACAAACCCAGCTGGATATTACAGTTAGAGTAAGTGCAAAACAAGGTAGAGCAGAGGGGAGACAACTACTGTGGGAGTAGAAGGAGACAAGGAAGATGCTGAGGGATTTTGAGTAGTTGCTAGAAGTGCAATAACCCCAGAAGACGACACTGGGAGGATTGCCACATCCTGAGAGCAAATAATGGGACACTGAGATCAGTGAAGAGTGAGGAAGAAACCAAAGAGCTGGTCCCTGAAGACTCTCTCAGTTCTTCCAGCCCCACTGATCTCTTTCAGCTCTCATCTTTCACCCCATTCTCAACTGAAAAGAAAAAAAAACAATGACTGAAAACGCCACTAACTTCTCGATTCAATCCAGCAGTGGGTTTATGTAGGATTAGGTATCCATAAATGCAGGATCAAATGAACCGCAGATGACGTAACTCATGTTGGGATTTAGGCACTGGTTCAGCTAAAGTAACAAAACTAAGACACTTTGCCAGGGCCTAGAGAAAGACCCATTGTCATACCACGCCCTGCAGAGCAGCCTAAACTCCACAGACCTGAGAAACACCTGAGCTCACAGTCCATGAGCCTTGTGCCATCCCTTGCTTGGCTACCACAGTGACCCTAACACATTTGCTGAATCAAGCTTTGATCAGAGCTTCTTCAAAGGACAATAAAATTTGGATGCAGGATATTAACTTTTTTCTATCTCAAATCAAGGAAACCCTTTGTCACAGGCACCTTATTATGTTTTAATTTTCAGTAACTGAAAGTTTTACAAAACAATGCTGTTCAAAAAACAGGGCTGAGCTAACCAATTCTGCCAAGAGACAAATCTTTAAGTTTTTTCTTGATCTAAACCACAGTAAATCCTCCCTCTACTAGTCTAGTGTATTTCCAGACCCCTTGATGCCTTCCTGCAACTGACAAAAAGTCTGGATAGGAAATAATTTTGAGCAGATTAGGGACAGAGCTTCATTTTATGGAGCAATGACTTGAACTCAAATTTTACCCTGCTTTAAAATAGACTTCATGATATTAAGTACTACTAAAATCAATGAAACAGAGAAAAATAATTTTGTAGGGAAAGAAATCCATTAGTACAGCCTAGACAGCTATTTACCTTTTCCTCAATTTCTTTGAGTTGCCTCTTTTGAAGTTCTATTTTATCTTCTAGATCTCGAATCCGCTGGAACAGAAAAAGCAAAATAGATATTATTTAATTTTAAAAGTATATGAATTAAAAACATAAGAAATAGGTTTAAAATAAAGAGAACAAATGCCCATTATTAATGTAACTCTCCCTTTACAGTTATATTAGGCATGTCCATGGTAGGACTGCTCCATGTTTCCATGAAACTATGGTATTTCAAGCTTCATGTTCAGAACATCATGTTTACTACCAAAACGACTACTCATCACCACTCATTAATCATAATTTTAGCATATACACACAGACAATTCCAATTAAGACCTACCTACCTAGACAGTGAGCAGATTACACTACTACATTTCCTTTTAACTATTTTCCTTTCCTATAAAACACAACCATGATTCTGGCATAGTCATGTTATACCAGGAAAAAAAGAATACACAAATTTTCAGTTCAACACCAAGACACCATCCAGAGATTCAGCTCTGTCCTGTTACAGTTACCTCCCACCAGAGTTAATGTTTCCTTCAGAGTAAATCCTCATATTTTTAAGTATTTTTCTTGTTCAGTTTCACAAATATTTTCCCAAAGTATGACTCCTGCTGGGTACAGATATCATATTTCCTCTGTATATCACACATCCCCTTGTTTCTTAAATTATGCGTATATTTTTATTTTATTTTTGGGTGGCTTCTACAATTAGATGCATTTTATTACACTTTTAGTATATCATACCTTTTACAGATAAAGCAGTAATCTTTTCTGTAGGTATAAACCTGGAATCTCTATTAACAGTCACCCGAGATCAAGGAACTTTTTTTAGGGTTAAACTATCCAATCTCAGCCTGGCCCACAATAGCTAGGGCTGTTAACAGTTCTGCACTTGGAAAGACAAATTATCATCTCCTCTAATGTGGATATCATAGGCCAATAAAACTAATGTAGCTGCTGCTGCACCACTCCCAAGTTATTTTATGACTCCCAATTTGATTTGAATAATCAATATCTCTTCCAAAACAAACCCCAGCCATTACTTATAAACCTGTGTGTATCAACTGATGTTGGTAGTTGCTTACCTGCATTCAGTTCAAAGATCTCAAATAGTGGTAAATGCTCCACACTCGTGGTAGACCATGACAGCTGCAGCAAGGCAGCAGCTGATCCAGAGACCAATGTGATTTTGAGAATCAGAGAGTTTGGCTTGCAAATTGCCAATCTAACCTGGAACTACTACAAAAATGAGGTACACGAAACCCTGCAGTTCACGTTTCCTAGGGCATACTCCTCCACACAAATACTGAAGATAGGCCACAAGCAAAAAAGCTTTGTCATTGTTGCTGCTGTTTCAAAATGAAAGATTTTGCTCAGACTCACACAAGTCAATCAAAATCTCCCCTATATCACACTGCAATGCTCAAAGATTTCCTCAGATAATACACAAACCAGGTTACCCTCATGTGACACAAGTGCATGCAGCTTTGCTGACAGTAACCAATGTCCCAAGCACAGCTGTATTAATTTCACTTTTCATCTATTACATTTGAACTGATTTATACTTCATCTATTCTCTGCTCAAGGCAAGCCTATGTCTCAAGTGATCATTTTCATATATTGTATATACCAGGAATGTTACAATCACTGTAAAAAAACACGGGAAGAGAAGCAGACAGATGTAATCACCTCTGAGATCTTTAGTTCATCAGGTTAGACTCCTGTTTCTCTCCCACTCGTTTCAGTTATGCTGATTCCTACCTAAAACCACCACCCAGAGCTGAGTGACAGGCTTCAATTCTCTGGGGATTATGCCATGCTCTGTGGTAAAATTTGACCATAGTGAGATAAGTGGAGAGAAGTAATATTTTTAAATACCATTTTCATCTTTAAGATTTACCATGTGAGACATTTTTTCAATAACTGCTGAGAGTTTGCCTTTAAAAAAAAAAAAGAAAAAAAAAAAAGCCATAAAACATCTGGTGGCTTTCTCACCTCAGGGTTTATAGCAAGGGTTCCTTTATGAAAGAACAAGTTAATTAGGATAAGATGACATTTTTAAGATTTGGGAATTCTGCTAATTAAGAAAAAATTGAGATGTTACTATTCTCTCACGAAATTTTAATCTCTTCAAAAGATAACAGCTATTCAGCTATTCTCTCCAACTATTCAGATCAGTTCTAAAAACAAGGGCTGAGGCTTCCATTTTCCAATCCCCACCCATGACCCATAAATATTGTTACATACTAGGAGATGAAAGATAGGGAATAGTTTTAAGATGAGGAATACACATTTTCCTAAAAATATGTTTAAATACAAAGACAACCTACCAATTAAAAGAGAAAATGCAAAGGGTTGAATTTCTTAGCAGTGAAAATCTACCAAAAAACCCAGCAAAATAACTACATTGGTGTCAGTAAGGCAGCTTGTGATAGTTTTGGCTGGAGTAATCTTCTTTACTGTGACTAGTATGGACCTATGTTTTTGATTTGTGCTGAACACAGGGTTGATAACACAGACATGTTTTTGTTATAGTTGAGAGCCAAGGCCTTTTCTGCTTTTTTTTTTTTCTGCTTTCCCTACTGCCACGCTGGCAAGGAAGTCGGGGGTGCATGGGAAGCTGGGAGGAGACATAGCCAGGACAAGTGATCCAAACCGACCAAAGGGATATTCCAGACCATACGACATCATCCTCAGTATATCAAGTGGGAGGAAGAAGGAGGAAGGGGGGGAGGTTTGGAGTTGGATGGTGTTTGCCTTCCCAAATAACCTTTACGTGTGATGGGACCCTGCTCTCCTGGAGATGGCTGGACACCTGCCTGCCCATGGGAAGTGGTGAATGAATTCCTTGTTTTGCTTTGCTTGTGTGTGCAACTTTTGTTTTTCCTATTAATCTGTTTTTATCTCAACCCACCAGTTTTCCAGCTTTTACCCTTCTGGTTCTCTCCTCAATCCTGCCGGTGGGGGAGTGAGCAAGTGGCTGTGTGGGGCTTGGTTGCTGGCTGGGGCTAGACCATGACAGTCTTGTTTGGTGCCCAACATGGGGCTCGAAGGGTTTGAGATAACAACACGTTTGATTGGGATGCACTAGACTGAATTTTTAGCTGTTAGTGCTGTTCAGCTAGTCATCAACAAGCTCCCATGTTTGCCAGGGGATTTGCTTTCCTGACTGCATTAGAGTTTACTGCTTGTTAGTGGCCGCTTTTTGATTTCTCTGCTTGCTGTAGCGCTGTAGTGTTTATCACCTTACTGAATTGTGCCTGGGAATGTTCTGATAATGGTCATGGCCATGGGCCTGGCCTGGCAGGTGGCCAGGGCATTGCTGCTGTCTCTATGCTGCTGTACTGGACAGGGTGGATATAGTCGGCAGGGCAGATGTTTACATGTGTATACGTGTATTGTAGAACTGTTCTGGACTTGTCATCTAAGGATAATGCATTGAAGGCAGATGACTGGTGTTTAAATAGCCTGTACTCCTCTCATATGAGTGGAAGTCATAAAGACAGAATACTTATGCTGCAAATGAGAAAGACTTTGTAACTAATTACTTCAGGAATTAAAAATTCAAAGCTAGACAGGTCAAAATTTGTTCTAAAGCACAACATTGGGCTGGAATTTTTCAACAGGTATCAAAGCCTGCGGTTGTTTGCTCCTAGTTGTTTACTTGCTTTCCCCTGGAGGATTATCCAGGAGGATGAAGTAGGTGCAGCTATTGCTGTCAATATCCTCTGATTGCTCAGGGATGGCACTGGAAGATAAACAGCCTAATTCAGCTATTTATATATCTTGAAAGATCTAACTCACTTATTTCCATTTAACTGCAGAGATGGCCTCAAAAATATATACATGTATATGCAATATGTTGGCTAGAAAAAAAACTAACCAGATTGACACCTGAATAGAGTATTTAACACATAAAAATAATTGTTTTCCCCAATTGTATCTATCTGCATTTGTAGCATTACATTGATAACAAAAATAACGATTTCAAAATATGATTTTAAAAAATACATGCCATAATCACAGTTATAACAAAAAAAGTATCTTCTAGAAGTAGAAAGAGATGTTCATCAAAGGTTATATTACACTACTGAGAAGGAAATTACACAAAAGTTGCAGATACTAAGTCTACTCAGTATAATCATTATCTACCGTTCCTTTTATTTGCAAGAATTACCAGTCAAGAAGCTGTGGTCTCACTCTCAGATTATCAACACTTGATTGGATGCTTCCATTGACTTCTGATTTGTTTATGTTTGCAAAAGGGTGACTGTGACAACAAATCATGTAGAACTATTTCACTGTTATCAAGAAATTCTACTTGCTTTCATGCTTCAGGGTATAAATTGATTATCAGTAAGTCCAGCTTTCCTGCTATGTCATATAGAGTTACAACAATTGTGCTACAAAAGATGGATTCAACTGTATCCACGACACGGCTTGCAGGAACCTTGCAGAGTAAATCCAATACCTTTTCAATAGCACTAAAAAGTATGAGGAAGGAACAAAATTGACTCTATTTTGCTCTCAAAATTTTGATTACTCTCGGTTCAAAAGAAATCCACAGGCTATTCTTCTGTTTATTTTCTTTTTTTAAAAAAAGAGAGGGATAGAAGATTTGGATAGACAACCTGAATCCAGCACAGCATTCATGTTTCCTTTAGAGACTCTAGCACAGTCACAGTCAGGGCGAGGATTAAGGACACTATGTTCAGCATTCAGCACATTCAGCAGTGCTCTGCTGAATTCTAGCAATTCCTGTGTTCCTAGTTAATAGCTACCCCTCAGTCATACAAGTGCACCTTCCAGTACCGACAGGATTCAAGATAATAATCATCTATTCTCAAATCACAGGGCCATACAATGCCATACAATGTAGGCAAAGAGCCACAATCTGGCAAAATCAGGGCAATGGGAATGCAATCATGGAAGAGAGAAATGCAAATATGAGGGATGGATTCTTAATACTGTCCATCTTGTCTGCATTCAGAACCAACCTATTACGACAGAAAATCCCATTACAAAACTTCTGGATGATGAAAAGTACCTTTGTGAACACTCATTGTAACTGTCTTCATCTGCATGGAGCTTCCCTGACTTTTGAAAGAGGGTTAGACAAGCATTCATTTCAGTACAGCAGTTCAGTTATTTAGTCGATAAATAAAGCACTCTTCCACTATCAATGAAGTTTGCTGCTACTTCCGAGTAAGTGCTCACAAGCAGTGAGAGTGTAGCAAAGCCTCAAGGCCATTCCCTGTGCAGAGCTATCAGCAGATGGCTCTGCTGACCAGACTATGCTGAACAGCAGCTCCAGTTCTGCCAGGAGAGGGGCTCAGCTCACAGATCTGCTTGCATTGCCATATAGCCACAGAACAAAGATTCTAAAGATGCCTTAATTATTAATTAACTGCAATTTGAAAAGACTTTTAAGTCCCATTATGATTTTTTTTCTCAATCATAGTTACATGCGCAGCATATTTACAAAAGTAGGTGGTACAGCTCTGAAGGACAGCCCAAAAATGCTAACAATTAGGTAAGAGAAAGCATATTCAGAAAGTTCAGGCAGCTAAAGCACACATTTCCTTTGGAAGTCTGTAATGAAAAAGACAGGCAAAGACTGCCCCTAACGTGGCATTACATATGACATTAGTTTACTGAACAGAGTCTTAAAAGGGAAGTTTACCATCGGTCAACCACAGCTGTACAAATTATATGTTCTCTGATTGCAGTCCTTTCCAATCTCTTTTTCTTGGAGAGATCCCAAACACAAAGGCTGTCAAACTGCCCAAAAATGAGAAATTAGACATTTTTCTCATCAGAAGATTCCTCCTAAATGCCTTTCATCTCATTTCATGATGGGAAGTTCATCTGGGAAACAGGATACACTTCCTGGAGTGCAATTATTCATTTAAGTAATTCTCTTTGGTAAACTTGGATGGCAAATGGCTTCCAGTACTTTCAGGGAAATTAAGACAAGTCAGCTCTTTCTTTTCTCAAATAGCAGAGGGCTGACACACCAAGATGGGACTACAAAGTCCTATTCCTAGCAGCTCTGACCTTCTTGCAGAAGGATTCCATATTTCCTGCAGAGTATGAGCCTCTAAGTTTGCATGAATTATTGCTTTATAGGCAGTAGGGTACCTGAACTGGCCATGGTGGGACCAATTCAGGTGTCTCTGCACCTAAAGCTCAGTTTTCCTAACAGCTGGAAAATTTCCCTGTAGATTTCTGTTTTCCAAATATATCCTAACTCAGCAAAAGGCTAGATAACCCTAGATGCAGATTTATTATTGTCATGACTCCCTTGGTGCAAAAAATAAATGATATTAATACATTGCCAGTGAAAAGCAAACAGGTACTGATTTCAAAAGGGAAATTTCTGCATCTTTTAGCACAATTTGGCTCCTGTGGCTGCACTGCAACCTCAAGATGGCAAGCCACATGTCTGGCAGCATGATGGTGGGTGTGTGCCAGGAAATATTACTCTACTACTATTAACAGAGATATTTCAATCACGCAGGCTGAGAAGACTCAGCTTGCAGTTTAGCCAAATGGAAAATCTTGCTCCTTGAAAAAAAAAAAGGTTAATGTCATTCCCACAGTACACATAAAGTATGTGTGCCCAGCTTGTGTTATAATAGCAATCCATCTACATTAAGTACCATTCACATTAATATAGTGCCTGATGTAAAGGAATGCTGGAATAAATGGAAATCCTTCCGCTGAGCTCAGTGAGCCCTGGGTTGCAGCCTCAGAGCTATCATTTGCATGCCGGAGGCAATGTATCAGCCCGGTAACAATTTGTCATAATTTTGAGAGTTAGACATGGGATGAACTTCAGCATTACAAATGAAGAAAACTGATCTGAGATGGAAGGAAATGCCCCATTACTTTAAAATGTTAGGTCCAGATTTTCTCCACCAAGCAACAAAAATGTGCACGTTTCCTCACTTGATTAAGACTTTATTTCACACAACCTCAAATTCTGACTAGAAATGGACCGTGTCACTCTGCAATTACATGGTGCCTTACGTACATTATCCTGTTTTTTTGACATGATGGCCCAACTGTCTTTTTAGTAGCAAAGACAGACTCTGTGTTTTCTGTTTATTGGACAGCGATCCAGCCTAGATGAAGTGGACTTCTTCATCCAAGCCTGTGGTCCTCTCCAATTCATCCATAGTGCCATAGCACATAGCCAGCCATTCAAAGTCCTGAATCAACATCTTGGATGGCTTCAAGTCCTCAAGGAGCTTTGTCAAATGGTGAAAAATCAGTAAACAAATTTGTATGACAAATTTCATCTTTCAGACAACAATGACCACATGGTCCTTCACGTAGGTGTCAAGCTGCAAAACTGGTGTTCTTGTTTCCTAGATAAGGGTGTAAGTCAAGAGGCACAAATGTTTCACAGACAGCAACACCAAGATCAATTAACTTACTGTACTTGTGAAAACACAAGAATGTGCTAATAATGGAGTTTAGAAATTACCTTAGCAGTTCCTGTGACACGCTCTTATTGGATTTACATACACCAGCAAATCCAAGAAAACAATTTGATAATTTTAGCACAAAGCAGACAAAGAAGGATTTGCTAAGCTGCTTAGAGTCTTGGCTCTGAAATGCTGCAAAGGTTCATTCACAGCGTAGGCACCATGGATGGACCATACCTGACATGAACCATGTTTTGAAGCTCTGAAGCCATCTTATGATAAAGAATGGATATCATTCTGCAGCAAAATCCAGCATGAGAAATATTTTATCGATCTGAGAAAGGGAAGAATCAATATTGTTTCATCATATCATTATTTCAGCAGATTCTCCTCACTATTAAGATACAGGTATGTAAGATGTTTAATAATGTGAACAGCATAACTGTGTTACATGTATAAATTTAAACAAAGATGAATATAAACTGATTTTCTTTTAGCTATTATTCAAATCACTAAAGTAATGGATAAAATTCTCTATGAAAATAAATAGATTCTTTTCTTGGGCTTTTTTAAATCTAATGCATTTTAACAGCTGTTTAAAAGCCTGTAGTGTTTTACAATACAATTTATATAGGTAATTGTCACATATGTTTACTCAAGCTGTTGGATCTGCTATTTTAAGGGATGTGGATTCAGGAACTCAAGTGTTCCCTTTAGTCCTGTATTCCTAGATCGCAATTTTGCATAGTGGTCATAGGGAAACAGAAGGGCCCACTGCAACAGCAGTAGCTCAAGTTTTTTTATTGATATCTTGTTTTACTTTATGAATGAAAACTTAATGTAAATTTCATCCAGTTGAATATGATAATAAAAGATTGTTTTGCATATACTGTACCTCTCTGACTCTCACTAAGATCTTCTTTACACAGCAGGTAAAAATTTCACACTTTTCTATGTTCTGCTGTCTCAACCATGATAATCCAATTAAGAGTTACTGATGTAGGAGAATTTTTCTTGTTAATCTTTATTATCTTTTGTAGTTTCTTTATTTGCCTTCCTGAGCAACTGCACCGATATATTGCTCAATATATGCATTCAATCGCATTCATCTTAGTAGTAAATCAGTGAATTTTATAAATGTGTTTAGCCCAAAATAACTATCTGTTATGATATCAAATTACTATATGTTTGTAATATTTACTAGTAAACTTGATTAATTTTTTTTAATACTGAGAGTCTTTTAATTTATGCTACAACATACATTGATATCTAACAAAAGAATATCAACATTCCTATTGCTTTTCATTAGGGAAAAACAATAATTTAAGCCATAGTTGACTTATAGCTATATAGAATGGCTACACTAAGTCTATGTGCAGAAAAAAACCCACATTCAGCATCTTAAGAATTACCCTGTGACAGCCTAGACACATTTTCAGGTAGTAAAAAAACCACAATGTAATATTTATTTAGCATTAAATTTAGATTATTTTACATTCAGATATTTAAATAGCAACTTTTCATGATATAGGTATGAATTGCGCATATGAAAATACAATTATCCTTGACTTCTATAACAAATTTCACACGTTTTCTTTTTTAGACTTGCCTTCCCCCAATTTCCACTGGCCTTTCCTAAGAAATATAGGATACTCAGGCGTTCAGATTAGGGGATTTCAGCATTCAAATTTCAGTTAAGAACTTCAGATAAGAGTTTTCTTGATAGTAATATTATTGCAAGGCATATAGTTACTCTTACTTCACACCTTTTTTAGAATAAAGGGAGCAGTCCTTTCAAATATACTTTGCAAGTATTATGCCAGTCCTGCTATCATCACTTGTTTAGACAAGTCACATCACTAAGGCAGTTAGCAAAGCTGACATGGTTGAAGACTGTATACAGAAAATATACACAAGGTAACACTATTAGACAAATATATAGAAATTACTAAAGCTAACTCTTATCTGCCACGCATACCATTTGTGGGAAATTACAGAAGTTTATTGTGATTTTGTCATTATAGCAGCAATGATGCCCTAAAAGACTCATGTTCACTCCTGCATGACAAATCAATACTATAGGTCAACTATGATTAGCCCAGTCATGATGCGCTTGATGAATATTGATGACAGTTATACAGCTGTGATATTAGATGCCTTTAAGAGCATTTCATGAATATAAAAAATGCATTATCAACAGTAATTATTACATTTTGAACAGCAAAGCACGGAACATTAATACTAAGCAAGCATCAAAAATTGCAAAAGAAAGTAAGTCATTGCCTTAGCTATTCCCCTTCATGTATATTTGTATGTAAATAGCTGGAAATTAACTTTCCTAGCACCACAGCATTTCAGATTTAAAATAAAAACCTTTAACCATTAAGCCTACCTAGATTTGGAGGTACAATGATGTGATACTCCCCAGTTAGTACTATGTAAGTCAATAGTAATACTTCTACCTACTCTCTAAATTGTGTGACATAGATGTGCGTTTTTGACCAAGGCAGCCTCTCTGGCATAAGGCAACACACCTGAGGAGGGGTTGTCTTTAATTTGTCCTCTCTGTCACATAGCATTGCGCCAATTAGGACAAATTTAAGACATCTCACGCCTATAAATGAGGTACACTGAGCAGAGCATCCTTCCTCACAGTCTATCTCCCCCCAAGAGCCTTCCTAGTCAAATATTAAACCTTAATAATTCTCCTTGAATGAAAAATAGATGGTCTATCAACCGTAACAGATTACACGGCAAAGAGGAGCAGAACAACAGCTGGATTTATCCAAGTTTTACCTGAATATCCCTAGAATATCAAGTGGCAGACCTCAGGTTGCTACTTCTCTCTGGCAATTACTACATTAACAAATTTTTTTTTAACGAAGTTATTAAAAAAAAAACCCACCAAAACAAACCCAAACACACGCACAAAAAAGAAACAAAACCAAAAAACAAATATGTATTCTAAATCGCTGAGCCAATATGATCTTATAGATATGGTGACATCCAACCCTATGGATTTGTGATCAAACTATTCTTTCCGTGGGAAAAAGTTATCCTATCTAAAAGTGAGTGGGAAGAACTTATGGAGGAATGGCATCTGCTACAGTTTTGTTAAACATTTAAGCAGTAAGAACTTCACTCTTCAGGACAGAAAAATAGGAACTAAGAAAATTTGTGCAAAAAATAAGTTTGTTGTTTCTTAATTTGAAACTATTCTTTGACATTTTAGGATGAAAAAAGACATCACTGCTTCTGATTTCTCCTTGGTGTCCATGAAAAGCAGTGCCTGAGGAATCACATCAGCAGTGAATCCTTCTCAGTGACACAGAGAGGTCAGATCTGATTTATACCTGCTGTGTCCTAAAGGTATGCCTTTTCTGCAAATTTCTGCTTTTATTACCGATGAATAGTCCAATCTGATCAAGGGAGTAAATGCTCTAGTTTAAAGAAAATATAGTTAAAATATTTACAGCTATATTTGAACTTGAAGTTGGAATTTGGTTGACTTCAGCAGGACAGAAATGGATCATATTCTGGTCTAGAACTGAACAAAGGGTTTCTTTTACTTCGTAAAACTGAGCTTCACCAACAATATTCTAGCTCAAGTTAAAATAAAACACCCTCACCTCAGCACAGTACTTAGAGAAAAAAAGTTTCACACTTTCTGCTGACACAATGAACTAATATATCTTTTCCTTTTTTTCTTACAATTTTATACAAAGATAAGACTTCTTTGAGAAATTACTGGATACATAAATAAAATCTGTCTCTCATACCCTTTATGACTGGCAGCAACCATTTTTGGAACTGAGTGTGTGTCAATCTGCTGCTCTTCAAGGATTTTCTAGCTTTTCTTTGGATTTAATATAATCTCAGATGAAATCAGAATAAACTATATTTCTATCAGAAATTTTCTTCATGTTTGAATACTGCTAACAGTGCAATTTGAATTAATCTATCCTAATTTAAAGCCTGGTTCTGATGTCTTTCCACAGTTTCATACTCCAGAAGCAGCTACAGTAAAACCAAGAGAAATATATTTAGGTTTTTACTTTGTCTAGTGCATATAAAGCCTAATTCGACTTTTAAATATTTACTAGTTTCAGCAGATAAGACAATTGCAATACATTTTTAAGGTGAAATAACTGTGACGTTGTGCAGATTTTTTGTGCTGGGCTGTTTTGGGCAGTTGTTTTTTGTTTTGCTTTTATATTTGAGCTTGCTTAATTTCAGAAACATATTGTATTGCTCCAACTGAAAGATCTTCCCTCAGAGGTGGGTTTTATAGCTACACAACACATTTTTCTCTCCCTCCAGAAATACCTTAGCATCCCACACATACATAAAAAAATTACCCTTCTTCACAGAACCTGCTAATAATGAGCTTCATATTTTCCAAAAAGCACAAAAATCATGCCACTGCACTGATTAGACCACAAATGCTACTTTTAAATGAAGTTCTGCTAAAAATACACCAGACATCAATTTACAAAAGCTTGTAATAACAGTGTAGAACAATGAGACATTTTTGATGGCAATATATGCAGGAATGGTGGTTGAACTGCACATACCCTACTGCTAGAAGCAAATATCACAAGCTGCTCATGACAGATTTTTAATTAACATACATTACCTCCTCCGAATAGAAAGGATGTTGTAAATCAAAGCACCTTCTCTGACTTAGAAGGAGCACTGCCATTATGCTTCAGCTGAGGATCTGTCCCTCAGACCTGAATGCTGCACTCTGGGTTTAATAAAAGCAGGTTTTCGCTTTAGCAAGCAGATCTAATCACACTGTCTATCTAATTTGGCTCCACAGAGGCCTGGTTTCCTTAATACACAATGGGTATACATAAATGGTTCCATTTTTATACTAATGAACAATAATAATGTGGGGCCCTACATGCAGTCAAGATGAACAGACCTACCAATGTAATGCACAGCCTTATATCCTAGAATATAATTATTTCACTGGAACAAAGTTAATACCTAGTGGCTAAGAACTCAGGATTTCTATCTGGACAAAAAAGCACACAAAATGCAGCACAAGCTCACACTCGGGCAACTGTTTACTCATTTTCTTTTGCACATTCCTGTCCCTTTCAGACAATACATTCCCCAGGAAAAGTATTTACCATCTCTGTAAAACTAGCATCTCACAGGCTAAATCCTCAAAGTCCCTGCATGAAGCAATTAATCTGTGATGAAACCCTGCAGACCAACCTCCAGCATTTATCATGTGCCTTACTGTTTCTGCACCCTCTAAGTATGGTCAAGGAGCATTTACAGGCAGAAGGTGGGAACTTCTCTTTCTTCATCATCAGAAGTATTTGAACCCCCACTTTATGTCTGATATAGAAACTCTGACACAGAGAACCTTGATGCCAGCCTGCCAGGATAAGGAGAGTTGTTCTTCTGAAACCCTTGTATCAGGCAGACAAGAAGGTGATAGAAGAAAAGAAAAAGGCCTTCTGGAAGTGATCGAACTTCCAAAGTTTCAGAGAATCTGGAGTCTCTAATACATGGTTTCTGTTTCAGGGAAAATTTGAGTGTTTGTAAAAAAGAAGATTCTTTACTAAGTCTCACAGCTCCATCGTGTTATCCTGCCATTCTCTGTAACCTCCACTTCAGCAGAGTAAGTGTGGCGCATCCTGCAAAAGCACTGCAGACTGTAAAATATGACCAGGTCTAGACTACAGTTTTGCCAGAGTGAAGTGTAATGGGTGTTTACTGGTGTCAAAATGTCAGAAAAACTTCTTGTGGCCATAAATATATGAGGAAAGGAGTGAATTTATTTAACGAAAGGACATACTAGACCTAGTGCAGCTTCATCCATTCATTAGGATTCTGCCAACACAAGTATGGCTTAATTTGTGTAACATTCACCTTCTGCCAATTTCTAGTGTAGATGAAAGTAATCTTGTGACAATTAGCCCTCCCATACCTGAGGCAAATTAACTAGCCTTTCTTTTTCCTGTTTAATAGGGCATGGGTATGTGTGTGTGTGTTAAAATTAGATGACTAAAATACTTAGCTCCTAAGTAAGCAGTAGAATTTAGTCTAATGTGTCCTGCAGGGCTGTAACATTAGCATGTATAACAAGATGGACACGTAATGAAACTCTAGTGACATACTGTAAAATGAATCTGGAGACAGGTACATAAGCATCCATGGTTATCCTAGCCTTTTTTTTCCTTTTTTCCTTCTACACTCAATATTTAATGTCATGTTGTAAAGCCATCTGCGAACACCCGAACTGGACTCAAACACAAAACATGCCCCTAATGCGCACATAAAGTGCTCTGATTGATAGTGAGCAGGCCATGGAACAAACTGCAACTAAGCCCAAGTTACACCCCAGATATGTACACAGTACGGATTTCGAGCCCTTAGGATTAACTTTACAAATCTAATCCTACTTTCTCCTTTCTATTTGCCAATATTATATGAGCTTAACTTAGAAGCTCTGCCCAGGTCCTCTAGAAATGCACTCCAACAACGATCACAAAAAGGCCCTAGCCAATAGCAGTCCCTCAAACAGTGTCAAACTACATGGTGAAAGCAAAGATCTAAACTATATCCAGTCGGATGTTAAAATCTAATATAGTGTATTATTTAGGTGTAGAGGCATCACTCAAAACACAATGTCATTCATACCCATTAAATGCTATTGACAAATAATATTTACCCAACTGAAAGGTACTGCATGAGTGTTCTGAATAAAACACCAACAGTCTGGCTAGGAAATTGGACTACCTAAAAGACTGTTAAAAAATCTCTATTATTAGTCATTTTCAGCTGCACTAATAATATCACATGTCTGGCTCCATCCTTATTTATCAAATTTAATATGTTTATTCTTTCTTTCTGATACTTTTAGTGCCAGCTTTCTAAAAGTACATCATTGCTGATGACTTAAAATAGATGACACCCACTAAACAAGTTCATCTCCTGGTCTCAGTATTGTTACACATTCGTCAAGGAGTAAGAGAAAGGAAATTTCTAGGAAGTCAGAGCTCAGGTCGAACACTGCCACCACAGGCCCATCTCATCACTGCAGGATGACACAAGATGTTCACAAGAGAGCCGAATCACATTACATCAGTTTCTTCTATCTTTGTCTACAAAGCCAACAGACAAGGCTTTTCTGAATTAATTTAAAGGTGTGAAAACCTGTAAATGGCCTCTTGAAAGATTTCCTATGACTTACTCTTTTTATTGTATTTACAAGATTTCTCAAATAGCTAAAATAAATAAAAAGAGGGAAAAAGAACCAATTCGGATTCCTGTAACTACTGCTTCTGCCTTTCCTCTTTTCATAGCATTACACTCCTACCACCTTCCATTCTGGCTTTGTCTAATTTATGGCCTCAAACTTGCAACAAGGTCCCTTTGGAGTCCTGTGGAAGACTGTGTGGTTGCACACACATGAAACAAGTTGTGCGACAGGACCTTGTGGTGAGACAGTGACTTGTTGGTGTGTGCACCATGCCCAGCGCAACCAGGTCCTAACACCACATGGCTCCTTGGCACAGGAGCTGTACAAAGAATAGACTAAACAGAACTCCACGAGGTGAGGGTGAAGCGATGCTGTTGTATGGGCAGTGGCGGCAACCACAGAGATAACACCAATGACAGGGAGGAGAGAGAACCAGGATTACCTGCTGTGCCTGCTGCAGCAGCTCCATTCGCTCGTGCAAGATCTGGCTGTCAAACTCACGGCTCTGCCTCAGGATCTGCCGCCGCACCTTCTCCACTGCAGCTCGCAAATCTTCCCTCTGGGCTTCTGTCAGCGACTCACTCGCCCGCCTTCCTGGATCCTGCTGCAGGGCATTATACAGCGTGGCCTCCAGCTCCTGGATTTTCTAATGCAACCCAAATCACACACAGACAGGCTGACATTTGAATCCAGCAAGCAAACGACCCACCAACAGCTAGAGGAGAAGGCTAGCAAGCAAAGCCTTGGGCAGTAGGGAAGGATGGAGACAGACAGGTAGACAGAAAGCAGCAGTAGTGAGCAGTGAGGAGCATTCCACACAGAGTGCACGCAGCCTCCCGGCACTGATTTACACCTGAGTGATGGTTCCCATACTAGTAAATGATGGATCCTGCTGTTTAAGAAGGATTCAGACGATAGGTCTGTATTCAACACCTGATAAAACTCCAAATCCTGATACTGAACATTACAAATTTAATTCAAACTATTACATTTCCTTCAACTGCAACTGAATTGTTAAGACATCCTATACAATAAAAAGGCCACAGGAAAAATGTGAACAGAAACCTTTCTCTCTCTGGCCCTACTGTCCTGACATCCATGGCTCCAAGTCTATGTCACTGGCTTAGTTCCAAGTTGCCATAAGCAATGGAGACAGGAACACTTGTATACGCCAATCCGTCATCCATCTCTTGATGTTTGCCAGATTCCTAACACGATTCTTATGCACTGACCAAAACTGCAGTATTTTGCAAAGCAGAGAACACAGGAGAATTTCACATTCACATGGAGAACTGCATTCCCAAGAGGAAAAAAAGGAATCATGGCAATGTTTCCCTGATTACTGGGGTTACTATGATCCTACTAAAAAACGGCATCCAGACTGAAAATATTTGGATCACATCCCTTTAGCCCTCATAACACCTTTGTGAGGTAGGTAATTCCATCCATGTAAGTGATGCATAAACAGCTGCACAGAGAGGTTAAATGGCTTGCCCAAGGTCACAGTGCCAGAAATAGAGCCTGCTTGCTTTTATCTCTGTTATCTGCTTTGAGCACTAGACCTTGCTTCTTTTCTGAAAACATTTTCCCCATAAGAAACATTTACAATGTATTAATAATGCTTCACACCATTAAGTTTTGATTTTCTGAAGTCGCACTATTAACAAAGTAGGATGTGCAGTTCCATCAATTCCTAGATAATTCCTAATTTTTGCTTAACCTGAGAAAAGGCAAGGTTGCAGCTTCCCTTTTGAAAACTAGGAAGGGTAAGGTTGGATAGGACCGCACAGGAAGGAATCGCATAGGAAGAACAGGCATTCCTGTTAGGACAGGTTAGCAGCAGTAATACTTACAAATGCTTCAGGAAAAGAAATACTGGAAATTCTAACATAATTTCTGGTTATTTTACCAGTCACGGTTCTGTGCACAAGTTAACCAGCTCTTCCCATTCCAGATGTACTAACAAGGTGTTTGCATATCACAGAATACAAAATGCAATGCAAAAACATTACACTCGTAAGTACTATAATCCATTTCCTAAGTTTTCATTTAAGTAATAGTTGACCTCCAGTCTAGCAGGAAAAAAAAAATAAAGTAAAAAAGAACCCTATTTATAACTAAAAGAAAAAAAAACCCCTTCTTTTTATCAAATCTGTTCAAACAGAAAAATTTAATGACTGTTCTTTTCCTACCATGTAAGCCTGGTCCAGAGCTTGCTTCCTGTAGTCGAGTTCTTCCTCTAAATAACCCTTCTGTTTACTGAACAGGTCCTGAGCAATAATAAAAACAAGCGAGTGTTTGTTCTTTATCCTAATTCATGAAGAATCATAAATGCCATCATTCTTAAGCAAGCTTTCCATTTGAAAGCAGAAGAAAACCTACACCAAATGACCACATTCATCCTAAGGATATCTGGAGTATCAAATATACAATATTAGCACTTTGAATATGTGTATTATATCAATAAGTTGTACCTAGAAAGGTACAACTCTACACCAGTGTACAAACCTGCCTGGACCTGAAAAAAGTGTATAAAGAGCAGCAAAATGTGAATGGGGATGTACATGCATCTGGTCTAACAGCAGTAACTTGCACACGGCAGAATGAGGGAAGGAAAAGAGAAACACAAGTGAGGGCACTTTATGGCTTTCCTGCAAATATCCCACGCATACTCTTAAGGAAACCATGGGACAAACCCTAATTTCTGTTGTCTAGTCTGTTCTTCTAGGAAGTAAAGCCCAACATGCAGGGCTGCAGCTGGGTTCTGCAGCACTAGTCTGTGAAGTGCTACTGAAGCAAAAGTAACTACTCAGTCCTCCGCTTGTACAGGCAGGAAACCAATTTGGAATGGGTAAACTGATGCCCAGAGAGGTTGAGTGACTAGCTGAAGAGCTGAAGAAGTTCTCAAGATGCCTACGATTTATTGGGATTTTTTACTTTCATTTTTAAAAATCAAACTCATCAACTTTCACAGTTATTTTTTATATATATATATACACATATATATACACACATATATGTGTGTGTGTGTATGTGTATACATACATATACATATAAATCCCACGGGCTGGAATTTCATTGGAACTTAGTATCCAAAAGCATGATGTTGCAAGGCAGTTGTGGACATTCGTAGGGCTGTCCAAATGGTCAAGCCTTTATAGAGTTTTGCATCCCAGAATCACAGAATGGTTTGGGCTGGAAGGGACCTCAAAGATGCCTCATCCCAACCCTCCTGTCATGGGCATGGACACCTTCCCCTAGACCAAGCGAGATGACAATAAATAGAACATAAAACAGTTACTTGGTTTTATTGGCTTTTCTTTCAAGACATGTTTTCATGCTCAAAAAACATTACTAGTAGACCAGAAAGCAGAGAAGCCCTTTGATTGAACTTAATATTTTCCATCATCCTTCATTCTATTCAACAAATTTTTGCATTTCCTCAACATATAGAACAAATGCCAAATTAAATACATAGGATTCTTAAGACAATTGATTGCAGCCTTTAACAGTATCAGAAGAATCAAATATTGCAGGTCTAGTTAGTTTAATTGAATATTGGATTGCCCCAAAGGCACTAAATTTTGCCTTTAGACATATATGTGAACTTCACATATGTTAGCTGTCAGTATAGCACTGACACAGTTTGCCTAATCATGAACCACAATAACGAATTCTCAGTCCAAACATCTACTTTCAAACCCATTCTGATCCCTAAATTAATGCTTTGGAGGGGTTTGGAGCATAAAATAATTACAGATGACCTTCCACTTGTTAAGAAAAACCCAGTGACAGTAGTGAGATATAAGACCCATACTAGAGGACTCAGAGAAATAAGGTGCTATTTGTTTTCTGTATAAGAAATACAATATTTATTATTAATTTATTTTGTAAACTTCGAGTTCTCTTAGTTACCCACTAATAAATACAGAAGGTAAAACGAAAGTTTAAGTCAGGTCTTGATCTTGGGGCTGAAGTATGGTTACCCACAGATGGGCATCTATTGCTATGACAGCCATTTTAGAATATGCTGCTTCAACTACTGGTCCAGAAAGG
Source organism: Serilophus lunatus (assembly GCA_013399895.1). NCBI lineage: Eukaryota > Metazoa > Chordata > Aves > Passeriformes > Eurylaimidae > Serilophus > Serilophus lunatus. The sequence goes on from VXBA01002519.1 coordinate 98,944, forward strand.
CAGGGGTCTCCAAAAAGTCCTGTGAAACATATTTCTCAGCCTTTTGTGGACACCTCTAGAACTCTGTAGAATTTAATATGGCATTAGACACCATGTTTATGGAACTGAATCCCAGGTGTCATCATTTTCTGATGTGGATGGATTACAGCAAAAGCTGGTGGCTGTTGGAAAGATGCAATACCACTGTGCACTGTGTAATGCATAGTAAAGGACAGGCTGGTCCCAACATGCTCACAGGTGTCTGACACCAAAGAGCTACACTAACTTTCCTGAGACTATAGAGAGGGTCATGTCAGTTCAGCTGAGTTCACCACCAGATCCCAGAAAAGAAATGCAGCTGCCCTGATCATGTTACTTCTCAGAAAGGTATAGTAAAAGCTGCCCACAAAAAGCAAGAAAGAAGGAAATGCGAATAGGATCTCCAACACTTAACATGGGTTCCAAGGATGACTAAATCAGGGCTCAGTCCTTCTCAAAGAGTCACACTAGATTATTATTATTCAACTCATTTAATGATTGAGTCAATCATTAGGGATGCAGATTCTCAGATTGCTTTGCTAAACAAATAGATGCAAGGCATATCCAGAGTAAGACTTGAAAACATCACAGAGAGTAAGTGGGAAGATAATAAACCAACTTATAAGGAAACTATTTTTTCCAATTCTTTTTACAAAATAATTTAGTATTTGTGGGCACTTTCCCTTCCCAAAACTTTTGCATTTTTCCATAACAAGAGTTAAAAATAAAGAAATACTAAATTTGGGAAGGGTCATATCTGTTACAGTACAATCAGTAGGACAGGACACAATCAACAGAAAACAGTCTGAGCACTTCTTTTTTTGTTTGTGGCTCACTAACTTCTTCAGTGGCCCTGGGCAAGTCACTTAACCTCCCTGTCTCATTGTCACATTCTTTAGGATGAATGTAATGCTGATCATTTATCTACCTATAAAAGGTGTGGTGAGGATTAATCAGTGTTTGGAAAATCATTTGAAGATGTGAAACACATGCATGCACGGTAAACCAATAAAAACAAACACTAATTCTAAAACTCTTTGTTCAACATATGGAAAAATAAGTTTGTTCTGCAAGACAGAACTGTTACTGAGAAAACATTCTGTCTTTAGGTATGAAGACTATGGGACAAGAAAGGTCATCTGGAGTAACAGGTCTTGACAGCTTGCCTAGAGGTTGAGCACTAGAGAGCAAAGAAATACCCTTGACAATTCCATTGATATAACTTCAAAATTAAAAAGACAATGCTCTTGCCAGACAAATTAATACATAGAGAAAGCAGTAAGATAATTTCACACTATATGGTCATTATGCTCTGTAGTTATGCCTTTGCACCAGAATTTGTGTATATTTTGCTGTTTCTGTTCTATGAAGATTTGACAGGTCCCTCTCACTCCAAAGAATACAAGCAATATATTGTTCTACAAATCCCTTGCCTATTTTACCATGAATCAATCTCTGATAAGCAGAGATGAAGCAGGGATGAAGCTTATAGACATTTCCTTGAGACGAGTTTTAGCTAAATGAATTACACTTTTAGGTGTTGTTCCTTACCTTTTCGTTCTCCAGGTCTAACATCTTCTGTGTCAGTGCAGCTTCTGTTCCTTCTATCTGTTTCAACCACTACAGGAACAGAGCAGTTCAAAGAGGAAAAAACAGAAAATGAAAAAACACAGAGTTTTTGAAAACAATTGTACCAAATATTTTTCAAGTTAGTTGTCAACACTTCCAGGCACATGCTCGCCCCATGCTATCTGTTCCCTGTGAAGTTACACATGAATAAACAGGTTGCGAGAACATAGGCAGAATGGAGGACTGCAGAGACATACTAAAGACTAACGAGTGGAGGTTGATTTCCTACAGTAAATTAAATGGGTTTTTCCCCTGTAAAGTTCAAGATGCAAAAGAGACTTGGGTCAAGAATGCAAAATCAAGCCGATTGTTTCTTACTTGATATACTCAATGCTTGTAGACATGATTTACAAAACCATCATCTGACCTCAGGCCTCCAGTCCTGCATTTTTCCAGAGAACAGTTTAAACAAAAGACAAGGTAGAAAACTCAATCCTTTATTTTACACAGTCTGCTGCACTTTTGGGGGGGGAACAGGCTAACTTCTAAAATATCAGTAACAGAGGGAAAAAACAGACAGACAGATGCAAGATCTTGTGGCTGCCACAATGCACATCAGCATGCTGGTGACCAAACAAGCAATGAGAATGAAGAAGAATGGAATTCCTTGCTTTCCAAAGGAAAAATATCATATGCCTAAATATATTTATACAAGTTTCTCGCTTAATTACAAACCATCATTACGGTTATATTAATATTTCACATTTAAGTTTATAGGAATGGATGGGAAAGCTCAGTTTCTACTGGTCTACAGTAAGGATCAATGACTAGAGAGCACACTTTAGACTAATGCTTCTCTTTTTAACAGCAGCTCCCATTAAAATCCCATCAAAACTAACTGTAGCTTTGCCACTGATAATTACAACTTTCCTCAAATGTGCTGCTTACTAACACTGGACTACTCATAATTGATGTCTTTAATTCTTTTGGTAAACATTGCACATCAACTTTTTTAATTTAGGGTTTCGGTGAATTCATCATGCCTCAGTCTCAAAGGAATTAATGACATACTAGGTTTTTTCCCCCAAAGATTTAGATAGGAAATTCCAAACATAAGTTTACAAATAAGCAAAATGTCAATTCATTACTTCATCATTTTGGACTTTCTGCTATTTAAGAGAATGGTAAATAAAAATGGAAATTTGTTTTACCTACTTAGCAGGTTAGCTTTCTACAGAAAAAAAATGAACAGCAACATCATATTCCCCAAGGATTCTTTTTTCGCCATCTTTGTTTTCTTCATTTTGAGGGTGACAAGTTGACAATACTCCTAAGGGAAGCCTGATCACTGATATTCAGCAGAACCCATGAGCATTCTGAATCCTTGAAATCAATAGAAATGAGCATCTCTCACAGCTACACTCAATCAAGTGAAGGGCTATTTGCAAAAATTAGGGGTCTAATTTTTTTGAAGGTATGAATGATATGCAAAACCAAATGCTGAATCTGATTTTCCTTTCTATGCCTGTAAGCCTTTATGGAAGAAAGAGGCATGTATTTAAGAGTCTCTATCTTAGCCCTGTATACTGGGGGTTCTCTAAAACCCCCAAAGGGCTAAAATCATCGTCTACTCTTCTAATTCTACAATATATGAAAAACATAAGGATTTTAGCAGTTTTCCTCATTTTTAGTTTGCTTGTTGCAATTATTCACCTATTATTATTAAATTATCCTGTGTAGATTATATATTTCAGGATATTAGGTAAGTAATTATCAAAATTCTACCAATTAAAGCAATTATTACAAAATGCTCAAATTTCAACTCCAAAGTTCTGATTCTCAATTTCAAGAGTGCATCTAGGAAGGATTTAACAGAAACATATAAAAAAACCCAACAGAGTTTCTTCAGAGAAATATGGCAGTCTTTTTTAGTTCTAAATGTCATCCCTATTCAGATATAACTTTATTCTCTCTGTAACTGAAGAGCAAAGAACTAGTCATGCAGAAATTAGTGATCTAACTGAATACTTTTCTTGTACAAACTAATTTCTCTTTATCTATGTCTGCTACTTTATAGAGTAAAGGATCGTTGCCTCCTCTGAGCATTTTCAGTCATTCACAGAAATGAGCCCAAAATGGACCATGGGCACCGTACCAAGAACGTCACAGAACGGTGTTCCCAGAGCGCTGAGGACACCGATGCTTCTGACAATGAAGTCTCTTGTGTTAAGTGGTTTTTTAGTACTTTATGCCAAGGGAATATCTTCAAAATATCTTTTTGTTCTTAAGTTGAATTTATTTTGTAAATTTGAATTTATCTCAAGACATCGCAACCCCAAAATCCATGTAAGGATGAATACATGCTCCAATCCAGATGACCTGAACAGAAAAGCCATGCTTCCCCAGCAAAGTTATGTGGTATCTTAGAAGGCATGGTCAATTTTTAACAGAGAAAAGTATTTATTGAATTCTACCTTTTCACAGAGGGAAAGCACAGTCCCAGCTTGGATTATTGCAACCTGCTCTTCATTTCTCAAATTCTAAAATACAAAAATATGCATTTTAACTGTATGCTTTAACTGTACTTCAAAAAATTAATCAGATATGACAAAAAATATCCCATGATTGAAAGTATTAATAGTTAAACGAGGAATGCTTAGTTTCCACTTGCTTTTAGTACACTACCTCCCCAACACTTTTGCAGCAGTTTATTATTTGATGAAAATTAAACGGTTTCTGCCAAGAATTTTGGATTTTTTTCCTTAAGCAGAATTCCTATTAATTGGTCTATGGCCCTACAGCAAGTGAATTGTCACTTAATGCACATCACAGCTAGATTTTCCATTAATAAAAACAATGCAAAGATCGAGTATCATAGAAACCTCCAAAGAACTTTCAATGTAATATGCAAATCTAGAACTTAAAATTAGTATTTTAAAGACTTCAGTTTGTTAAAGCTAGTTATAAACTGGACCCATCTTCCTTCATATTTGTGCTGCAACTGTGTGACCAACATTTTATACTGTGTTTGGCAATATAGAGGGAGAAAGGGAAACAAATATCCTTGCCTTTCTCCCATAAAATCCCCTTCCAGCAGACACAGCCTTCACAGTAGCAGCCGCTACTATTACTACACAAGAGGGAAAACTCAAAAACAATTTGGTCTGCCTTCCGTTCCTGTTTTACATCTTTTAGTATTTCCTTTTATCGCTGGTCTGGTTTTTATCTTGTACCTCTGCTTACTGCAGTGCCTTTTTCCATGTCATTCAGTCAAGAAAAAATCCTAACTTGAAAAAATGCATATTTCACTCATCAGTTTAACTAAAAGATTTTAAGCTTCTAAAAGCAGTACTCATAATTCATGTTTTTCATACAATATAAACATATAAAAATCACCCTGTGGATTTTCTTGGATGTTATTATCTGCTGTGGGGAAAGAATTCTTTAAATTAACCACAAAACTGGAGGTATATTTAAAATTAAAGATTTGTTACCCCATTATCTCCAAGAATATCTAGTTTCTTCATAAGTTCAGATATATTCACGTCCTGAAAAAGATGTTCAAAGCTTATTTTTTCTAAAGTAGGTGAGAATTTTTATATGCTGCATTTTATGCACCCTTTATTCACTTCTGCATGCAAAATAACTACAAATGTAAATACATGAAACATTAGTTTTGCACTGCAATTACAAAAGTGTTATTGATACTTTCAAAGACAAAACAAAACGTCACTCTTCATTATAACAAGCAACCTGGATGTCTGTGTATGAGGGAAGATCACAACTGATAAATAGGCTTAAAAGACTGTTTAAAGATAAAAGTCTTAAAAAACTTTTGTTTGTTTGGAGCAGAACATCAACCACATCAACCTAGAGAAGCTAAAAGGACAGAGAGCAAGAAGGTTTGCGAGGTGGTTTGCTGTTTGCTTTCTATTTTCTTTGTTAAACAAAATTATGGAGTTTCAAATCAGCCTTACAGTGGCAGAAGAGAATGTGGACAGTGGGCTGAATATGCTCCTCCAAACATCATCAGCCCATAACCTTTGTGAGTAGAAAGCTATGTTGCTCTGCCACTCAGCTATCAGTTCCACAAAAAGAAGTGAACAACCCCTCTTTATGAAGGCCCAGCCCCTGAAATAAAGAAAAACACTGCTCTGATTTAAAAAAAAAAAAAAAGAAGGAATAAATTCACATGATGTCTTTATTTTACACTGTGCCAGGGTCCATTCCTATGCCACAGAATTCTATTTTCTACTTTGAAAACTTGTTGGAAAGGGTCATGGAACTGTCTAACCTGTGCTGATCATGTTCTCCTGAACCATTCCAAGTATGGTCTACAAATTAATGTGAACCAGGGATCATTTCCATTGACAGTTGCATGCAGCTATGTTATTCATAACTAGGAAGGCTTGAGAACATGGGAAAAGACCAGTTCATGTTAGTCCAAAATGCTTAATACACATGTATAAAACAAAACAGCTTTGTTAAATGCTGCCACCCTGAATCTACTCATAGTAAGCACTGCTAAGAAGCCAACATTTCTCAAGTCTCCTGGCTCACTGATTTCATTGCTTCCAGTACATAATGTGCTGCTTTGCATTTACGCTTTGGGAAAATGCATTGTGCTGATAGTCAGGATGATCAATTTTTAACATTTTTTTAAGCTAAACTATCGATCTTTGCAAATTACATAGCTACATCAGAATACATTAGCTCATAAATCTATACTCAGCAGATTCCAGTGAGGAAGACTCAGTTAGAAAGATTCCTGAAGTCCAGACACAGGTGTGGGAGAAAGTCTGCAAACTAGTCCAATAATGAGTTGTGTTTAAGTTGTTCTATCCTGAGGAGTCCCCTTCCTCTCTCCCCAAATACTTCAGTGGTGTTCCTAAATGTTACATTAGCTACTGAGCACAGCATAACACTAATTCTGGAACGGTGCAGATACACTTGTATTTGGATCAATGTTAAAAACAAAACCATTGATTATGAACAGCATTGACAATGTTGAACAGCAATGCTAGTGAAGAATTGAATTCACTAAGACATGCAAGTTCTTGCATCTATCAAGTCAGAAATCATCATACTAATTCAATTATTTCCTTATGAAGCATAAAGGAAATTAGAAATTAGAAACCAAATCAGATTTTGCATCATTCTGGAATCTACTTTGCTATTGATGGCCAGGTCAGCAATTTCAGTATGCCCATATTAGGTGACTGCTTCTCCTTCAGGTAAGTGAAGATTGAAAAGAACACCACTGTTAAGGTGTGTCAAAGTGTGACAACTGAAAAAATATAGGAATTCTGGATGCCGGGACACCGTACCTGCTACAGCCAACATGCAGATTAGAATAACAGACAAGCTAAAAGCAGGTCTGGTGTTCTGTGGAGGCTCTATTTGAAAGGTAATACAGTAACTGATGTCCCTTGGTGTGGTTTGGGAGATGAGTATCCAACCAAGCCTGTAGGTAAGAATGCGGTTTTAACTTTTTTCTTTTAGACTACTCAGCTTCCTGAAAATATGCAGCCTACAATTTTTAATTTATTTCCTCTAGAGATCGTACTGTGCTCATTAAGGCACTGAATAGCAACAAGTCTCTTATAATTGTAAACACAATTAAAAATATCATCATAAATCACTAGGGACTGGAAGTAAGATTATGTTTTAGTTACTTGTAGAAAAGTTACCCTGGCCTGTTGTGCAACACTACTGAGAAGTCTGAATTCAGTCTTAGCATGCAAGTCAAGTGTCACAGCTAGCCTCTTCATGGGAGAATAGAAGTGAAAAGAGTAAGTCTTGCTTCCTCACAGCAAAAGCAAACCAAAGGAGAGCCCGATGTTTAACTTGTGCTTGATGTAAAATGACAGAGTTCCACCCATCTGAACAAGTTTTGGATCAGGCATCTCATACTTCAAGGTCCTGGACTAAGCAAAAAAAACTTAACTCATTCAACAAACAAAATGCTTCACTAAATTGGGTGAATAGCTTAGATCAAATGTAAATTATCTTGATTGACCGGCCTTCATTTTCATCAAGAAACTCCTGACAGATTACCAGAATGAAATCTTACGCAACTCTTTCCCCACTTAAGAATATCGTTCCTCACTAAATTATTGTTTCATGTTTTTTCCCCTGGCAAGTGCCAATTTGTTTGGATGTTAGGCTGGTCATTCCAAAGAAGTTCCTAGCCATCCGACCATTTCTAATGCTCTGCATATACCTTTATTCCTTCCTGATGACAGAACAGTTGAAGTGCACTTCCATTGTTTTCAGGGAAGGTGGTTATATGAAGATTAAATGCTGGCGACCTTCGCTCTCTCTCCTGAGGAAAGATTTGTTTAAAAACAACAGGTGTGATTATATGCAAACATTTATTCCTTGCCTTTACAAAACATATATTAAAAAGGCAGATTCCTTTTCACATTTTAAAGATATGGTATTTCCTCTTACTTTTACCATATTTGAAGAATTTTAGCTTTAGCTAAACATAAAAATATTGTTAGCTGCCAACTGATTCCATGCACACATAGTTTCTGCAATGTTAAATGACACACCTCAGATGCAGGAATTGTTGCAACAATGGCCTTAATTGACTTCAGCCCTAAAGTATTCTGCAAGTTTGTAATGCTGGTTAAAACCTTATTTAACTATCATTTTCTTTCATGGAACAAAAAAACAATTTAGGAGGAAGACACCACAGGAAAAAAATTTAAACTCCATCCTGAAACAGCATTATAATTGAAGATTTTCTCACTGAAACTAAAGCTGTGTATCAGCAGCTCTCTGTTTATTCTACAGTCAGCCTTCCTATTGAGCATTTGAAATTCCCTCATACTTACTGCACAACTCAGGATGTCAGAATATGTTGAAAGGCAGCACTGTTCTATATTTATGATATTCTTTGTACCAACACTAAAAATCATAAATTCACATTTATCTAAAAGTACAGTATCTCTAAAACTTATCCGGTCCATCTACTTGACTTATGGGTTTCTTCAAAATATCAACCTATTATTTCTCGAAGGCAGAAATAGAGTAAAACAATAGACAAGCAGTTTTACTTAAATATTAATGTGCTTGTGAAAATGACTGGATTGAAGGCTCTGGGCAACCAAGGCACTGGCTCTTACTCAGACTTCTCTCTGGCCATGGGAGCACAAGCAAGGAACATCAGATTTCATCTCCATATGAGAAGAGGAGGAGGCTTTGGCAACAACAGCTTCATTTTCTGAGAGAGAGCATACTGCAAGTATTTTAGCTCCTATAACCGTCCATGGTTATAGCTCCATTTTCTAAATCACAAAATGAGGTGCTTTAATTGATATGGCAGGCGGGCTGCACCCATTTACTTAAACAAATTACAAAGCATGGTAAGTCTTGCTCATTAACTAGGTTAAACCAAGTTTGAAACTACAACGTAGAGAGCAAAATCTCTATAGCCTATAAATTTCCCCCCCCTCACAGGCTTTATTTTAAATAATATTTACATTAGCAGTTTAATTCTGAAATGAGCTTAAATGATTTAGCTGTTGTAACCCAAATCCAGAAGCTTAATTCTTGTCCAAATTCAGTTATCATTTTATATAGTTAAAAATCAGTTGCAGTTGCATTAAAATCATCTAAATTTGCTTACATTAAATGATCGACAAATAATTGTTTTCTACTTTAGCTTAATTTTCATCTGAAATAATTTAATTGCTTTAAAAAATATTGTCCTGATTACCAGAAGCATTGATAGTTGTCCTAAAGCATTGCATTGTCTGTCACATTTGCATCTACATGCTTGCCTACTAGAGAAAAAAAACCTTTTCTTGTAATCGCACAAAAATACTTCCATTGTTATTCTGTGAAACAAGTTTTTAAAGCTTTGACAAAATTCAACGTGTCACACTAAGCTTTTTGATGTGATTCTTCCAAGTGAAAAATACACAAATGAAGGATGTACTGAAGAACATTTGTTCTTTTTCTATGAATTTTTTTTTTAGATTGTTTTACTTCTAACAACACTTACGCTTTAGGAAAAATTTTCTAGTGTAACTGCCAATCCAAATGCTAAATTGTTCTGTACTTTACCTTACAGTTCTTTAGTAAAATACAAAGATATGTATTAGAAAACATATTTATTTTTCTAAACATCTACTGAAATTCTAGTAAACTAAATTCGTAATTTTGAATGTAATGGGCTATGACATCAAAATACATGGTTGAAAAAGGATGAAAAGAAGATTAACAAATGTCAAAGACAAAAAGAACATCCACATAGCAGGAAGACATGACATTTTCATCTTTATCAGAGGAGTTATACATGCCAAGATTTTTGGTGAAACGTGCTGGGTGATAAAAATTATGGAGGAGTGACAATGACAGGTTTCTTGGAGAGTTCATTCTAAGTGGTGTTAAGAAGGCTGATGAACTTTGAAAGTGAACACTGTGTCATCAGGCAACACAACTGTGTGACAACTGTGCATCACACACAACTAGTTTAGTGGTACTAAATTTGACATGAGCCCAATTTGTGAGGTGGTAAGAACCTTTGCTTACTCTTGTAATCACAACTAACATGTTCAAATTGTTAACAAATAATTTTGCTTATTTCAATTATGAAAAGTATAGAATTTGTTTGCTATAAGCAACACATTAATTTCACATACAGAAGTACTTGTGCTTTACCACTTTACTTTGACTTTGTTAGAGGGATTTTATTTCATTTTTCATTGACTGAGTCCAATTATTTTCCATGACCGTTTTAAACTGCCAGAAAATGGATTTCAGGTAAGAGGAATTCTTTCAAAGCTGCTATCAAAATGTGTTATTTTTAAGATAAATTTATTTCATATGAATGTTGTCAATCTTAAATCAATGTAATTTAAAGCAATTATACATTGATGGATGTGTCAGATCTTTAGTCAGATCACTGCATGCAAGATGTGAGAAGGTGTGTTAATTTAGTCAATGCCAAACCAGGCTGCAGTATACATACCAAGTGATTTTACATGCAGGAAAGGAGCAGTTATGGAAATGAAACAAATAAAAAGGCAAAATATTGCAAAACAAAATATTTTATTAGATGAAAACCAAACTATATGCAATTTATATTAGCTATATTACATCTGTATAAACATTGGTGAGCATACTCTCCAAAACATATTAAGGCAGTGGCATCAACTTCCTTATCCCAAGATACAACATTTAAAAAATAGATACCTAACTGACTTCCCTTAAACATGCACCAGACATCGGTAATCTTTACAGGAATTTCAGCTTGGGTTCAAACATAATTTCTGCTCCATTTGAGAGTTTGCAACAGAGAGAATCTCTTACTTCAAGCTCTAGCACTCTGAATTCTAACAGCTCATTCTGGTCTTTCGCGTCTTGCATCTCATTCTTCAGTTGATGCTCTTCCTGTTCCATTCTGTAAATCTATGAGACAAACACAACATGGTAACATGCTGTAAGCACTAGAAAAGATAACACACAAAGTTTAGGCAAAACTGTTAATTATTTCAGCTTCTCATTCCACGTTGGGACATATCTTCTAGCAGATAAAGAAGGAACAACTTATCAGAAAGCATTTTTGAGAACTGTCAGCAGAAAATGGTCAATGTTCTCTTAGAATAGTCATCTGGAAGTAGCATGAAAAGGGATATGAATATTATACGTCAATAAGTTAAGCAACACACACTTTCTTTTAAAATCAAGCAAATGAAACTGCTCTAATAATGACAAAATAGCAATTCAAAATTGACCACTAATTATGCCAACAAATAGCTTTGGTCTGCTGTCAAGTTTAACTAGGCAATCTTTTTTTTGTATGAACCTAAAGGGAAGGGTAACATCTTGCAAAATATACTGTAACATTTGTAATGCCCATGCAAGTGTCTGAATAAATTAAATCTGGCTCTAGCTACTTTAAGTGATTTTTTTTCTCTGGTTATCTTTTGCATTAATACTAAGCTACTCATTAACAAAGTGAATGACTTCATGAGTACTAGCTAACTTTCCTACCAGTATCAATGAAGAACAATGCAGATGCTCAGCTCTGAGTAGCCCAGACAGTAAATACAGTAAGTCTTAAATCAATCAGTATTACTTAATGTGTAGAAAAACTGTAAAAAGTGGAAGGTTGAAGGAAGCAGGCAATTTTCTTAGTGATCAGGACAATAATAATCTTCGTGTAACTGTGTGTTTTGCTGAACACTAGAAACATCAGCCAGCTTGTGATCTCTCTTGGCTACACAAGTAATTCCAAAATAAAGAGCAGCTTCAATTCCTGAAGAGTATTAAGAGTAATTTTAAAAAGAGACTTTTATTTAAATTTCTGTTTCTGGTGAGAAATAAAGTAAGTAATTTCATGTTGATATCCCAGTACTTAGTACATTCAACATCTTTTATGATAAAGGGCAGCAATGGTGAAAATCTTCCCACATACCTTCTCTAGCAACTCCTGATTTGTTCTAATTAACAGCTGCTTCTCTTCTACCCATTTTGAATCCTATGAGAAGAAGAGGAGTAAGTATGTACACATTTTGTTGAAAAAGACAAATAAATGACCGCAATAATTGGAAGATTTCATTGTACATTCAAGCATAAAATGGTCATATATTGAAAAATAAAGCTACCGTAAGTATTTAAAAAAATACATAGCATTTCTTACTACAGTGAAAACAAAAGTTCCTTTTGTCTCCTGTCGTAGAGCCTCTTTTTTCCAAATACGTTCCAGCTAAGCATATATTTTAAAATATTTACATGTAGCAATTGTGGATGACCACAGTTATGATATTTTATGTCATTTTAAAAACATTTAGTTACTCAGCTGAATTCTAAATTATTTCTTTCCATTGTAAAGGTTTGGGAACTGTCTTGCAAAATTGTCCCATTTTGAGTGGTGTAATGCAAATTCAAAAGGAGAAAATGAAGAAAACCCTTTAATTACCACAAATGACTGAAAATGAGATTCAGCAATACACAGTTAATTATCCTCTGCTAAAAATGAGAGAATCTGGCTAATATACAGTGTTCGTGACAAGGAATTCAAGGCTATGGAGGAAGGGAAGTGATATAAAATATTCTGCACTCCATTTGAAAACTGTATTTCTAACTGAACACCTGTTCCAAACCTGATCTTTCCTTTATGTTTTCCCATGGCTTCAAAATGCCTTGTCAAACATCCCTTTAAAGACTCAAGCTACAAAAACTCGACGCCAGCCATAGTTAGACATTCAGATTTAATGGATTACAACAGCCACATTAGTTCGGTTCTTCTTGTAGAGAAAAGTATTTACATAACCTTGCTTATGTTGCTCTAAGTTTAATAAAACAATGTCCAACACCTAATATGCCATACTAACTCTAGATTGAATTACCTTCTAGGTAAAACTTACTTAAAATCGAAATTAAAAGTATTTATTAGAAATATTAAGGATGATACATTCTTTATCAGCAAGGTATTTGCACACGGATGTGGCACAAGAAATCACTGAAATCTCCTTGAAATATCAATCAAAAAATCTAAAACATTATGATATAATATTTACACCAATTAGCATTTTTAGTTAATTTCTCTACCTAAGGTCTGCTACAGTTCCATATTCTACCATTTTTCTCCTTTTCCCACTTATAAGCCAGAATGCAAAGTGCATTTTAACATTCATAGGATAAACAAGCTCTTCAGAGTTGATGTTATAAGAATAACATACTAAAATGGGTACTGAAAAAGCATTGCTTTTGTCAAGAATTTTTGAAGCAAATGAAAGAAATATTGAAAATAAAATCCAATATCTAGTTTAACATTTAATGAGCATTTTACCAAAGTCAAGGGATGAACATAGCTGCACACACAGCCTTAGGGTGGATATCTCCACGCAATATGATAAAAGAGCAGGTTCAACTACTCCAGTTCACGAAAGTAAAAAAAAAAAAACAAAAACCAGATTAATTTGCCCTATGGATAATTAATTTTTGAGTCTTGCTTGATGAATTCCAATTTGTCTTTCTGAAAAAACCTGAACTTCAGGGAATTGTATTTACATACCAGATCACAGAGAGTTCAGTATTCATCCATTTGGCACACTACATACTCCAACAGTTTTAGACTTATTATTTATCATTATTAATATTTTATAAGTTTTTTTCCTCTTAATATAAAGTTTCTTATGCATACATCTCAATGTATGTTGCAGAAATCGATTATTAATTTTGTTTTACTTATGGGGAAATACTGACAGATCCAGCAGAAGAGGGACTAACAAAGGCCACTGGCAGCTACATTGAAATGACATATGAATTCTTATAAACAAAACTTCACGTAATTTTTTAACAGGAAGATCCCTGATCTGATTTTGACTGCAGGAAAATGGTGAAGGTCTTAACTCCTCCTTTTTACTAAAGCAGTGAAGTAAGACTAAAATTTTCTGGGATAATACACTTGGATCTTTTCACAGTATCACATTCATTGTTTCCTTTACAAATGCACTTTAGAGACTGGCTTCCCAAATGAACACTTCCCAATTATTATTAAATCCTCATCACCATCATGATCATATAAATGACAAAGTAATAAAATAAATTAAAAAAATCACATAGTGCACAAAGAATTCAGTTTATCATCATGACAATTTATTTTGTTGAATGTAAACACTAACAGGTCAGGAGAACCAAGCAGATGCTAGAACTCCCAGGAAGACACTTGGCCCCCTCTGTGGAAAGATGATGATCAGTGTACAAACCAGCCCACTAGAGATAACACCTCCTTGTCACACCCCTGTTCACCTTCTCAGGATTACTAAGAGATACAAGATTGAAAATGTGGTTCTGAATCTCAAAGTGATAACTAATTAAATTCTAATTTCCAGATATACCTTTTTGACATAACAGTCTTAATGAAAAAATCATAGAAGTAATCCCTTACATGTGTATCTGAGTTCATTTATCTTACTTACATACACATTACTTACATTACACACTGTAATAGCCAACTATTTTGTTAGTGTTTTTTACTACACAGCAATTTGCCCACACCGTTCTCATCAACACACCAAAATATTCACAGGAGTTCCCCAAGAGATCTTTGGTTTCATTTTTCTTCCAAAAGTTCAGTGAGCCACTATTTGTAGACTGATAACATAATCTCAATTTTTAGTAATATTGTATTTACATGGAATTCACTAAGCAAATTGCAACTTGTGCGGAATGTAGCATAAATTACTTTTGTCCTTAATTTGAATATGGTTACCTTTGCATTTAGACAGAATCTTACAGAAAATCTTTCTTATAAAGAATAACCATAAAAATAGTAATATTATTCACTTGGCTTATTTGTAGGTGATTTTTGTTCAATGCTACAGGATCATCAGTCTTTGAAATGCATATCTACAGATAGCTATATCTTATTTTCATAATCTATCTGCCATTTTAAAATTCTTATTTCTAACAATAAAGTACAGAATAATATCTCCCCAATTTCTCCAGTGGATTCTACCAGTTACACAACTGAACAATTTGCAAATTCATGCTCCTGCGGACCCTAGACATTATTAAATATGCATCAGGAGTCTTGTCACGTATTTATATATATTATATATATCCTGAAGAATAAGATCTGCTGTTACTTTGTGTGGTGGTTTGGAAATTCAAAAGCAGTTGGGTCCTCCAAGAATTTAAACCCAGGAGAGTAACACCACAAGTGGCTTCCAGTTAACTGACACACTCAGTGGTTCATTTGTCTAGCATGTCTAGAAGTTTGTTGGGGTTTTTTAATTTTTACATGCTATACACCAAAAATATTCTCTGGTACAAATATAGAGTAATTTACTGGATTTTATAACAAACATTAACAAAACAGAAATCAGGAGAAAGGCCTTCACCAAATGACAATGGGAACAGAATTCACAATGAATGTAGACATGGTCATTTTTGATACTATGCTTCAGTGTATTATGTGTTAGAAAATGAATCTGTAGTGGCATTTTCTTGTACTGTAACATACTTCCCTTTATTTAAACAATCTACTGCTGCAGTCACAATTAAGCCGCACCATTCACACTAACACACCAGTAAGCAATGAAGATGGCAAGGGCACCACTGCATGCAGCGGAGAAAATGATGTGGTAGAGGACAGTAAGAGAACCTTTTACCTGTCCTTTCTCGATTAGAGCTTTCTCCAGGTCCTCAATTTTTGCCTGACACCTGAGAAGATCAGCTTGCAGTTGTTCACGAGTCTGGGGGGAAATAAAAGCCAAAAAGTGTGTGTATGTGCCAGGCAGACAGGCAGATTTAATTACATACAGAATCAAAGTAAAGATACTTTCTTTTGTAACTGTTTTATGGGCTGTCCAGTTACCTTTTAATGCTTTTCATTAAAATAAATGCTTTTGTGTATATGTTACAAAATATTACAGCTGCCAGTTTAACAGCATTTTTCCTTACTAGCTTAAAAAGATGTTATCATCACATATTCAGTGACAAAGCTCTTCCTAGGGGAAAAAAATAAAGCTAGGAACTGAAAGAGCTCTAAGAAGCTATTCATAAGCTTTAGTAATTCAAGGCAATTGGGGAAAAAAGGAACAAGAGAGAAGAGAATTGCATTAAGCATTGAAAAGGGCCTTCAGGTAAATAAAATATATTGACCAAAGTAATTCATATATCCTATAAATAGCATGCACTAGTCAGTTCTCCTCATTCTACATAATTATTACATTAACTATTACACTACAGCAGTCCAGTGACATCCTTAAAGGAAGTGGATCGTACAAGGTACTAAACCAAAAATGCTACAAAACAAAATAGGTTTCTGGAGACCCTCAGTCACTGAGGCTCTTGAGCTACTTCTACTCCCACCCTACTTCAAGTATTTTTTTCACTCAAATAGTTAAAATTCCTACAAGGATTTCCTTCCACACCTTTGCATCTTTGGGTCCTTGTTGTTTACCTTAAGCCTCATCGAAATAAAATAGGAAATGTTCATCCCACCAGAAAATTGGGATCTACAAAACAAACCATGTAAAAAGCTACTTTCTGACTCACTCAAAAGATAGATTTACAAGAATGTGACAAAAAAGACCTAAATGCCACTAAACAGAAATAGCATCAATTTCCAAGTCTACAAAAGGGACAGTTTGCAAATGCCTACAAAATAAAATTTTCAGAAAGCCCATGAAGGCAAAGGAAATACCTAATGGTCTCTCCTAAATGTCAAATTCATGACTGTCCCTGAAATCTTACTTTAATTGTAAATGGAATTACTCCTGCCGTCCCAATTCTATCCTGATAAGTGATCTCCAAAGTCCTTGTTGCTTTCCTTAGCTAAGTATCCTATTTAAAAAGAGAGTGTCAAAAGTGACTAGGCTTTTGTAAGATGCTGATAACTCTAACAAATAAAGCCATAAAGCAATAATTCTACAATGAGAAGAACTAGATTTCACAGGGGAAGAAAAATAACGGAAAGAAGTTTAGGTTAGTTGAAAGCCACCATGAAGAACCTTGGAAAAAAAAAAAAGCCAGAGAAAAGCTGACACATTTTAAAGTAAACCCTGAATCTTCTAAATACGTGCTCTAGGGGTAACAGACGAACATTTTTAGGTGTAAACAACTCCAGATAATGTCAAGTAGTTTACATTCTTCTGTAACTTTTATCTGGAAAGCTTTGCTTATTCACACATAGATAGTGTTCCCATAAGCATATTGCTATTTCTACACATGAAAATATTCAGTAACTGTATTTTAAAAGTTTGCCATAGAAAAGTACATGGATGATACAGCGTACATGTATGCCTAATAAACATCAATATAGACTTCAGTGAATATTTTATTAATTGTTCCAAGTAGTGGAATAACTAAGCTGGTGGCAACACCAACCATTACATTTAGTCCTTTTAGTTTCTTTCTTTGTCTTTCTGCAATGTTAGGAAAATGTTGCAGTGGCACAGTACAGTGAATTTCTGCTTGTTGCACCTTGGCCTTTTACTGGATCCCTCAGAGTATTCTGGTTCCATCTTCTTTACTCCCTCCCTCAGCTATTTACACCGGACCCTTCTTTTACCCAGACTGAACAGTCCCAGCTCTTTCACCCTTGTGAGTCAGGGCTCCCCAACTCATTATGATGCTATTTCGCTCCTCCCCAGTTTGGAAAAAAGAGACTGGAAGCAACTAGCATGACTTCAGAGTTAAAGGAAGTTAAAAAATTACCCTTGCTTCTCTCTCTGCATCCAGGGTTCCACCAACTTGTTCTTGAAGCAATGCATATGCTCTTTGCAAAGCTTGATACTCCCTTGTTAGCTGGCAGAACCTTAGTTCAGCTTCTTCTTTAGGTGTGCTCTTAATGAAGACAGGAAAAAAAGTGGGTTTGTATAAATATATATAATAATGGGTTTGTCTCTATAGACAGATAGACTCACAAGCATAACAGCAACACAAGTCATAACAAGTTGGAGGGAGGGAAGGAGGGAAGGAAGGAGGGAAGGAGGGAAGGAGGGAAGGAAGGA